>JAEAOA010002045.1:2727500-3065000 GCA_016746295.1 Potamilus streckersoni | reverse complement strand
AACACGATCGCAGCCAATCAGTAAAGAGAAACTGCACAATAATTTTATGGGTTTATTGGGACCAATCAGAAACATAAAGTGATATGTTAACATGTATAATATAAAACTGCACACACTGTAGGCAAAGTGTACCAACTATGTGATAATAGATGTTTCTCACCCGAATACCCGACATACCTCCCCCCTTCCTACACAGCCTCCCACAGCTAGCGGATGTGCTTTGGTGGTTGCTGCGCCAGTGAGAAATTCGAATTACTCAGACTTAGTTGTGTTCGTTTAAGATTGATTTGTCTCTTATAAATAAATTTGCATTTTTCAAAAATTTATTTTAAATTTATTGCTATCTTCCAGTTTCCCTGCAATGTTTACTGATATTTTACACCAAAGAAACAGTAACTATACCTGTTTATGTTTATTTCATTTTTTTTGACGAGTAGGAACTGAATACGGTATATTAATTTTGTTATTCGTTTTACTAGACATCAAGATGATATCAGATATATACAGCCTTCAAAGAGAAGAATAATTATACATGCAAATAATTCCATGTAAAGTGTCCACTAAATTGATAATATATTTATGTTGTCTAAATAGAATTAAAATGTTGATGGCCATTCTCAAATACAAAGGAAACAGATAAGAAAGATGTAGGCCTATACACAAATAGGATAAACACTAGAGGAAAGAGTTTCGCGACTAGTACCTTATTAATGTACACTGATACATTAGACTAATACCTTATTTAATTTATAAGCATATTGTTGCATTATTATGCTGCGTACATTAGTCAGTCCTGTAGTAGTAGCGTGACGGGTTGACAGTTGCTGATATGATGAGTCCTGCCAATGTTAATGAATTCATCAGTCATTCACCACCAAATGTCAGTAGTCTGTAGATGAAATGAGACCCCCACCCCGACAAATACGAAAACAAACAATGCAATTGCAATACGGTAAATTTATCCTATTATTGATGCAGAGCTTGCGATTCTTATTTACAGATACGAACTAACTTCATTTAAATTTGAATCGTCTCGATAACAATCCACATTAACCTTTTCTAGAGAGGGTTGTTCAACAATACAAGTCAATGAGAATTTTATCAAAACTCATTTGCTATTATAATCATTGAAATGAAATCGCTGTGTAATATAATAGCCATTTTTGTTTTCTAATCAACGCATACTTAGAAGGTAGCACATCGCAATTGGTCGATTGTAAAGCAAGATAACCGGTAGGCGGAACCATTTAGCCGACTGACAACCAGTCACATTTTCGCTGTTGAGGCGCATAATTATAACAGTCTGTCTGGCATCAGGAAGAAAAAAATCGTCCATATGTTGAGGCGTGTCGACCGAAAGCCTCAATACACGAACATCTAACAGAAACATTCTATAAATCAGACACTAGACTCTTATACTAAGACATATGTAATTCGGTTGGCTTTACAATCGATGTAAACACTTAAGATAAAAGTGTATCCTGTATTGAACAATCAAAGATCTGAATAGAGAATTATAACCTATGATTTGTTTGTTTAGCTTTTACCTGTACATCTACACATAATAGGCGATATAGTGGAGGGAAGGGGTTTGTCCAGGAATCAAGACACAGGTCGAAACGACTGAATTCAACCTGAAACGATTCTGGCGCGAGATTGGTATGTCTAGATTCCTTTTGGATAAAAACCGCTGGAGTCAAATGTTGAGAAACTCATGTTTTTCTTACACATAAAATTATAATCATAGATTCATATAAACATACACAAAATTATGTGTTGAATAAATATTGAATTCTCTGCTTGGTTCATAACAGAATTGAATGAGATGGTATTTTTAAATAAAATCCGATTCACAATTTTTTCTTTTAAAAAATTCTTAATGTTGATCAAAAATGAAATATTTAGGTATTTCAAGGCGATCGTTATGGAATCACTTCCAAAGCGTTTGTAGTTGCTGTCCCAAGTTATTATCCTTCTGTGTTTTAAGATCAAGAATTACGAATTTTGTTTATTATATGTGCATTATTTAACGGTTTAAGGACTAGAAAATCACTGCATACAAGGAAAATCTTTCGAGAATTTTAAATTATTTGTATTGATTTCCCAAAAAAGATCTAATCCATATTTTTCAAAGCAGAAAAAAATATTAACAAAACCGAAATTATGAATTTTATAAACCTTCATAAATGTGGATTGCATTTTGATAAAAAAAAATGATTATATTTCACTGAAAGAGATTTTCTTTTTGTAAAATGGTTCTTTTAAATATCTTAAATAGTCCATTAAATGTTCATTATCTTAAAATTTAAATAAAAGTATACACTTTATGAAGAAATAATGATCCAATGATAATAATGTCAAACATTATAAAAAAATTGACACATTTTTTTAAAAAAAAATTCATACGTTTTAAATAAATTCATACATTTTAAACAAATTCATACATTTTAAAGCAATTTGTTAAAATCTGTGACACTCATAAATTTCAATAGGGGAAATAACTAATCTTTCTAACCAAAGTAATTGAATGTATAGTTATTTAAATACTTATAAATAATTCAATCTAAATTTTCTGCAAATAAATAGTTTATATTTCAGACAAATGGACATTTTGTCGGAAGTTAATGCCATTGAAGGAACGAAACGATATCGATTAGGTTAATAATTGCACACGTGAGAATTTTTTAAATCATTGAAAAACGATTAGAAGAATGCCTCAAAGCTGAAGATGTCTTTCAGTTTTTGAGAAACAAGTTAATTAATACCTCATAGTTGAAGATGTGTTTCTGTTGTAGGTAGGATGATTAACCGTAGCATGACTATTTTAACTCTACTGTCAAATCCAATATATACTGAAAATTTCTGTTGACAAAACCAAACAATGAGACATATATTAGACTATCAGACTTTCAGTGACACTGGTAGCAGAGAATCAGTAGACAGCTGGACATATTTTAGGTCTAAATAGAAAGTTTCAAAACCCCGTGGGACCTTGAAATATTATCATTTACAGACTATGTCTATGATACCGATTTTATAATTACTGAATGGTGTTAAAGTTTTTACTGCAAAATTTGAAAGTAAATTATGAAGAGTTCGCCAACTTCAAACACACATTACACCCTCACCCCTCACCCCTCATACCCATTCCCCATGTATATATATATATATATATATATATATATATATATATATATATATATATATATATATATATATATATATATATATATAGGTATGTATGTACGTACGCACGCACGCATGTATGTATGTATTATATATAGATATATATATATATATATATATATATATATATATATATATATATATATATATATATATATATATATATATATATATATATATATATATGGATAAGTGTGTCTGTCTGTGTGTATGTATGTGTTTGTGTGTTTGTTTGTGTGTGTAAAAATGGGAAAAATCACTGTTTGTGAAAATAATCCAAAATTTAATCCAACGATCAAAAAATGTAAGTCCTATCACTAAACAGTTCTAATTGAATCCCGGTTCGAATCTCGATGAAGTTATAATATGGAAGCGATGACGTCAGATGAGACAGTTGTACTAATTGCAACAGTTTGTGAATCAAAAATAATATTCCGACATTAGAATTCCAAACAATTTCAACTGAATGTCTATGTCCAAACCTTTGATGAAGAAGCACCTTTTTCCAGAGAATATAAATTATTCTTAAATAAGAAATAACTCAAAATTGGCAGCAACATAAAATACATATGAGGTCTTAAAAGTAGTTTTTACGGCTAAACTAATTTAGTACCAAATGGCTGTTTTAAGCCTCATTTTAGATTATATGGCATTTCACGTGACAAACTATGTGATTTCCAACTTGAACATCGCAATAAAAAAATTAAATTTGTCACGTATTAAAAACAGCCCTATCTAAAAGATAACACTCTCACGCTTGAAACGAAAAATACAAATTAAATCTCTTTACACATGGTTAACACGTGGGCCGAAAAATGACTCTGGAAACAGCCAATCATTTCCATTTAGTGTTTACGAGTTAGCAAACCAAGCTCGGCTAAAATAATGCTAATGTAAAACCTTTTACGGACTATACAAACAAAATAATTACTACAACTAAATGAAATGAAACAAAAATAAAATAAAAAAGAATTTTAAACTAACACACATGCAATTTAATTACGTATGCGTAACAATTTATATGCTTTGATTTTCGTATACATTGCAAATTTTGATATCAGATTTCTAATAATCATATTTAATGTTTTTCATTTTTTCTTAATTTATAGCAAATATATCGATAGAACATCTTTGCTCCATATTCTTTGATTAAATTAATTTTGATACAAATATAAATCACACACGAGTCAACAGTACGTAGTCGGCATTATCGAGTGATACAAAATGACAAATAACAATTTATTTTGAAAAGAAGTACAGATGTTTTATTAAATCATTTAGACAAATTAACACATGTACAATCATTAATAATTCTTATCTTTTTACTAATACTAAATGTCCGTATGGATTAGTTACCTGTCCATTCAACCAACTTCCAGATTCATCTTAGGTGAAATTCACACCTGCTGTCCCACCTGACTGGTGTCATTCCTTACCTAATCTTTGATAAATGATTGCTGTATTGCATACTTTCTTCATCTTATAATTGGACAATTAGAATGGTGCTGACATTTACAAGTAGTCAAGAAGATTAAACAGAAAGTGTTATCACCTTAATTTGGACATTAGCTGATAATGATGATGTCGATAATATGCTGATATTGATAAATTTTACTCGATCAAACTACGATGACAAATTAAGCTTTATCTTCAGAAAATCAATGAAAATAAAATTTTAAAATAGGATAAAAACATTTCAATCTAATTAGATTTTATTAAAGGCATTCTGGATTAATCATCTGTCCATTGAACCTATGAATAAAAAATGACATAAAATGAAAGATTTCTATGTAAATTATTATGTAGTTTAGTGTTTTTTGAATAGAAAACAAAATCAGGTATTTTATCACAGTCTGCATGTTAACTTCATATAACATGTGTATTATTTCTTTTGATTATTATAGAGAGTATCTTAAAACTTGTTTGTTATCAAATTAGTATCATATGAAGATGCCTCGGAAGATAAGCACGCACTTTTTAGGAAAGAGATTTGTTACGGCAAATTTTGTATCTGGGCCATCATAGATACGAAGAAATATATACCACGCCTTGTAGTGAAATAAACATGATTTCTACACGTAGTTTTATGATACAAAGATCCGTTACTAAACAGATAACACTAAACATATCTTACCTAAATGTGGGACAATATAAAAATAGAAATGTCACAAAGTAAAGAAATTAAATTATTGTTTAATTTATCCTTACCCAAGGGTGTGCAGTTTTGTAGAAAACTACTGGAAAATTATTTCCACTTTTAAAAGAACTTAAACTTTTCTTTTCCCACTTCATTGTAAGTTTTGAAATAAGAGCAAAATACGGCATATCATTATTAGTTTGATATTTTGCATTATTTCATCAAACTTTGAAAAGAGATCTCTTTGTACATTAAAAGACGTTGAATAAGTATAATACCTTTTTTTCCTCCACCTTGTATATGATTTTAATTACCTATTGTAACTCAATTAAGAATAGATTGAGACAGGTTTTCACGAAGAGTAGATGGTTCATTTGTCTAGAGTACTATTGAGACAGGTATTCACGAAGAGTAGATGGTTCATTTGTCTACAGTACTATTAAGACAGGTATTCACGAAGAGTAGATGGTTCATTTGTCTAGAGTACTATTGAGACAGGTATTCACGAAGAGTAGATGGTTCATTTGCCTAGAGTACTAAGGTATAAGTAACAAAAAAATGAATGGATATAACCATTTCTTACAATTTATTATTGATAGGTTACTGCATTTGCATAGAATATATAAACGAGTTGTTCTGAATAATACTGCACGACATTTGTATTAAGTGCAAATCTGAAGAAATTAATTCCTATTTTCCCATACAAATGCAGCAAACATTTATATTACGTACGCTTTCTATCCAAGGCTTCATAAAAATATAATGAACCAAAACCAACAAAGTAAATTAATTTATGTTGTTTTCCAAAATAAATACACTCAACGATGAACAATAAAATAATAATCGCACATGGCAAATCACACCTACCTTGCAAATTTGTCACGAGTTCGACATTAGTTAAAAAATTCTTGTTTTAGTTCCCTTAAAATTTAAAATTAGAGTCATATTGTGAATGAAGTGGCATTCAAAAAACGACTTCATTTGTTCCGGAATGGATGGATTTTTTTTTTTGTTTTTGTTGATCTATCTCAATGGATGGAATTTGTTTTTCTGCTGATCTAGCTTAATTGATGGATTTTATTTTTCGTTGATCTAGCTCAATGGATGTATTTTGTTGTTTTGTTGTTGATCTAGATCATTGGATGGAATTTGGTGGTTTGTTTTGTTGATCTTGCTCAAATGATGGAATTTGTTTTTCTGTTGATCTAGCTCAATGGATGGATTTTGTTTTTCTGTTGATCTAGCTCAATGGATGGATTTTGTTTTTCTGTTGATATAGCTCAATGGATGGAATTTGTTTTGTTTATTTGTTGATATAGCTCAATGGATGGAATTTGTTTTGTTTATTTGTTGATATAGCTCAATGGATCGAATTTGTTTTCTGGTGATCTAGCTCATTGGATGGATTTTGTTTATTTGTTGATATAGCTCAATGGATGGAATTTGTTTTGTTTATTTGTTGATATAGCTCAATGGATATAATTTGTTTTCTGGTGATCTAGCTTAATTGATGGATTTTATTTTCTGGTGATATAGCTCAATGGATAGAATTTGTTTTCTGGTGATCTAGCTCATTGGATTGAATTTGTTTTTCTGTTGATCTAGCTCAATGGATGGATTTTGTTTTATTGGTGATCTAGCTCATTGGATGGAATTTGTTTTTCTGGTGATCTAGCTCAATGGATGGATTTTGTTTTACTGGTGATCTAGCTCATTGGATGGATTTTGTTTTTCTGGTGATATAGCTCATTGGATGGATTTTGTTTTTCTGTTGATCTAGCTCAATGGATAGAATTTATTTTCTGGTGATCTAGCTCATTGGATGGAATTTGTTTTTCTGTTGATCTAGCTCAATGGATAGAATTTATTTTCTGGTGATCTAGCTCAATGGATGGATTTTGTTTTACTGGTGATCTAGCTCATTGGATGGATTTTGTTTTTCTGGTGATATAGGTCAATGGATGGATTTTGTTTTACTGGTGATCTAGCTCATTGGATGGATTTTGTTTGTCTGTTGATATAGTTTAATTTTGCTCTTCTGCTTGAGATGGACTGACCTTTTTTATAGCTGAATCATCTCTGACGTAGATACATATGATTTGTGCACTGGCATTGAATCAACTGTACCTCTGTTTCAGTTCTGTCATTGATTGTTTATAATCATTATCTACGAAACATTAATTATTTTAATTGCAATAACCGAAAGGACGATATGAAATAGCATATTCATTTTGTTTTTAGTGCAGTAAGGAGAATATGCTTTCCGTTGCAAAAGGGATCAAAATTATTGTACAATTTTGCCCGGGTGTATCAGGTTTTTGAGCCATTGACATGCAACATGTAATTTGGATTTGCAAAACTAAGAAAGTACATTTTGAAGATATACAAAATCGACAACTATAAAAATATTTATTTACATACTTATTACCAACTAAAGAAGACATGTTTATGCACTGTTACTTACATGCTTTCTTTTTTGGTTGGTGGGGTGGTGGCAGATAAATACATGACCTGTATAGCTTCTATCTCTAGCCTAGATCCAAAGGATTGTGTCAAAAAACTTAAATCGGGAAATTTGCAAACGAGTCACTCTATGACAAATGGCGGAAATAAGACTGGTTATGGGTGTCCATGGCGACAGCCTCTATCAAATAAAAAAGGGGACCAAATGTTGATTAGTAATGACACTGTAATGCGAACTACTCAAAACCAGTGACAAATGAAGCCTCTGAAGTCAATGTATTTTCACAGCACATTCTATCAAGTCCAGTTCAACCTAATGGAAAGCTCTTTTTAATGCTATTAAAGAGGAAGACCAGATTAATATTTTCCCCAAGTTTGAGTAATGGAAAGCTCATTTTAATGCTATCAAAGAAGAAGACCAGATTAATATTTCCCCCAAGTTTGAGTAATGGAAAGCTCTTTTTAATGCTATCTAGGAAGAAGACAAGATTAATATTTCCCCCATGTTTGAGTAATGGAAAGCTCTTTTTAATGCTATCATGGAAGAAGACCAGATCAATATTTTCCCCAAGTTTGAGTAATGGAAAGCACTTTTAATTCTATCAAAGAAGAAGACTAGATTATTATTTTCCCCATGTTTGTGTAATGGAAAGCTCTTTTTAATGCTATTAAAGAGGAAGACCAGATTAATATTTTCCCCAAGTTTGAGTAATGGAAAGCTCTTTTTAATGCTATCAAAGAAGAAGACCAGATTAATATTTTCCCCATGTTTGAGTAATGGAAAGCTCTTTTAATTCTATCAAGGAAGAAGACCAGATTATTATTTCCTCCAAGTATGAGTAATGGAAAGCTCTTTTTAATGCTATCATGGAAGAAGACCAGATCAATATTTTCCCCAAGTTTGAGTAATGGAAAGCACTTTTAATTCTATCAAGGAAGAAGACCAGATAATTATTTTCCCCATGTTTGTGTAATGGAAAGCTCTTTTTAATGCTATTAAAGAGGAAGACCAGATTAATATTTTCCCCAAGTTTGAGTAATGGAAAGCTCTTTTTAATGCTATCAAAGAAGAAGACCAGATTAATATTTCCCCCATGTTTGAGTAATGGAAAGCTCTTTTAATTCTATCAAGGAAGAAGACCAGATTAATATTTCCCCCAAGTATGAGTAATGGAAATCTTTTTTAATGCTATCAAGGAAGAAGACCAGATTAATATTTTCCCCAAGGTTTTGAGTAATGGAAATCTTTTTTAATGCTAACAAGGAAGAAGACCAGATTAATATTTTCCCCAAGTTTGAGCAATGGAAAGCTCTTTTTAATGCTATCAAGGAAGAAGACCAGATTAATATTTCCCCCAAGTTTGAGTAATGGAAATCTCTTTTAATTCTATCAAGGAAGAAGACCAGATTAATATTTTCCCCAAGGTTTTGAGTAATGGAAATCTTTTTTAACGCTAACAAGGAAGAGGACCAGATTAATATTTTCCGCAAGTTTGAGCAATGGAAAGCTCTTTTTAATGATATCAAGGAAGAAGACCAGATTAATATGTCCCCCAAGTTTGAGTAATGGAAATCTCTTTTAATTCTATCAAGGAAGAAGACCAGATTAATATTTCCCCCAAGTTTGAGCAAAGGAAAGCTCTTTTTAATGCTATCAAAGAAGAAGACCAGATTAATATTTCCCCCAAGTTTGAGCAATGGAAAGCTCTTTTAATTCTATCAAGGAAGAAGACCAGATTAATATTTCCCCCAAGTTTGAGTAATGGAAATCTCTTCTAATGCTATCAAGGAAGAAGACCAGATAATATATTTTCCCCAAGGTTTTGAGTAATGGAAATCTCTTTTAATGCTATCAAGGAAGAAGACCAGATTAATATTTTCCCCATGTTTGAGTAATGGAAAGCTCTTTTCAATGCTATCAAGGAAGAAGACCAGATTAATATTTCCCCCAAGTTTGAGTAATGGAAAGCTATTTTTAATGCCATCAAGGAAAATGACCAGATTAATACATCCCCCAAGTTTGAGTAATGGAAAGCTCTTTTAATGCTATCAAGGAAGAAGACAAGGTTAATATTTGCCCCAAGTTTGAGTAATGAAAAGCTCTTTTTAATGTTATCAAGGAAGAAGACCAGATTAATATTTTCCCCAAGTTTGAGTAATGGAAAGCTCTTTTTAATGCTATCAAAGAAGGAGACCAGATTAATATTTTCCCCAAGTTTGAGTAATGGAAAGCTCTTTTAATGCTATCGGGGAAGAAGACCAGATTAATATTTGCCCCAAGTTTGAGTAATGGAAAGCTCTTTTAATGCTATCAAGGAAGAAGACAAGATTAATATTTGCCCCAAGTTTGAGTAATGGAAAGCTCTTTTTAATGCTATCAAAGAAGAAGACCAGATTAATATTTGCCCGAAGTTTGAGTAATGGAAAGCTCTTTTAATGCTATCAAAGAAGACCAGATTAATATTTTCCCCAAGTTTGAGTAATGGAAATCTCTTTTTAATGCTATCATAGAAGAAGACCAGATAATATATTTTCCCCAAGTTTGAGTAATGGAAAGCTCTTTTTAATGCTATCAAGGAAGAAGACCAGATAATATATTTTCCCCAAGTTTGAGTAATGGAAAGCTCTTTTAATGCTATAAAGGAAGAAGACCAGATAATATATTTTCCTCAAGGTTGAGTAATGGAAAGCTCTTTTTAATGCTATCAAAGAAGAAGACCAGATTAATATTTCCCCAAAGCTTGAGTAATGGATAGCTCTTTTTAATGCTATCGAGGAAGAAGACCAGATTAATATTTCACCCAAGTTTAAGTAATGGAAAGCTATTTTTAATGCTATCAAGGAAGAAGACCAGATTAATATTTTCCCCAAGGTTGAGTAATGGAAAGCTCTTTTTAATGCTATCAAAGAAGAAGACCAGATTAATATTTCCCCCAAGTTTGAGTAATGGAAAGCTCTTTTTAATGCTATAAAGAAGAAGACCAGATTAATATTTCCCCCAAGTTTGAGTAATGGAAAGCTCTTTTTTAATGCTATCTAGGAAGAAGACAAGATTAATATTTCCCCCATGTTTGAGTAATGGAAAGCTCTTTTTAATGCTATCATGGAAGAAGACCAGATTAATATCTTCCCCAAGTTTGAGTAATGGAAAGCACTTTTAATTCTATCAAGGAAGAAGACCAGATTAATATTTTCCCCATGTTTGTGTAATGGAAAGCTCTTTTTAATGCTATCAAAGAAGAAGACCAGATTAATATTTGCCCCAAGTTTGAGCAATGGAAAGCTCTTTTAATGCTATCAAGGAAGGAGACCAGATTAATATTTCCCCCAAGTTTGTGTAATGGAAAGCTCTTTTTAATGCTATCAAAGAAGAAGACCATATTAATATTTCCCCCAAGTTTGAGTAATGGAAAGCTCTTTTTAATGCTATCTAGGAAGAAGACAAGATTAATATTTCCCCCATGTTTGAGTAATGGAAAGCTCTTTTTAATGCTATCATGGAAGAAGACCAGATCAATATTTTCCCCAAGTTTGAGTAATGGAAAGCACTTTTAATTCTATCAAGGAAGAAGACCAGATTATTATTTTCCCCATGTTTGTGTAATGGAAAGCTCTTTTTAATGCTATCAAGGAAGAAGACCAGATTAATATTTTCCCCATGTTTGAGTAATGGAATGCTCTTTTCAATGCTATCAAGGAAGAAGACCAGATTAATATTTTCCCCAAGGTTGAGTAATGGAAAGCTCTTTTTAATGCTATCAAGGAAGAAGACCAGATTAATATTTTCCCCAAGGTTGAGTAATGGAAAGCTCTTTTTAATGCTATCAAGGAAGAAGACCAGATTAATATTTTCCCCAAGGTTGAGTAATGGAAAGCTCTTTTTAATGCTATCAAGGAAGAAGACCAGATTAATATTTCCCCCATGTTTGAGTAATGGAAAGCTCTTTTTAATGCTATCAAGGAAGAAGACCAGATTAATATTTCCCCCAAGTTTGAGTAATGGAAAGCTCTTTTCAATGCTATCAAAGAAGAAGACCAGATTAATATTTCCCCCAAGGTTGAGTAATGGAAAGCTCTTTTTAATGCTATCAAGGAAGAAGACCAGATTAATATTTTCCCCATGTGTGAGCATCAGGTCGTACAGCATTCTGGAATTTCACTATCCCTGTCTTAGAACATTTTTGGCTGTCACAATTATTGAAAAGAAGACTTTATAGACTTTATTAGAAATATATGCATAAAGTATGTTATTAGTCTCCAATTTATTAATTTTTTTCTAGAGTTCCTGTCTTTATCCTTCTTTTAGAATGAATATAATGATTTTTTGGACTGAAATTCTGAAAAATGTTACACATCGTATCCAGCATTTAAAACCATAAAGAAAAAATCACCCAGATCTTTCCAAAAGAATTTAAAGAATTGATCTGTAAATCCTTGAACGGGCTATTTCATTTTTTTATTTTTCAGTGCAAAACCGCATTCTTCAAACATTAATGTACCTTCATATAAGCAACCCTTTCAACTTTATTCTTATAACTTGTTTATACCAATCTTGTATATATATATATATATATATATATATATATATATATATATATATATATATATATATATATATATATATATATATATATATATATATATATATATATATATATATATTAGACCAATTGCCCTTGTTCCATTCTCCCTCATTGATATTTGTATTGTTTTGTTTTGCTTGTCTAATTTCTCTTTGCAATGTTTATATTTTTAATTTCTTTCAGCTCTCTGTTTTGATATTAACATTACACCTTCCATCTCTCCTCTTTTATTCGAAATTTGCTTGGTTACTGTTCAACTCTTCTATAAAAGTGGAATCATCATTTTGATTCACTAAAGTATGTAATGTACTTATTTCAGCTTCTATTTCCCTTCCAGTTTGTACTCTGCTGCCTTGCTTTAGCTTATGAATTTATAATCAATTCTTGTCTTAAGATTATTTTAAGGATTTCAAAAAATAATTGATCATTTATCATGTCTCACTGAAGGTTGGTTTTCCTTATTATCTTTGTATAAGTATATTTCGACTGTTTTGGAGATACTTGTTTTACCAAAAAACCATTTTGATTTAGAGAAGTTTGATAAAACTAAATTATTACCAGGAACAGATTTATTGGCCATGTGGCATTGCAACAAAACAAAACATAGCTTTGAGAAAGAAATGGTATATGGGATTTAAGAATTATTCAATCTCAGATTCGCTCTTTTTGCAATAACTGTTGATATAAAAACTATACAGAACAAAATGCCGCTTAATTGGTATGGATGAAAAACATATTTGTGAATATGACATAAATGGACTGCAATTGTAAAAGATAGAAAAGCGGACACAATAATTGATTTCAATGAACACAAATGAAACATCAACGCTGCGATGCTTCTGGGACTTTTTCCACAATCAACTTAATTGCTTTTCCTTAAATTTTTTAAATCGATTTGTATATTATAACTGTATACGTTGGTACATGCTCGCCAGTTCAACTATTTGTAACTTAATATGTATCGTAAATGAGCAACAAAGATAAATTTCATTTTTTCCAGGTCACTTCAGATATAATTTATAAAGGACCCAACTCACATATGTACTGACATAAAACGTCATTCAAATGGCTGATTAATATATGGTGTCCATTTGTTAGGTTGGAAATGATGCAGTGCGATGTCTGTTGGTACGACAAAAATGTCTGTCTACGCCTCATCTAGTGCTCGAAGATTCATCAGAATAAAGAATCCGTCACCTGTTCTCATAAATTATCGTATGAAGAAGTAATAGTATTTTTTTACAGACGTAATGATGATCAATATCTATCCCAAATCTAGAGAATACGCGGAAAGTCATGCGTGTACCTTGTTCTTCAGGAGTCTATGATGTTCTACATTTTTTGTAACACTCACCACTTCTTAAAGCGTCGAGGGCAAGATAAATGAACTGCTCATCAATTGAGAAATATATTTTTCCAATAAATATTTCTTGTGAAAACATTTAAGCTTTATAATATTTCTAATGGTTTTATTTTGACTATTGCACAATTTTCCATTAAATATTTCCTGTGAAAATATCTATTAGATTTTTAATATTTCTAATTGTTTTATTTTGACTAGTACACGTACCCTTGTCATAAGATAGTGTTATATTATCTACACTATGCACAAATAAAGAAATATCAGCGACCAAATAATTTCTTTTGATGAGAGGAATTTTAGTATTCATTAGGATCTGTGAAATATATATTTATTTCACGTTTCATAGCAACCATGAAGAAGAATGTATGTATGTATGTATGTATGTATGTATGTATGTATGTATGTATGTATGTATGTATGTATGTATGTATGTATGTATGTATGTATGTATGTATGTATAGATATATAGATAGATATATAGATAGATAGATATAAATATATATATATATATATATATATATATATATATATATATATATATATATATATATATATATATATATATATATATATATAATGAATAATGATGTCATGTAATCTCAAATTCTCGCTCACAATGAATTTTTGTAACTAAAGAAGCTAAATAAAAACTATTTATATGCAATTACTTGATATAAATGGATGTAACGATACTTAATTATGCTGACAGAATCATTCTTTTCTAAAAATAGTGACAGATACGGTAAATAATTTATATGTCATTACTCTAATCAGCCTGTCAATACGGTATATTTAAAGTATCATTTTATGCCGTACGGAGACAGTTTAAGATTACGAATTGTTTGGAACTCACTCTCCTATATCCATGGCTACACATCTTTCATTGTGGGTGAAACCTCCCGCAATTGAATTACTTTCATAAGCGTAGTCCTGTTATCATCCATGGAACACATGTACTGACAAAATAATCCGTAACAATAAAACTAAGCAGGACCAAATGTATAAATTATACACCGTCTGACTATCGACAAGCTATCAATATGTTAATGTTGCCTCGCTCTTTGTTGGGGGAAGATAGATTGTAATATCTTTTATAAATTTTTATTACCTGAATTCATGCCTTATATTTGTTTTATTTCAGCTTGCTTGGTCAAGATCAATTATCCCTTATTGAACGTTTCTTCTGTATCTATCTCCACTGTCTTTACAAATTAATTATTAATTATGTTCAGGGTAATGACAATGAAATTAATAAGTTATTATGATATATACAGCAAACAAATTAAGTCACAATCATTCAAGTAAACAAAGCAATACGAACATAAAGCCTATCGCCATATTAAGATTGTGTCTGCAATCAATATAAACTGAACAATATCAGCCTTCTTCAACAATATAATTCAGCGACATTTTTGTTATCTCGCTTTAAAATATTGAATGAAGGAGAAAAGAAAACTTGAAACCATTTAATTCGAGCGTCATTTCTGTCATTTCACATCCGTCATTTCCCCTGTACCATCTGTGAGGAGTCGTATTTTATAATCTTGATTTATAAAACCATTGTAAGAGAACATTTTACAAGTCTAAAGAACCTGTTGTCACAGTAATGAGTAATAACTTCATCCACCACCATCTCCACCACAGTCACCAACACCTACCAATGGCAGTCGTTGAAGTCGTATTTGACAAAATAAACGTAGCATATTTGAAGACATGGAAACATTTCCAGGGATAAAAATATTTTAAAATAGTTCTCGCTGACAAGGAGCGAATGTAATTAAAGAAATTTTCCATGTTTTTCGTGTGGCATGAATACATTCCTGCAAACTGATTAATTAATTTAGATTCAACAGAGCGGAGATCTGACAGGCACGAACAAATTTGATGTTCTTCTCACCTTTGATATTCTCTGAGCACCAATGTTTAGGAACCTATCAAATAAAATATTGCATTTGTTTTTAGAGTTGTCGATTGTCACCATAGAGTCAGAATGGCATTTTCACTGTAAGCTAAGAGAAATCCGTAATTTGATTGCATAATCAAAACGTCATCAGAACATGCTCTGATTTGGTGATTATATCTATGTGTTAACAAATGTACATCGATTCTAATTAAAGATATGCTTCCTGTCTCTTTAGTGTCGTCTCCGGACTGAGAGACTGGAAGAACTCTGATTTTGGTTGTTGCTAAGAAGGCATATCTGACTTAGGAAATTTGCCTGTACTGATCACAATAGAAATACGATACTAAAATATTATTACAAGGTCGAAGAGTACTATCGACGAACACTACTGATGTGCACAAAGATTAAAATTGTGAACTCATCTGATGGATAGTCACAGCCTATTCTAAACTCTTTCATCACGGATAAGCCACAAAATCTCCGATTCTTTCTGTCAAATTACAATAATGGACTCGTTTCTAATCGCTATAACGAGCCTTGACAACACATTTATTTTGTTCCAGTAGATGGCGTCTTGAAGCTTACTAATATTAATCTAGCACTCTGGCTCAGGTTACAATTCGGCTAGTAAGATAATGTTCATTCAGGATTTGGCATGTAAACACAACGAAATGAAAAAAAGAAGAAAAAAAAAAGAAAACGAAATTACGATATATTCGTATTTTTGGTGACTTTCGAGATAAGAGTATGTTATAGCCATAAACAAAACATTGCTTGCAAAAACTCCAAATGGAAACGAAAACCTCTCAAACAATTTATAGTTGGACTTGTACGTTTTTGTGTCCGTTTTCTTCTTTAATTTAGATAAAATTAGACTAAATGCTTCCCATCGTATTATAGCCGTAGAATTCTCCTTTTAAATAAAAATTTCCCAGTTCGCTCCATCAGTCCCAAAACGAAGTTACATCAAACCTATATTATTGTACTATTACAACTCTGAGGTCTTAAAATAAGTGATAGAAACAAGCGAGAAGCAATACGTTTAGTAAAATTCAACAAATAATTTTTTTTCCCTAGAATACAATGTGAAATATGGAAGAAAAAACTTACGGTTTGGTGTAATATAACAAGAATGATCCTAGAATTTCTACCATTAGTTCTCATGGTTGAGCTGCCGAACAAACTTTAGTGATATTCCAACAAAAAAAAATCAGTGCTGGAAGTGTTGATGTGCATATGGTGGCCTGTGTCGTAGTGATGTGCCAGAAGTCTATTGTTATATGTATATATCATTATCTGAAATTTCATTATAAATCCAAGTCTCTATTTCCAAGGATATTATTTGTAAGCACTTATTATTTCCAAAAAAATATAACTTGAATTAAATAATTGGAATAAATTAATTCAAGCCCAAATGAAATACAGAACACAGCAATAATATAAATGATTCTGCTATGATTCTGCTCAAGTCTTAAAGCACGAATAAATAATTTCTATGAAAAACAAGATTATTTAGTCCTCTTGACCTCTTGGATAATTTCATTATGGAAGATTCAAAATGTTTACAATATAAAATCTTATAATTTAAAGGCCTGTTTCTAAATTTATAATTCAAAATATAGTAACCAAAACGTAGACCACGCATTTCTTGGGGAATTTCCAAAGTTCTGGACTAAGATTGAGATAAACATGTTGTTTACAAAACTAAAATCAATGATTCAGGTTAAGTAGAAATTAACTTTGATTTTGGACAAGGTCAATCCCAAAAATACAGTTATCTATTTCAGATAAAGTACCGTAACAAACAATCAAACAAAGCAAATTAAATAGGCGTAACAAAAAAACGTCCAAAAATTTCTATATCTCCCATTTTCGGTACAATCATAAGTTTTTCTACTAAAACTATCTATTATGTTATAAGCGCATAGCTGCGTGCGCCTGGACATCGGATGTTGAGGACCCAGTAAAACTTCTACCTGGAGTATGTATATATTTTCTTTTGTTCCACCGCCGATGGAGTCGTTGCATTCTAGTCTATAACCCACGAAAACCATAGTTAGTTGTAATCTATTCACATTGTTGTTCCATTTCTACTTCCCTTTAAGTCGACTTCTGACATGTAAGGGCAGTATACTCCTTTTCGTCCTTCAGTAGACTCCATTTCGTCCTTGCATTCAACTGACATTGTACACCTTCAGTATACTCCATTTCGTCCTTGCATTCAACTGACATTGTACACCTTCAGTATACTCCATTTCGTCCTTGCATTCAACTGACATTGTACACCTTCAGTATACTCCATTTCGTCCTTGCATTCAACTGACATTGTACACCTTCAGTATACTCCATTTCGTCCTTGCATTCAACTGACATTGTACACCTTCAGTATACTTCATTTCGTCCTTGCATTCAACTGACATTGTACACCTTCAGTATACTCCATTTCGTCCTTGCATTCAACTGACATTGTACACCTTCAGTATACTCCATTTCGTCCTTGCATTCAACTGACATTGTACACCTTCAGTAGACTTCATTTCGTCCTTGCATTCAACTGACATTGTACACCTTCAGTATACTCCATTTCGTCCTTGCATTCAACTGACATTGTACACCTTCAGTATACTCCATTTCGTCCTTGCATTCAACTGACATTGTACATTTTCCAATTTTCTTCATCAGTTGTGAAGATTATGATCAATGCTAGATAAGTAAGTTTTCAAAAATTACTGCTACAATATTTTTTATCTGTTGAAAGTTTAGCACCATAACACATAGTTGTGATTATTGTGATTGTTAGATATTCCTTTTCCATATGTTAAAAAATTAGCAAATATAATTATTGCCTTCCTAAATTTACGTAAAGAATGGGAGTTTGTACTACGATAAATTATTCATATTGCGACATTTTTCTATATTTTATAGTTTGAAAATATTGTAATGAATCGTTAGTCACTACCAGTAAATGTATTTTGTTCTAAAATCGTATTTTATATTTTAAGGTATCAGTTGTTATTAGCATTGACAGGTATTGATTAATTTCTAGATATTAGTTAATATTAGTATTGACAGGTATTGATTAATTTCTAAATATCAGTTGATATTATCATAGACAGGTATCGATTAATTTCTAGATATTAGTTAATATTAGTATAGACAGGTATTGATTAATTTCTATATATCAGTTGATATTATCATAGACATGTATTGATTAATTTCTAGATATTAGATAATATTAATATAGACAGGTATTGATTAATTTACAAATATCAGTTGATATTATCATAGACAGGTATCGATTAATTTCTAGATATTAGTTAATATTAGTATAGACAGGTATTGATTAATTTCTAAATATCAGTTGATATTATCATAGACAGGTATCGATTAATTTCTAGATATTAGTTAATATTAATATTGACAGGTATTGATTAATTTCTAGATATCAGTTTTGTTATTAGTATAGAGTGTGTTGATTAATATTTATTCGCTAGCAATGTCTGCGTTATTTTATGGTATAATTGTTTATATGTTAATCATGATTATGTGGTAAATGAATTCACATGGTAACAAAATTATGTAGCACTAATGTTGTGCATTGCATCATTGTTATTCGCTTACCCTTTATCCCATTTGGCAGTACAAATGGTTATTCTTTAGATGTATATTTGATTTACAAGACAACATCCAAAATAAAAAAAAAATACCAATACAACGTTATTAAGCACATTACTGTAAACATGCTAATGCTTTCATCACACCATCACCACGAAAGACATTTTAACTAGGCATGGTTTCTCACTTATCAGTATATTTGTTTTGCATCTTCTGTTTTTCCCCATAGCCCATGAGAGTCACCGCAAAAGTTAAGTTGTCAGAATGTAAATGAATCGAAACGACAAACACAATGTCATTACTCAAATATAAGAGAGCTTAAGGATAAACCAAGTAATATAACCTACCGACCTATTGACAAGCCAAGTAATATAACCTACCGACCTAATGACAAGCCAAGTAATCTAACCTACCGACCTATTAACAAGCCAAGTAATCTAACCTACCGACCTATTGACAAGCCAAGTAATCTAACCTACCGACCCATGGACAAGCCAAGTACTCTAACCTACCGACCTATTGACAAGCCAAGTAATATAACCTACCGACCCATTGACAAGCCAAGTAATCTAACCTACCGACTTATTGACAAGCCAAGTATTATAACCTACCGACCTATGGGCAAGCCAAGTAATATAACCTACCAATCTATGGACAAGCCAAGTAATCTAACCTACCGACCCTTGTACATGCCAAGAAATTTAACCTACCAACCCATGGACAAGCCAAGAAATCTAATCTACTGACCCATGGACAAGCCAAGTAATCTAACCTACCGACCCATGGACAAGCCAAGTAATTGAACATACCAACCCATGGACATGCCAAGTAATCGAACCTACCGATGCATGGACAAGCCAAGAAATCTAACCTACCGACCCATGGATATGCCAAGTAATCTAACCTACCGACCAATGGATATGCCAAGAAATCTAACCTACCGACTCTTGGACAAGCCAAGTAATTGAACATACCGACCCATGGACAAGCCAAGTAATTTAACCTACCGATCTATGGACAAGCCAAGTAATCGAACCTAACGACCCATGGACACGCCCAAAAATGTAACATAAATCTAACCTACCGATCTATGGACAAGCCAAGAAATCTAACCTACCGACCCATGGACAAGCCAAGTACTCTAACCTACCGACATATTGACAAGCCAAGTAATATAACCTACCGACCCATTGACAAGCCAAGTAATCTAACCAACCGACTTATTGACAAGCCAAGTAACATAACCTACCGACCTATGGGCAAGCCAAGTAATATAACCTACCAACCTATGGGCAAGCTAAATAATCTAACCTACCGACCCATGGACAAGCCAAGTAATCTAACCTACCGACCCTTGTACAAGCCAAGATATTTAACCTACCGACCCATGGACAAGCCAAGAAATCTAACCTACTGACCCATGGACAAGCCAAGTAATCTAACCTACCGACCCATGGACAAGCCAAGTAATTGAACATACCAACCCATGGACATGCCAAGTAATCGAACCTACCGATGCATGGACATGCCAAGAAATCTAACCTTCCGACCCATGGATATGCCAAGTAATCTAACCTACCGACCAATGGATATGCCAAGATATCTAACCTACCGACTCTTGGACAAGCCAAGTAATTGAACATACCGATCCATGAACAAGCCAAGTAATTTAACCTACCGATCTATGGACAAGCCAAGTAATCGAACCTAACGACCCATGGACAAGCCAAAAGATCTAACATACCGACCCATGTATAAGCCAAAAAATCTAACCTACCAATCTATGGACAAGCCAAGAAATCTAACCTACCGATCTAGGGACAAGCCAAGTAATCGAACCTAACGATCTATGAACAAGCCAAGAAATCTAACCTACCGACCCATGGACAAGCCAAGAAATCGAACCTAACGACCCATGGACAAGCCAAGAAATCTAACCTACCGACCCATGGACAAGCCAAGTAATCGAAACTAACGACCCATGGACACGCCAAAAAAATCTAACATACCGACCCATGTACAAGCCAAATAATCTAACTCATTCTAGAATATGGTAATATAGTTTAGAAGAACTGCAGATTACTCGAGAAAAGAGAAATCAGAACAGTTAAAATATGAGTCAACTAAAATTATTCCTGGCGCAATAATAATATTATATAATTAAGTGCTACACATAAAAATAGGACGAGACTGCATTAAATCCTGAGGATAAAAACACAAATTTACACTCTCGTATAAAATGACAAATGGATCAAACCCTTCCTATCTCAGTCTCTTTTTCCGTCAACTGTTAGTAATCATACTCATTATAGATTACGTATTGTAAACAATTTATAATTAGGAAAGGTTACAACCGTAATATAAACAATTTCCAGTTAGTAAAGGTAACAAGTCTTTAGTACAACTCGTTTCTTCAATCGTTCATTTGATAATGGAATCTAATACGACTAGTCAAACTGACTATTAGCAATAACAAAAGTACATTAAATACTCACTATGTTTCCAAACACTTTTAATGGGGTAGAAGGGATTCAGAAGTTTTCATTAATGACTTAGAACGAATTGCAGGTCGCTAATCAACATTTAGTTTAAAAATTATAACGAGGATTATCTCTTTATAGATGCTAATCTATGGAGAGTACACAACACTTCTTTTTTCTTGCCTTTATTACCAAGACAAATGTGTTTAAATACCTCACACCATATGATAACTTTAAATACATTCTTGTGTGAACCGCTATGGTGGCCTATTGGTTAGATCGCCCGCCTCCGATGCGGGAGGTCGTGGGTTCGATTCCCGGTCAAGTCATACCAAAGACTTACAACAAATGGTGCTAACAGCTGCCTTTTTGACGCTCAGTATTAAGAGGTTAGTGTTAGGACTGGTGGGCCTTGTGTCAGGATAATTTGACTGGGTGGGACACTACATGTGTGCGGCATGTCTCAGTGTTAGACATCACTATAACTGCCACACTGCAGATATCGTAGAGATATGACTGAAAAATTGTTAAAGCTACGTTAAAAATCAAAATCACATCACACCACATACTTCTTGTGTGTAAAACAACGCCTCCGTGTGAAGTAAATACCCGTATTTACGATGTCGTTCACAAGTGTATCAAAACGAATGACATTTTGCTGTCCAAATTTCCAGATGATGCGCCGTAACCTCCGCAATTATTCGCTCTTTCCTCGACACTTTATTCACGATCGTTGACAAATTTGAATTGACAATTCTCTTTGCAACTTCTTTCTTTTCTATATCCTCGTCTTAGACTGACTCCTTCATTGCTTTGTGCTTCTGCTGTACACACCTTGTATAAATGATATTTAAAAAAACTCTTAAATTTGATAATTCAATAATTTTGTTGTCACAAAAACTTAATATACATTTTTCTTTTGTTAGTTGATAGCCCACATTTATACGAGTATTTATAATTGAAACTGCATTGCATATTGTCAGTCATGCAATAACAGTGGGTCTTAGATGAGGGAACACCTTTACATTTATTGAACGTTGTTTCCATGCAATCATACTTGTAGTACTTCTTTTCGGGTGAATTTATGATTTGACATTAATATGTCTTACCCTGAATTGAGCACCTAAAGTTACCCAAGCAAAATTAAACACATAACTTTTGTGGTCTTGTTTTGTGACACATAGCTGGTTCGTGAATTAATCAAACTTGGATGTAATTCTTTTGATTTTGGGAACTGCTGATCCTTGCTTGTCATACTTCGGAAGCTCTATCGGTAGAGAACAACAGAAATTAAATTCAGTTGAGCGTTTTTATAAAGTATGATTATTTAATTGCGTTTATCGATTGACTGAACTTAAAATGCGGATCTCTCGCCCTTTCTAAAACTAAAAGAAGCTGTTGTTGTTAAAGTGGAAAAGCAACATCTGCTGAGTCAGCGAAAAAGTCACATTCTCAAGCGTGAAAACAGGTTTAACTGGCATTTATTTCATTATCGAAGTACAGATGAAAATAGAAATTATGTGAATTAACTGAAGTACTTTTTCTTTGTTGTTAAACATATTAGTTAGTGTCAAGGAAGTTAGCGGTGGAATATTGTATACATTAAATCTTATATAACTTAATTTCAGTACAAATGATATAGAATAGGTTTTCTTATTATATATTCTAACCTGCTACAAATAGGATCTGATTAATTTATTTATGAATCCGTATGTACAAGATGGCATTTGTATATTTTGAGAAAAATATACATTTATATGTGATGTGATGTTGATTTTTAACTTCGCTTTAACAATTTTTCAGTTATATCGCTACGATGTATGCAGCACTGCGACATCGCGCCGCAGACACGTAGCATCATGTCCCACCCAGTCACATTATAGGCCGACTAGTAAAAACTCTAACCTCTTAATGCTGAGCGCCAAGCGAGGCAGCTGTTAGTACCATTTTTGTAAGTCTTTGGTATGGCTCTAACGGGGATCGAACCCACGACCTCCCGCATCCGGGGCGGGCGCTCTAACCTTTAAGCCACCGGAGCGGTTATATATAAATTTATAAATGGATAAGTACATAAATCAGTACTAAATGTTTGGTTTGCCTAATGACACATATGTATAGTTGCTTACTTCATTGCCTAACAAATTATTTCTCGATCATATAAATTATTGCCTGATCTATTTCGTGACAACTAATTTGCTTTCTGATATTCTTGCATGCGTGTGATCTTTCATTAATTGTCTTACTTTCTTACCTTCTAGGGCATTCTTTTTCTATATTGCTTGCATGCATACCTAATAAATCAGATGACCATATACATGGTCCAAGTCTTAACCACAAACAAGTACCTATTGTAGACAATGTCTTATCCCGCACTTAATGTAAGACATTAAATAGCCATGACAGGTAGGTCTACTTTTCTGAGTTGTTGGACAATAACTATATTGTTACCTTATTCTTGCCTAAAAAAAACACAGAACAATTGATACAGTTCACACAGAAACCATACATATATAAATCTTTAATTTCTGTTTCACGTAGATTAAACTTTGTTAAATATATTTTGTATTTAAATCTTATTTGCCTTTAATGTATTCTAGCATCATTACTGTTGCTTTTATGCCTATTACTGTATCGGTTTTTCCTATAAAAAAAATTCTTTTTCCAAATCTACAATACCAAATAGATCTATACCCAACAGTACATATATTTTCACTACTAATGAGCTTCTCCACCGCCTTGATATGACTAATATCTAAGGTCATCCGATTTCCACAACGGTGATGATTATAAATAATATATATTGTCATCCGATTTCCACAACGGTGATGATTATAAATAATATATAAGGTCATCCGATTTCCACAACTGTGATGATTACAAATAATATATATTGTCATCCGATTTCCACAACGGTGATGATTATAAATAATATCTAAAGTCATCCGATTTCCACAACAGTGATGATTATAAATAATATCTAAAGTCATCCGATTTCCACAACGGTGATGATTATATATAATATCTAAAGTCATCCGATTTCCACAACGGTAATGATTATAAATAATATATAAGGTCAACCGATTTCCACAAAGGTAATGATTATAAATAATATCTAAAGTCATCCGATTTCTACAACGGTGATGATTATAAATAATATATAAGGTCATCCGATTTCCACAACGGTGATGATTATAAATAATATATAAGGTCATCCGATTTCCACAACGGTGATGATTATAAATAATATCTAAAGTCATCCGATTTCCACAACGGTAATGATTATAAATAATATCTAAAGTCATCCGATTTCCACAACGGTGATGATTATAAATAATATATAAGGTCATCCGATTTCCACAACGGTGATGATTATAAATGATATCTAAAGTCATCCGATTTCCACAACGGTGATGATTATAAATAATATCTAAGGCCATCCGATTTACACAACGGTAATGATTATAAATAATATCTAAGGCCATCCGATTTCCACAACGGTGATGATTACAAATAATATATATTGTCATCCGATTTCCACAACGGTGATGATTATAAATAATATCTAAAGTCATCCGATTTCCACAACGGTGATGATTATAAATAATATATAAGGTCATCCGATTTCCACAACGGTGATGATTATAAATAATATCTAAAGTCATCCGATTTCCACAACGGTGATGATTATAAATAATATCTAAAGTCATCCGATTTCCACAACGGTGATGATTATAAATAATATATAAGGTCATCCGATTTACACAACGGTAATAATTATAAATAATATCTAAAGTCATCCGATTTCCACAACGGTGATGATTATAAATAAAATCTAAAGTCATCCGATTTCCACAACTGTGATGATTATAAATAATATATAAGGGCATCCGATTTCCTCAACGGTGATGATTATAAATAATATCTAAAGTCATCCGATTTCCACAACGGTGATGATTATAAATAATATCTAAAGTCATCCGATTTCCACAACGGTGATGATTATAAATAATATATAAGGGCATCCGATTTACACGACGGTAATGATTATAAATAATATCTAAAGTCATTCGATTTCCACAACGGTGACGATTCTGAGTGGCTGGTTTATAATATGTATTGCACATCGCCTCGATTTAATGATTATTTTAATTTTCTTATATTTTATATTTCATCGAGTTGTTGTCAATGAAATGAAACAAAATCGATTAATATTTGTAGTTAACCACATTTCATGCAATTAACGAAGTACAAGCTTAAAATGACAAGCATATGTTCACCAAAGAAAAGTTTGCAAATATCTGTTGTTGTTATTCTGGATGTTATTGTAGGATCACACTTTGTTTTGTGTATGTGTCCAAAGATGACTGAATTAAAATAGTATGCTAATCTTTATAAAATTATTAGCCTACCTTAACAACCGTAAAGTAGCTCATAAATTAGATGTCTTTGTTATCATCCTTGAATACAGCTCTTTATAGTCTGTCTAACTTGAAAAATCCAAATATAATATGATTTCGAATTAACGACGTGAACCTTAAATTCCGTTCGCTGATTACACAATCTTTATCTACAAATCAGTTAAGTGTTTGTCAGGATTATGTTAATCTAAACATACAGATGATAAATTGCCGGCTGTCTGGAGACAATCTGATCTAGAACACTTCATATATCCGCGCCTCTAATGTAAAATTCATTTTTATGCTACACTGGATTATAATTAAATAAACAGTTTGATTACGGGTTATTTTTTTTTGCTATAGGACAATCAATGTATAAGACTACTAAAGTGTTCGAGCATATTTCTCATACGTGTTCATTTTACTTAAGATATATGACTAATTAAAATGAATGAGTGTCCCTCAAAAATTAATTTGGCCGCATATAAATTTGCGGAAGTGATAATTACTGTTTTATAAAAATAAAATTAGGTATTATTTACATTATTAAATCACTTGTGTTCGTTAATTATCTAATTGAAACTCTACGAGTCCGTCAATATCAAGTCTGAAATATATAGAGAATACTCTGTCATTTGAGTTATGCTTGAATTTATCTGTCCTTGGTTTTGTCTGCTTGGATAAAACAAAAAAAAAATGCATCTTGAGCGAAAGTATCATTTTCTCGAGAAAAAAAACTGTCTTACATTTTGCTCACTTAGATTTTCTCCCAGTTTCACCTCATTTTATGTCAAATGCTTTATTGCCAAGTTTGGAACAAAAAGGAAAAACTAAAATACAAATGAATTAGTTTCAACAAACATAGCATATCGTTCTTAATGAAAATTATATAAATAACATGCGATTAATTCCGACTGAGCGTTTTTATGTATCGTATATGCCCCTCCCCCAAAAAACATGAATATCCACTGTATTCTCGTTCTAGTCTTTACATTAATAAATGCTGTAGAACTCCATCAAATATTGCGATTTGTTATATTCCTTTTTTGCTCTGCCCTCATGGGAACTTGTACGTCTGACTTCATATTGCCTTAATAGACGCCATTGTCTCACACTTACTATGGATTGATAACTTGCTATCTATTATTATTCATTTAGAAATAAAACATATTTCTGGAAGGTGTGCTTTTAAGACAACAATAAACAGGCACGATTATTTGAAACCATGATATACCCGGTAAATTTTGGACTATAAAAAACAAACAACAATCACTTCCATCTAATTGGCGGGGTGGGTGGGTGTCTAAAATATAATGTGCTACTCGAATCCTAATACGGATTCAAACTGCCAGCAAAAAGTTAGTTGATCATTAAAAATCGCACTACAATTTACAATCTGGAGGATTTCCGTGTTTTTCCTCGCGTGCTTTGAGTCAGAATGTTTGTGTTCAACATTTATCATTTTATAAATGAAGTCCAAAACGGATTCGCTCTAGAAGTACCCCAAATAAAGTTCATTCATCAACATCTGTTAGATGCAATGGACCGTAACCTGGCAATAAGACAATCCAACATTCACTACACATTTTGTGCGATTGAAGTATGAAACTTTTCATTTTTCATTCTATAAAATCTTTGCACTTTTGGTACTTTTGCATCAAGATTATTTTTATTTCCTGTTAGTTGGTCTGAAGAAAAACAAAACAAAAAAAAACAACAAAAGATGGTTTTTATAAACGATGTTAAATTATATGCATTTATTTAATAAATATGCGGAGTCTGGCGGAAATAAAATGAGAGTTTTGTCCTTGGGATCAATGAATATTCAAATATGGTGCTATAAAGTTTATTAGTAGAATATAAAGCATGCATGAAACACTCACCAATATGGAGAAAGATAGCCATAACATGTCTTTTCAGATTCGAGATAGATGATATCTTTCTTTAAAAAAAATATTTTATAGAAAAAGAATCTGTTTGCTTTTTTATACACGGACTATTTCCTGAAAAGTTAAAACTTTAAAATTTGCTTACCATTACTTAGAGAGATATAATAAAAAGGATATGTAAGAGATTCGGGTATAAATGGCGGAAAATGGGGAAATTATTGTTCGAAGCGGTATTCCGCAAATAAATATGAACATTCTGATAATATGAAATAGAAGTGTAAACGTTTTTACTTGTGAAGGGTTGGCGAAATATTCGCCCCAACAAAGGAGTAGAATCATTTATCAGATACCTTTATGAAACTTCATATTGCAAATACCTATAAGTCAATTGCAATGTTAAAGGAATAATATCCCACCCCTCTGTACGCATATGTAGGACGAAAATATAATCACATCAGGGATTTAACACGCAGTTAGTCCACGCGTTCATGCGTCCTCAGCTTACCACCTATGTATCCGACATGAAAACTTAAATATGTATCCAAAATCTGAAAGTTAGCAAAACATAACAAACGAAATGGCGCACAAATAAAGAAGTTGTTTCGTACACTTTCTGTAAGGTATGGTGATTGTTGTTTTAATGTTTCTTACTTTCGCGTTCTATATGTATTGAACAATGAAGTAGGCTAAATACCAATAAAAGTGATTTATTTACATGTTGATAAACATTAGCACATCTACTCACGAATTAATATAGGTCGACGAGGAAGATTATTGGCATTTACTGAACAAAATCAAACTAAACCAAGATAACCAAACCAGGAAGATTATTGGCATTTACTGAACAAACTCAAACTAAACCAAGATAACCAAACCAGGAAGATTATTGGTATTTACTGAACAAAATCAAACTAAACCAAGATAACCAAACCAGGAAGATTATTGGCATTTACTGAACAAAATCAAACTAAACCAAGATAACCAAACCAGGAAGATTATTGGCATTTACTGAACAAAATCAAACTAAACCAAGATAACCAAACCAGGAAGATTATTGGCATTTACTGAACAAAATCAAACTAAACCAAGATAACCAAACCAGGAAGATTATTGGCATTTACTGAACAAAATCAAACTAAACCAAGATAACCAAACCAGGACGATTATTGGCATTTACTGAACAAAATCAAACTAAACCAAGATAACCAAACCAGGAAGATTATTGGCATTTACTGAACAAAATCAAACTAAACCAAGATAACCAAACCAGGAAGATTATTGGCATTTACTGAACAAAATCAAACTAAACCAAGATAACCAAACCATGAAGATTATTGGCATTTACTGAACAAAATCAAACTAAACCAAGATAACCAAACCAGGAAGATTATTGGCATTTACTGAACAAAATCAAACTAAACCAAGATAACCAAACCAGGAAGATTATTGGCATTTACTGAACAAAATCAAACTAAACCAAGATAACCAAACCAGGAAGATTATTGGCATTTACTGAACAAAATCAAACTAAACCAAGATAACCAAACCAGGAAGATTATTGGCATTTACTGAACAAAATCAAACTAAACTAAGATAACCAAACCAGGAAGATTATTGGCATTTACTGAACAAAATCAAACTAAACCAAGATAACCAAACCAGGAAGATTATTGGCATTTACTGAACAAAATCAAACTAAACCAAGATAACCAAACCAGGAAGATTATTGGCATTTACTGAACAAAATCAAACTAAACCAAGATAACCAAACCAGGAAGATTTTCTTGGCTATATTTTTTTCTGTCATTTTCAGTCATATTTGAGATCCAAACATTGTTTTGCCCTATATCGATTTTTGTCAAATTAGTGTTGTTTTTTTTCATAAAGTATTTACATCTGTAATTTTAGAAAGAAAGGTGATGCAATGGAGTGTTTTTGTCTATATTTGTATGCTGACAGGAAGTAAAACACATTGAAATAGCAGAAACTGTATAAAAGTGCTATTGGTTTATTATACAAGAAAAATTTACTACTTAACAATGTAGATTCTTGTTTATGTTTTGGGATCTTGTTCTGTTCTCTTCTTCTTCGTGTTGAAACATTTGCGATGTATAACCCTGTACAAAAAGTTGATGAAAGCAATGTCAAAGTTAAATTGTTAATATACAGATCATATATAAGTAGGAAACAGTAAAATAACATTTCACTCAAAAAAAAGTGTAAAGAAACTCCACTTCCAAAGGAATTTTCAGCATTTAAAATATTGAGTATTCTAAGACATAAGCATTTTGTTCGACTTAACTTTTACTTCTGTTTTTATGCATGTGACTATAGATACGCCATTATAATTTTGGTATGTCTGTTCCGACATCTTAGTTAATGTATCACTGTAGTTTCTGGTAGCCCTTCGACAAATAAGTGACTTATGCAAATTCTTTTGAAGGTGTTTGAGTCTCATGCCTTGTCTGGTGTTCATTATGGGATTTATCAATCTCTTGTAAATGACAGTAAACTGATGTAGCAAAGGTCACTACCAAATATAACTTTATTCTGAACAAAACTCCAAACATTTGGAAGTAACAAAATGAAAATTCAACCTTCTACGATGTTGTATTCGTGAAAAGTTTTATTAAACAAAATATCCAAAGATGTCTTCGGTTAATCGTTGTTTTAAGTCTACATGAACTATTTTCCACCGGAACAGTACAGCATACAAGTTTAGCAGGAACTGTACAAGAAAATAATAAAACAGTTCCGATCCAACCAGACATGTCCATTAGACAATGTTACCATCAAGTAACATTTAGTTGTGATTGAAATGAAAATCGAACCTAACAAGGTTTAGAAGCGCGACAATGCTTTCAATGTCGTTAGAGATAAAAATTGCAAGTAGTGAAGTCATTCCAGCATCAATTTCGTTACATGTATTTTGTGCTTTGAATACAAAAGACCTCTTCAATTGCAATATGTAGAAGAGAACAACGTAGTTGATGCCATCGTCAATTATAGCAGGTGTTCGAGACTGCAAGCTTCGTATCGCAATATATGAGATGTTCATACAAGGACCAAACGTCCAGAGAAACAGTAGCTAGTGCTGAGCTATCTATGAAGTCAGAGTAATCCTTGTATCAATAACACGATCTTATGTTTGCAAAACAAAGAAAGCTGGAAAAGATTTAATTCAATGTAATAAAGTTTCCATTATCTCGGATAATATGTGAAACGATGACGTAGGACTAGCGATTCCGTGAGATAAAACTAACTATGTTTGCAAAAAAAAAAGAAAGCTGGAAAAGATTTAATTCAAAGTAATAAAGTTTCCATTATCTCGGATAATATGTAAAACGATGACGTAGGACTAGCGATTCCGTGAGATAAAACTAACCACAGCTTGTTTCATATTTCGTAACTTTTCTTTTGTTTTATATATTTCACACTAATCTTTCATTCTTCGTGACAGATGTCTGGCATGCACTAATTTGGTCCTTAAGGGAATTCTTAGAAAATATCAACTTGGTCCCCATGGGTATCCTTATAATATATCAATTTGTTTAAGGATGCATGCACTGATGCACTCTAACACATCCACATATTGAAAAGAGTAATGTCACTTCTCGATGACAAAAATTGTGTGCTACACAAACTTGCAATGTGACAAGTCACGTGATCAGCACTTGATTTATGTCTTTTTTGGTCATAAAGAATTGTTATAGAGTTTAACGCCATTATTCAGCACAAGATCAGCTGTACATGGCGGCCATTATAAATGGTGGAGGAAGAACCCGGGAAAACCCCAGAAAGAATCTTCAACCCACGAGAAGCTACTGGCAAACTTTCTCAGTACCCACATTGGCCCTCTTAAAGGAAACAATGTTCTTGCCTAGCCGTTACAATATTACACTTTTAAAAAAATGATGTCTCAAGTAGAATATGGCTACTAAATGAAAAAAAAAAACGAATAATATTTGTAGTTAACCACATTTCTTGCCATTAATGAAGGACAAGCTTAAAATGACAAGCATATGTTCACCAAAGAAAAGTTTGCAAATATCTTTATAATGAGACACATTTCAATGAAATACCTTTTTTAGATCACGTACAATATGATCCGCAAAGGACTACGCATCATTCTATTAGAAGTGTATAAGTTACAAATTTAGCGATTTTTGTGAGCGTAAAGTTTCAAGATATCTAACAAAATCACCATAGTTGCCCGTAATTACATTATATGAAATTTCTGTTTGTAAGGTTCATACTGTACGGATGCGGTTTGTGGAATCTAAAATTTAAGCGTCATGGCAGATTGTATTTGTTCGTATTGCAACATAAGGGAGATAGTGCTCCTATTTAATTAATAGCTGCTTTAATTCATGTTTTTATTTCTTGTTGCTGCAGACATGAAAGTCTCTGGTTCAGATTATTCAATACTTTTGGATTCCTAAGATTGATTTCACCAGAGTCTGATTCCATTCCATCGCTGAAATCCTCACTGTGTGGGTCAAGTGCAACAAAGCTGACTGCATCATAAACCTATCTCTATCAACACTCCTTTAACATATGTATATATCAAAATTTCTTTATTTTCCCCTCCATTAAGTTTCTAATTATATAATTTAAATCACTTACTTTATCTTCAGCTATATAGTACTTATCCTGAAGAGGATCTTAGGATAAGAACAAGAATCAAAAATGCTATCACCAGATGAAAGCTCCTTTTTCGTACTTTTGTCACATCTTAATTTCATTATTGACTGGGTAGAGTGCAGATCAGTTCTTGCAACTTCGCAAGCATTTCGCAAGTTGTTTTAAAAAATTAAAATCTTAGTCGAAAAGATTAATCGCTGTATTTACACTTGAAATGAAGTTTCTCTTTCCATAATTTGAGTAGCCCAAAAAGCCAAAAATCTAGTCCAGGTGGACTAAATCTTAAAGATTCTTAAACTGACTCCTTAACAGCAAACAGCAGTAAATGAACAACTTCGTCCCAATATCACAACCATATGACAGAGTTTCATAAAATCTCTCTAAAGACTTTCAGAATGATAGGCTGAATGCCTAATGCATGTATAACTTGCTGGGAAATTGCAGACATACCCCTGATCCAACTAGATAGATTTTGGTTGTCCAAACCTAGCAAAAGATTGGTATCAAAGCATTTACTATGGTTTCAGCTTTAATATTCCTCAAAAGAATTACCACTGGGAACCAAGTATTGGTTGCAAGACTTCGTCTGAGGTAAAGGACCGACAGAAACTACTATTGGTCTACTAAACGTTACATAAAATGCATGAACAGGTTGCAGATGAGCCATATATATCTTCTGATTAGGTTTTGCTATGATGTGACGAATGTGACAAGATCTAAAGTATTTTTAAACATCACTTTTAACTTTTGGATAATAAAATTGATTCAAGATCTTGCAATAACTCTTCTAGACGTCTAAATGACCAGCCAAAGTAGTTTCATGGACTATACTTAAAATGTCCTGTCTGTGCAACTTATGAGCAAAAATTTGATAGTTCACGGAACACTCGTCACCAGTTAGTACCACGAGTGGTCTCCATTTTCTCATAATGAGTGTAAAGAGAATCAGTAGTATAAAGATAATGACTAACCTTTTCAATTATCCATACCAGGCGTCAAACTGACCTCATAAAAGCTTGTCCAATAAATACGTCACCTAAAGGAACAATTTCATATTCAACATAATTATCAAGCGCTTTCTTTACTGTAGCTTTAGCGGCTGAACAAGCTGTTGATAAATCAGAGATTTTTTTATATTAAATAGGATCGACTTTTTGATCCAAGCTTGTCAGGTACAAGTGGAATAACCATAACGTTATCTCAACTAGGTCATTGCTTAGTAACGTATGAATACCTTCTATGGGACCTGAGGCTACATCTGATGACAAATGAACACAGTGAAGAGGAAAATTAACAAAGCCGCGTTCTACTCCCTTAATAAATAGAAGAAATCTTCTCAGAAACAGGCAAATCACCTAATTATAAAAGACTCTGAGAAGCTCCCATGTTCCTTAAAATTTTAAGAGGGATGAAATTAGCCGAATCACCAATGAGTGATATAGAACCTCCGGACTTAAATGGTTTATAATTCTTCATAATAAAATCAGACTGGGATTTGTTTGATGCAACAAATGTATTAGAAATAAGAGTAATTGGAATTGGGCAACCTTGATTCTGTTGCTAAGTTTCAATTTCTAGCAATCACAAATACCCGACTTCTTTTTTAAATAAGTGCAAGTAAGAAGAGATAAGGATTTATGATCAGTCTTTTGATTTCTAAAAGTTGTGCCAGACTAAGATTGGGAAGTGCTCGTATTAGACTGAAATAGGCTTTTTTTTACCAGTGACTACTAAGCGGAAGACTTGCTGCCAAAAGGAACTTTGTGGGTTAGGTAATAATTGTCATCTATACGATTAGAATTTTCTAAAGTTTCAAAGTTGTAGTCATCAATATGGGCTTTGAAGTTGCCATGGACGCATTTATTGAACTCTTCAACTAATATGAGTTGTCTGAGATTATCATAATCTTGATCAATTTTCTTGGCTAAGCACTACCCATCATTAAATTCGACATGAGTTTCTTTCTTATAGTTGCTAATCCTTGTAGATAAGCCTGAATTTCCAATTCATAACCCTTCAAGATACATTCATTAACCAGGTCCTAATTAGCATTGTTCTGTACTTACACGGACGTGTAGATGTCACGAGTTCGCCAATAAGTGTAGATGTCACGAGTTTGCCAACAATTGTTGATGTCACGAGATTGCCAGTACGTGTTGATGTCACGAGTTTGCCAATAAGTGTAGATGTCACGAGTTTGCCAATAAGTGTAGATGTCACGAGTTTGCCAATACGTGTTGGTGTTACGAGTTTGCCAATAAGTGTTGATGTCACGAGTTTGCCAATACGTGTTGATGTCACGAGTTTGCCAATACGTGTTGATGTCACGAGTTTGCCAATAAGTGTTGATGTCACGAGTTTGCCAATACGTGTTGATGTCACGAGTTTGTCAATAAGTGTTGATGTCACGAGTTTGCCAATATGTGTAGATGTCGCGAGTTTGCCAATAAGTGTTGATGTCACGAGTTTGACAATATGTGTTGATGTCACGAGTTTGCCAATAAGTGTTGATGTCACGAGTTTGCCAATACGTGTAGATGTCACGAGTTTGCCAATAAGTGTTGATGTCACGAGTTTGCCAATACGTGTTGATGTCACGAGTTTGCCAATAAGTGTTGATGTCACGAGTTTGCCAATACGTGTTGATGTCACGAGTTTGCCAATAAGTGTTGATGTCACGAGTTTGCCAATAAGTGTTGATGTCACGAGTTTGCCAATACGTGTTGATGTCACGAGTTTGCCAATACGTGTTGATGTCACGAGTTTGCCAATAAGTGTTGATGTCACGAGTTTGCCAATATGTGTAGATGTCGCGAGTTTGCCAATAAGTGTTGATGTCACGAGTTTGCCAATACGTGTTGATGTCACGAGTTTGCCAATAAGTGTTGATGTCACGAGTTTGCCAGTACGTGTTGATGTCACGAGTTTGCCAATACGTGTTGATGTCACGAGTTTGCCAATAAGTGTTGATGTCACGAGTTTGCCAATACGTGTTGATGTCACGAGTTTGCCAATAAGTGTTGATGTCACGAGTTTGCCAATACGTGTTGATGTCACGAGTTTGCCAATAAGTGTTGATGTCACGAATTTGCCAATACGTGCACTTTGTAATAACAGAGTCCAATGTTATCTTGGCCATTTAAAGTTTCAACAATTATTTTCAAAACGAGTTAAATATTTATCTACTTCATTTTCATTAAAGGACGTATTAAGCTAATATTATTGGTAACATCAAAACCTAGATTTTTATGCAAACTGAGGTAGTGCTTTCACTTGCCAGTTTTAATTTATTTTAATCTAAACAGAAATTCCCTTTCATCCTTTATCCTTCTCGCTATTGCAATTGTTTTTCTTCTTTCATTTTGTCCGATTATATTTATTTTCTTCTCTCTCTCTCTCTCTCTCTCTCTCTCTCTCTCTCTCTCTCTCTCTCTCTCTCTCTCTATCTCGCTCTTTTTACGCTCACCCCTTTATGAAGCTCAATTTTTCTTAACTCGATTTCAATTTTGTATTTGAATTTCAATCCCATAACTTGCACATTAGAGCCAGATGGAGGCTTACTGTGCGAGTGTGTGTGTCTGTGTGTCTGTGTGTGTGTGAATTTGATTATAAACGTACCTTTAACATTTTTCAGTCATATCGCTACGATGTATTCCGTGTGGCAGCTTATGGGGGCTTTCTAATCAAACCCAAAACACTTTTATCCCAAAACTATTTTTTCTCCCAAATACTAAACAAAAATATTTTTATTTCTTCGTTAACAATAATTTGCTATAGAAGAATCATGTTATCTGGCAAGCTAGAGCAATTCATCCTTTATCAAACACCCTAAAATATCCTGTGTAGGATTTAAATTTAATTCATCAAATATGTAAAATAATACCTGGGCTTAGAAAATTCAGAAACAAAGTGAGTTGAAAATTACAACAGAGTTTTCTGACAAATGTAGAGAATTTCGTATCACGCACATTAGCCTCCAATTGTCTAATAATTATATGCAAAGCAACTGAAAAGCAATTTAATTTGTACAGAAAGCAGACGATTCCATTATGTTGCATCAACATACTTGAAAATATGCTCTGCAGTTACAGCAGGTATGGACAATATCTTTGCTGATATTTCTGTAGCATAAGAAGGTGTCGTGAAATTTTTCACCTGTTCTAATGAACAAAAAAGTTTCTATAGGCACACTTATAATCGGAATACTTTTGCTACAGATATTAAAATGCCAGAAGATGAATCCATGCTTAATAGTAATTATTGTGAATATTTTAAGATTTTTACAATATTTGTCACGTGTTTCTTTCAGAAGTATTTCCAACACAATTCCTGTCAATTAACCCATGCAAATCAAACATCTAATAAAACATCCCCATATTTTCCAGTTTGAGTGAAAACATGTAAGCATGTGATGAAAGCTTACACTTCTTTTTATCAGAGACCAGCATCATCTGGTTTGACAGGTACAAAAGCGTGACGTTTGAAGAAAATGATTGATAATAATAACAGTGCATAAGAGACAACCAATTATAAACAGTTTCTCCATACAAACAGTTACAGGAACGCATAGGAAAGTTCCAAATTTTCCTTTAAATTCCAAGAAATGTTAAAATCAAATCCATGAATTATGCTTCCTTACAGTAGTGAGGTTTTTAATCTGAACTGAAGGTCAGGGCTGTGTATGCGTCAGAATTTTGTAGGACGCAACCATTAATGCCCTCGTCAAGGTTTAGGTTGGATTCACATGCATAATTCATTTAATGGTAGCGCAGTCGCCATCATTCCCCTGCAATCAACTCGCTGGTGGACTTAGAGAATCCAGTGTTTATTACAACATCCATCAAAATCCCCAATAATTAATAACTAACATAACTCCATAATTAAAGAAAATAAGATCAGAACGCATTTTAAAAAAGTACGTTAACCTAAATTTGTGGACTTTAATTGGAAGACAACAGATCACAAAATATTAATTGATAATAACATGCGAGGATTTCATAAAATATCTTTACAAACGGTATTATGGGGCGGAAGAGATAAAAGTAAGACGAATGGTACTCAAAGGCCTCTCTAAGGAGGGTGTTTGATTAAAGTCTAGTAAACGGTTAAATTTATTCCAGACTGTATCTCTGTCATATATGCAGTGTCTTTGCATTAATGGCAGTTCTTGCAAACTGTCCTTTACAAAGTTTGGCCAAAAACAAAAATTTAAAAATATGTTGCTAATGGAAGGTTAGATAATCAAGTACTACCATGAAAGTGTATGTCCAAAATCATTATTTGCTTAAGCCGATGAAATAAGATTGAAAGTTGTTCAGAATCGTTAGGTCCATGTCAGAATAAAACCCATTCTTCAGAAATAGTACCAACCTCTGACCCGAAAATTACTAACTAAAGCTTTCCATGTTGTTAAAATTATTATCCTCAGAGAAATTCTCAAGCAGTCTAATAAAATGAAAGTACCCCTTGCAATAAAACAAAAAGCCCTGATCAGTATATTTAAGACCCACTTACCGATACTAAAGTCTCAATTAACGTATATTTTCCGTCTGGAAGACTCAGTGCATACTTTATTTGTTTTTTTCCCCCACAATATTTCGCTCAAGAAGGAACATTGTTGACACTTTTACCTTAAAATTACATTACATTAGCTACAAAACTAAATGTTTCGACAGTGAACCACTAGTTGTTCCGGTCATTGATGTAAAGTGAGATTAACAATGGTTGTGATGAATCTGTGGATTAGCTCATTAAACAAGAATTACACCATACTGGTTTTATAGCAACTATTAAAATAAATCGATCTATTACATTATTGTGACACGTTGACTAAGATAAATGAACATAAAAATTGACAGGTGTTTTAACGACACCATACATACTTTTCTTACGGTTTTGTTCATAAGAAGACAAAGACACGTGAACTTCATCACATTATAAAGAGTCACATGGTATATATATATATATATATATATATATATATATATATATATATATATATATATATATATATATATATATATATATATATATATATATATATATATATGCATATGCAATAAACTGACGATGAACAGTACGAAACTAGTAACTAACTAGCCTAAGCGCTTTCGGCTCTTAATGAGTCTTTTTCAAAGGCAAATACAAAACATATATACGACAAACAAATAAACACAAAGACGTTGTGTTTGTAAACCTCTACATGGCTATCTCCACATGTGTTAAAACTATAAATACAACCAGCTTGTATAGACTAGTTGTGGAAACTGAAAACGGTGTATAATTCCCTAAAAGTCTACAAGCCAAAGCGACATCTTTTTTTACTTATTGTACATTTATGTAACGCAGATTATATCCCGGATATTTGATTCTACACCGGTTATCCTTATAGTAAAAATTGAAGGATAATAAAAAGATTTAGAAAATATTCTACTAGTGCATAGTTTTCATTTTCTAGTCTTCTTGGTTCAGACCGCTTGAAAATGAAAACTATGCACTAGTAGAATTTAACATTTTCTAAATCTTCTTATATATATATATATATATATATATATATATATATATATATATATATATATATATATATATATATATATATATATATATATATATATTAGTTTATCAGCACATCAGCACTATAATGGCTAAATGATGCATTTGCATATAAGATTCTACCAATGGAAGATTTTCGAAAATAAATATATCATCAAGATCGTCGATGGCTGGTTATTATATCACCTGTATTTACACTGTACTGAAATATTCGTAAATTGTTTCCTTGAACAACGTTAACATCTTTCATATCAGTCGAACATAGCAGTGATAGACACAGAGTTTGGCAAATATATCAATTACATTTCAACTCGACAAATTATTGATTATATGGTTGATCTTCATTTTTTTTATCAAATAATGCACTAGTTTTAATTAACTGACTTATTGCACCCTTTCTCAATCAAGAATCAAGTTTTCCACTAAGGCTTATTGCTGGAATAGCACCTCGTTAAAATGACACACAATGTTCCATGAATTGTTATTCATGTTTACAATAAAAAATCGCCAAACTTTTCTGCATGTCTTACAAAATAATTAATGGTGAATCAGCTCCGTATCTAAGGTAACATTTATCTAAAAATATCTAAAATGTAATTAGATACAGATTACCTCACTGAAATGATTACATAATAGATGCATGTGATTGCAACTGCTATAGTAGTCCCTTTCAATTTCCTCATTTAAAAATTGGAACAACTTGACAATGTCAGATCGATTCCCTAAGTGTGTGTGTGTGTGTGTGTGTGTGTGTGTGTGTGTGTGTGTGTGTGATTTGAATTTCTAGCGTATCTTGAACAATTATTAGAGCATATCGCTACGGTGTCTAGCACTAGGGTATCATGCCGTAGACGTGTAGCATCATGTCCCACCTAGCCACATTATCCTGACACCAGGCCAGCCAGTCTAAACTCTAACCTCTTATTGCCAAGCGTCAAGCGAGGTAGCTGCTAGTACTATTTTATAAGTCTTTGGTACAAATAGGACAGGGCTCGAATCCAAGACCTCCGGCATCCGAGGCGGACACTCTTACCATTTCTGTCACCGAATTCTCTAGGTCACCTTCAATTACATCCTGTACAGTTCAAAATATACCGATATAGGATGTAGTGTGTTCACTTCATGGCCTTTCTTCAACACTTCATTACAAAAACTTAAATGAGTTACATTAAATAAGAAAGAGCGACAAATATTCAGGCGAGGTGCAAAATACAGCGCTGCAAAAAAAAAAGATTTAAGCAGACTGACATAAAATAATGGACACGGACGCCATTACCAGGTGGAGTGAGAGAAAATAACAACAGATAGGTTATACAAGTTTCAATTCGAGTCGAACCTGGGTCCGCAGATAAAGGCAGCAATCGCCTTGGCTGCACGCTCCAACGCTCTCGAGTAAGCACGCGTCTGTATAATATGCTATAACCTAGCAGAGGATATAGTCACTCGTGCGCAGTAGACACAAAATTATGTCATTTTATTTACCTTCTATTTGTGGCAGTTTTTTTCTACCATCTTCGTATTTTATGTTGCTTTTAGTGTATTGAAATCATGGATACACTTAATCGTTTACATTATTAAAGAGTCTACACCTTATGTCCCAATAATTAATACTATACTTCAAAGTAATTACTGAATAAAATAATTTAATCTGTCAAAACTTGCGTAAAGTCCGTCCACCTTATAAGCATAGACAAGACAATACATTGTTTTAACTAATGAATTTCGTCTAAAAGTCTTTCACTATTCTATGCAAATATTTTATCTTTATCCGTAAGTATCACCAGTGTGTAATGCAAACAATACAGCAATCAGTAGAAACAATTCGATCAATATGCTATTAGCTATATCTGATAATCCAGAAAAAGTCCAACTTGTATGGATTATACAGACAACAAAATCACATGTTGAATCTCACATCTTGCGAAGTCGTTATTTTGTGCCACTTAAAGCACTAAGAACCTAGCAGATAATTTTCCATTAACTATTTGCTATTACTAGGGCGGAAAGTTTGCATACGTCAAATCCACATTTACAATAATACGCGTCAAACTTTCTGGCGCTCTTGATAAAATACATGTGAAAATTTAATATATTCAGCTGGTTAAGCTGTTTCTACTCAGAGAAATTACAACATTCACTCCGTGTTATATATTTGGAGAAAAGAATGTTGCATGGAAATCTCGCTGTCAGGTGTCAGTCTTTGACAAAGAACACAACACCCCTGTAAATGTACTCTTTTCTCGAAATGTGTCTTAAGATTTTCAGATGCAAGACATTCTCTGTTGAGATACATAGTATACAACCGTGTAATAAATATACTGATATTATACATTCTTTGGTGAGATACGTAGTATAAAATCGTGTCATAAATAGTCTTACTACATTGAGCTGAACTTTCTCAATCTTTCTTCAACCTGTACAGGATCAAGTATGAGTTTTAATAGTGAGCCCTTCTCAGTTTGTACTTCATACGGCCATTGAATTAAGTATTAACTTTCAGTTTAGTATTTTCTGCCATTTGAACTCTCAAGATGACGATCTTTCCATATAAACTGAAGGTCAATAGTTTACAACATCTTTCTGGCTATCGTTTTAGTTTATTTTTTATTGCCCCAAAGATAAAGAGGTACCACAGTCGGTGTGTTTAGGAATAATCGTTTACAAAAAAAAACAAACAAACATAAAACATTGCTGCTAATGCTTTAAATACGTGTGGAAATATCTGAATAATTTTCTTTTTAAGAGACCGCTCTGGTGACTTAAGTAGTTAGAGCCGCCTCTTCGAATGCGGGAGGTCGTGGGTTTGAATCCCGGCCGAGTCATATCAAAGACTTTTAAAAATGGTACTGGCAGTGGCCTCGCTTGGCACTCAGCATTAAGAGGTCAGCTTTAGGGCTGGTTGTCCTGGTGTCAGGATCATGTGACAGGGTTGGACAACATGCTATGACCTGACTCACTGCATACGTCGTAGCTATATGAATGAAAAATGTGAAAAGAAAAGTTAAAAATCCAAATTTACACACACACACACACACACAAACACACACACACCCAAATACACAAACATGCGTGCGTCTGTTTAAGAAACATAGCGGAGGCTTTAATTTCAGGATTTATGTGATTATTTTTATACATTAAGAAGTGGACTTTATGACTAGTTATATTCAGGCACACTGAGGGCAAGAATATCAAAGAAAATAGCAATCAGCAAAACGACGTATAAGAGAACTGATACCGTCAGTAATATCATCAATAATCATAAACAATAAAGACCCAAGAATTTAGCCTTGTTGAATTCCAGCGGTTAAGACTCATTTTGGCTTGTTTCATGTTACGTAAATAATTCTTAAACTATTTCAACAGATATCCATAAGTAGTAAGATAACATAAGTTTTTCTTCACTAATCTAGGTTAACGCCTTCTAAACCTCCCTCCGTAACTTTATGCTCACATCACAAGCGTCAGCCCACCATGCGAAGTTCCCAAGAGTATCTTATGGAAGAAGAAAGTCATATGGTATAGAAAGCTTTATCCTGGACCAATAAATAGAAATACAGCTACTGTCATACCATTTGATAACGAAACTATACGACTTTTAGCCTTATAAGTGAAGTTTTCATGAGACGCTCCAATACACTAACATAGATTCTGTTAGACAGGCTAACAAGTACTTAATTTCCACATCCAGTAAACGTTAATTCGTAAACCAGGGCTCAGGAAATCCCAGAGCTCAGGAAAATACTCATCTTCTCGTCCTGACCGAGTAAAATTTGCTTGGGCCTTGTTAAGCTTTACAACGTATTCGTCCCAGGGTCGAGTCTACGTTTAGCAATCGCCGATGTTTAATTTTTTGCAACTCACTCGTCCTTGAAACGAATGATTTGGGAACTATTTCCTTATGCCTGCGAATGTAGACGTAGAGAGATTAGTTTACCACAACCGCCTGTGCCACCGGATCCTATCAATATGCCGCCAATAGCTAATCCGATAGATATTCCTATTATAGTTATTTTGGTTAGAATTCAAGCATCACGACTCCTAACGGCAGTCATGAATGTGATTCCGTAAATAACATATACAAGCACACATATACATATCTGTTATTTCAGTTACCTTTGCGACTTCTTCTCGCAATTGATGTTCCGCTTTGATTATTTTCTTGAGACCCGTAAAATTTTCAGGATATATCACATTTATTCTATTAGTATTGTCATCATGGAGACCTATTGCTCGACAGCCGGGTCTTTTTCTGCTGTAACACATTCACGCACTTCCAACCAAACAATTTCCTTTACTAGTACAGTGGTGAAATATCGTCGGTTAAGTTCTCTTCATCGTTGTAGAAATAGTTTCTGTATGGTCCAACACCCGTAAGAAAATTCTGCAACATCATCACGTTCAAAATCGATAATGTATACGTAATAACAAATCTTAAACATAAAGCCAAGTACGATTGACTTACCTTATAAGTAGATGATGAATGCTTCAATGACTAATTATGTCAATACTTCATATGTGAAAACTTCATGACGAATAATATCAACAGGATTGTCGATAAATGATATCGGTGAATGAAAATCACGTAAACGCTAATTATAATCAGCCTACAATTGCTTAGAAGTCGTCTGCATCAGAGATAAAATGTGCTATGTATTACGGATTTTGATGTGCTGAATTCAAATATGACAATTAAAAGAACTGACTGTCAGCTGTTTCCAAGATGCCTAAGTTGTTACATTTTACGTCCATATATTTTGTGTAGATAGTAGTTTTAATCATAAATTGTAAACCTAGGTCTTTTCAAGTCTTCATAGTTGCTTTACATGATAATATTTCACCTGTCCTGTTATGCAACACTTTTAAAAACACAAAAGGGTTTTATAAATAAAATGTATTATGAAAGGAAAGGAAAAAACTATATATATATATATATATATATATATATATATATATATATATATATATATATATATATATATATATATATATATAAGTAGAGAGTTTAGTCCTTATTCAGTGTCTGCTCGGCGCTTGTTGGCTTGTCTCTTGTATTCATTAAACGAAGAATATCTTGTCACTGTCCAGCAATAGTCTGCAAGCATTAATGGGCTCCGTTTGCCCTGAGAGCGTGTCTCAATTGTTGTAATATCCTGGCGAAATCGCTTTGCCGTGATCGACACTCACTGCTCCGCAGTTCTGTGGAAAAAATCTAGATGAGAGCACAAATTTCTTTCTTTAGTGATATGTAACAACCACAGCATTGGGGAGGTTTTCCAATAACTCCCTGTAGTTGTCGGCCTTGCTGCTTCTGAGAAAAGTTGTTGCCACTAACTGGAAGGGTTTCTATGCCGTCTTTCCCTTGCCATGTAGTGCACAGTCAAATGCATCTTCTTGAAAAAGTTTACGAATTTAAGGACCAACAAAGACACCTTCCTTTATTTTAGGTTCACTTAACCTTTAAAAGTTTCAACGGATGTACTTGAAAGTTGCTTGCGTTTTATCCAAGGCCTTGACAAAGTTCTTCATCAGACCCAGCCTGATAAGCAAGATGGCAACACAATCTTCCTTGATTGAAAAAGTGGTGGATGCTGAACACATTTCCTCCCAGGCTCTAATGACTGTCAGAGTTGCCAATCTCTCTTGATATAGTGAAAATCTCTCGCACGACTACACCAATGACAGTGAAAACAGTAGTACATTTAGAATCCAATCTGCAAAAAAGAAAGAGAGCAAGGACATTCAAATCGTCACAAAGTTATCAATGATGTTGTTGATGGATTATACACCTCGAACGTTGTTCCTGTATTCATAGGTTTCCCTCATGTGGACTGCAGGACTAACTGAAATTGAGGGCAAAGGATTGACATTATGCAGCAAAATAAATTTAAAACTCGTTTACGATGAATCAATGAACAGTTTCCACTCATCTGGATCATGAACGATGTTGGTGGCTGCCATTACACCAACGATGTTGTTGCAGGCTACAAAATCACCTTTTATTAAAAAGAATGGGACAATATCCTTTTGACGGTAACGGAACCTTGAAACTTTAACATCACATGCCAGGAGATTCCACTGCCAGGAGATTACATTGTTCAATTCACTGACAAGGTCATTCAGTTCACCTTGTGCAATGAGGTGTGATTCAGATGAAGAGGATGGTAGAAAATATGTGACATTGATAGTTCAGGACTTGACATTTCCTCTTCCTCTTCCTCGTAATTCTTAAGTGAGAATGATTCTGATGTATCAGGAACCGGCCGTCATTCTCCGTGTGACACCGGACGTAGAGCTGATGGAATGATTGGATAATGTACAGTCCACCTTTTGTTCTTTGACGCACCTCTCCAATCTGAAGAAGTAACAATTGTTGTTATGGTCTGTTGGCGCTCTGCAAATCATTGGCGCTTAGAAAGGCATATTTCATTTCCTGTTTAACGACTGGCGAAGATTTGTTGAACAAGTGTTGCAGCATATGTGTTGACCCACTGTTTGTCCAGATTTCCAAATTTGCAGCCAAAATAAAGATGAAATACTTGCCTAACATTAGTAGTTATGCTGCGCTTTTGTGATGCGAAAGTCACTTCACCACAAACATAGCAGAAATTATCTGCATTGTTCATGCAAAGTATGAGGCATCTCTGCTTTTTATGGCTAAACAGAGATGTGTTCCTTTGCAAAATGAAAGTGATGTAAGCTTAGTTTTCCATTATCCATGACTTCCAGGAATCATTTGATGTAATTCAAATCATGTATGATGCCATATCAGCTTCAGATTGCATCATTCTTTGCTTTGCCTAAAATGCAAGTACTGTCAAAACCAAGTCATATATTTATTCATAGAACCAGTCAAAGATGTACTTTAGTAATTTCTGGTTTAAACTGAGATTCTTTTCCTTATCACTAACTTATTCCGTGCCGTTCGCAAGTCAAGGGTCGTATATATTGACGCAGTATTATAACTTTAAAACTAGATGCAATCAACAATGTTAAGCATCATTTTTGTTCTGAGTGACCCAGAATTAGTCAAGTATGACTACATTTTTTTCGATAGCATTTTAGCTATAGAACAGTGTTATTTGAACTCATTTCGATTTTATTCCAACGTACATACTTCCGGTTATGAGAAATAAGCATAATCTGCAATCGAGAAACTTTTATAAGCGACGTGATGTTCAGGTGTATCAAATTCAATTTCAAGAGGTTGGAAACAAGTAAAACATTTGTAATCTGATTCGTTGATTAATATTCTTTGAATTTGGCTTCGTGAATTTACTGCGCTGGAAAGTTGTGATACTACTTGGATGGCCTTTGCATTAATGTAGTCTTTGATAAAAGTAAACGGTATACCAGTCTATGCTTCCTCAGATTGCGGCCAGAGTTTTCGCAACGGCATATCGCATCTTTAAACACCATTGTTAATGTCTACACCAGACATTTTAGGTTTTCCAGTTGATCTTGGAAAATCTCAAGCTTGTTGCGATCGACGTTCAAAACAACATAGCTGGTAAACTACGTCAAACCTTTTGTGGCGAACCTGGTCAAATCCACATAACGGCTTCTTTGGGTTCCTGCTTTGTATCGGCCGTAAATGTTAATAGGCATTTCGTATTAAATCTACTTTCTAAGAGCAAATGTAAACCCAACAAGCGCGCTTGGTGTTGGTGAACGATCCATTGCACGTGGTTGGTTCATCAACATGACGTCCAAGTTCGAAATGGCAGAATTAAATAAAACAATGGTGTACGACTTTTTTATCGAGTGGTAAAGTCACGATGCATATAATCAAGAAGTTTCCATGGCGGCCAAAGCCCGTACGAATAATCCATGATAATTAAACTTATTTATAATTTAAAATATTTACTTACAATAATCGGATTCCATATTGCTAGGCAAACAACCACCATTTCTAAAAAAAAATAACCTATGCTTTTGAGATGTAAACCGCAAGTTACCACTTTTAAGAATAATCTTTCAAATAATTTTGCCCTGCATGACATTAAACTTTTCTATTTCATATCTTTCATGAAAGTTGTAAATATCTTCACCTGATAAAGAAGTCATATTTAGAATTATTTACAGCTTTAAAATATTTTTCAAAAGTATCAATTATAATATTTGCGCAGAGTTAGGGTTCGACGCGCTTTTTAACACTTGTCATTTTAATTTTTCATCATTTAATTTCTCTTTTTCGAATTCTAATGGTTTCAGTTCATCATATTCATGCTTATACTCACGTGTAAGTTTCATAGTCTGATCTTGTACTTGTCATTCCTTTTCTTTCTTCATGTGTTTTTACAACTGAAATGCCTTGTTTCTTATGCCGTTTGTCTGTTGCTTTACTCAAAATATCAACAAAATCATATTTAATAGAGATAACTGTGAAACAGCAATAAAATCATATTTAATTGAGAAAAGCATGCAATCTCTCTTCCCCTCCACTACTTAGTTCTGGGACCAAAGCTTATATATTTTCAGATATCCTATCGTATTTAATAGTGGCCATAAGTGTCCGAGTGGTCTAAAGCTCGCATCATTATGGAAAGCTTCCATCTCCCCTGTCTGCGTGGGTTTGAGTCTCAGACTTGGCCAATGTGGGTACATGCGAAAGCCTGCCAGTAGCTTCTCATGGGTCAGTAGTTCTTTCCGGGGTTTTCTCTTGTTCTTCCTCCAACATTTATACTGACCACAATGTATAGCCTGTATTGTGCTGAAAAATGACATCATACCATATAATAACGACAGCCAAACTATACGTAATAGAAAAAGCAAAAATCTCTTTCCTATACTCTGCTTAGTTTTCAGATCCCTCCGGTGGCCTAGTGGTTAGAGTGTTCGCCTCAGATGCGGGAGGTTGCGGGTTCGAACCCCGACTGAGGCATAACAAAGACATAAAAATGGTAATAATAGCTCCCTCACTAGGCGCTCATCATTAAGAGGTTAGTGTTAGGACTGGTCGGCCTGATGTCAGAATAATGTGATTGGGTGGGACATCATGCTACATGCTTGCGGTATGATGATCGAGTGCTAGACACTATAAAATGCCACACTGCAGAGATCGTAGCGATATAAAAGCAAAGCTGTTAAAGCTACACTAAAAATTTGATCACACACACACACACACACACACACACACACACACACACACACACACACACACACGCCTAATTCTCGACACTGTGAGACGTGATTTTCATTACCACATCTGAAATCACAGTATGTTTCTGATGTCCTGTCCTTTATTGTCATGCGGTTACCATTGGTTATTTATAAGTAAAGTGTTGCAGGGTGTTGTCCTTGTTACGGTTAGCTGCATGTCACATCTACCTTTTGCTATCGATGGTCTCGACACATGAAATTGGCTCAACAGATAGACAGAGTCTTGAATGAGATAATTTCTCGAAGTTCCGGTTTTTAGTTATATTTCTTGGTCAGTTTCCCATTAATGACTGGCATCCATGAACGTTTTCTGGTGCACTCGACTGAATAGACTGAATTAATGGCAGATTTATTCTATTTTTAGATCTAACATTTGGTGCAGTGTTAGTGTCAGAACTGGAGGAAACGTCCGCTTGTTTCTTGATATACAAATTGGACAATATTTCGTTTTTTGAACTACTTCCTCCATTACAGTGTTAATATTTTACCTATTATAGTCAACAGATTCTACTGAAATGCCTTGTGGCTCATGCCTCTCTTCTGTTGTTGTACTCCTCGCTATTTCTTCACCGGTCGTATTCTCTGTACTCATCGAAATCACTGTCATGGGTGGTATTGTATCATTTGTGGAGAATTCTAGTCTTCGCCTTCATCCATATCCGATTCTAGCTCTTCTTTTTTTTTACCGTGATTCTGTAAAGAATATGCTTGATCATCTATAACGTTTTTGTTGCTTGGAATTTTTGCAGGATTTCTCTTGTGGTCAGGAGTAATATGGTTTTGCTGAATTGCCTGGAAAGTTTACAGATACGAAATATTATGATATCCAGCCAACCTGGGAATTCGTCATTGATGATAATACCATTGATAACTAACTTTGCTGGATGGTGGATATAATTGTTGGCTCCGTATTACTCTGGCGCATCTTGTGAACACAACCAAGTGCTTGTATTCACAATTTCTAGCAAATAATCTCTATCAGTTGAATGAAAGCTCAATGCCTGCAAGACTAAACTCCACTATATTGTCTGTTCTCGTAATGTACATGGAATCCACATCTTGCTTCAGGTGATTGCAAATAAAATCTCGCAACAAATCAAAACAGATTTTCTCAAGATAACCAGAATAGGATATGCTAAACGTGAAATATGTTCAAATGCCTCACTGAAGTCCAACCTCAAAGCTAATGTTTACTTTTTCAATCGCATGAACGTACTATCCAATGTTTCCGATGCCTTATTGGAATCTCTCCATCTGCGCTGGAAACTATTAAATAGTCCTAACATGCAGAACCAGTTCATTTTCCGTTGCCAACATCGCCACGGTGGTTTTCGTAACTTTAGTACCTCTTCCATGGTTTCACGAGTGGGACTGATAAAAAATGCAAACGTTTTTAAGAAGACTTTTGTGAGATCTTCCAGGGACGCCTGTCGCTATTGTAAGATACCTGTGACATGTTTGTGGCCGATTATAACGTTGCGGATCTGTTTTAAGTGTTAGGTAAGCATTACGACGTCTCTACCAACACTCTGATATAGTATCACTGGCCGGTTTTAACATGATATTTATCATAGTCGTTTGAAGTGTCCCCAGTAATAAGGCTACAACTGTTTCGAGTGGGTGCGGACATTCCCACATATTCTTTGATATACGTACCCTTGCACTTGTCCTTCCATTTCGCTACTACCGTTCTATATTCATTTCTGAAAAATTGATGGTCTCGCTGATATTCTCAGGTTTCAAATTCAGTTTTTGATTTTATTCTGACAGTCCAAACACAAGCCCTTTTCCTAAATGACAATTCTGCAAAACAGTGTGTACTAACTAGGCTGATGCAGTTGAAAATAGTTGTCATCCAAGCCGTTTTTGAGATATTTTCCTTGCCCCAAACCCACGTGCTTACTGCTATGGGAGGCTAGCTCTTCTTCCTAGCCAACTATTGGTATTTCACTATCAACATACTGCAGATTGACTATGGAAGGAGTACATGCCAGACATCAATTTAAAAAAAAAAACACAAGCCCGAAACACCTAGTCCACAAATTTCTTTAATTAGTAAACAATAATTTCTGAAAAAGTCACACCATAGCCTTATGTTAAGAAATTTGCCAGGGACCAAATTACGAAACTGTACCCTGCCACCTTAAGAATTTTGCTCAAAATGGTTTATGTCACAAGTTGTGTATATGTCACATATTTGGACATTATCTAGTACAATGGTATAAAGGAAAACCTTTTGTGCGCAAAATTAAAAATAGTATTACGCTTTTACGAAAGGGACTACCTTGCGGCAAAAAGTATTGCATTATTTACATTGTGAGTTATGATTGACTGCATCTGTTGAAAGATTTCAAATTGTTTCCAACTTACAAATGCTTTTGGTCTTTGTTTACCACCATAGCATTAGGACAGAATCAAAATTCGTTTACAATCTTTCATGAATGTCAAGAAGACGTTTGGATGTTGTAAATTTTTAGTAGTAAATGACAAAAATGCAATGTTACTTGTCAGTGTCAGAAGTTAAAAGTTTCTATATATCTTCTAGTAAACATAAAAAACACAAATTTAAGTAAATAATGTGTTTTAGAAGTACTTTTAGAATGATATAAAACAAGCAGTTCCTAACATTTCATTATCATTCTGTAGATGCTAATAGCAGCATCGATGTTGTCTAAGTTTATGTTTGTGGAGGGGTAAAACAGTCTAGTTAATCTGGAAAGATCAATGTTTAATCAATCGTCATTAGACCATGCTGGAATATTGATATACTGATGTGTGAACTCTGTTAATCCTGCAAATAACATAATCAAATAAATTAAATGATACATAGCCACTACAACTGACCAAACATATATAATTACTCAATACAGTTTAACAGAAATCTCTTCACAGACACCAATTCACTTACAACTGATCTTAATGATTTCTGGAGTTTACAAATATTAGTATATAATAAGATAAGGTATAGAACAGATATTTACAGTTGAAAATTCAGTTTAGGGTAAAAGTATTTCACATGCTTGACTTTTTCTAAACACATACCATAAAACAACTGCAGCGGAAGCTAAGTCTATCCGTCAAAGTCTCTCTCTTGTGCACACAGATCAGAATGAGTATCCGGATGAGATGCAAGCTATTGTTTCTTTCGGCATGGCTAACCGATTAATCCTAATTTTCTACCATGCAAACTGAGACCTGCAAAAAGAAAAGAAACAAGTGATATTGATGTACTTTAAACATTCAATGAAAACATAAGAATTTCAGAGGAGAAACTGTATGTGTATTGTCCAAGGCATGAAACTGCCACTTAATTCTAAGCTTTTCCCCTTTGTTAACTGAACCTAGAAATTTCAAGATGAATATATAACACTGAAACATGTCCTATTATAACCCATGTGTGAGATATGAACTTCATACCAACTTCACAGTGGGCTCATGAAGGTTGAAACTATGTCGGAGTGCTAAAAGTTTCATTCTTCTCACCAAAATATAGCAAGCGATATGCCATATACCTCATTATTTCTAACACCGTTCCACTGGTGACATTCAACATTCACAACAGTATGTCTATGTGATTCCTCTGAAGTCTATCTGTTACTGTGGAGTTAAATTACTTTAAAGAATGCATGTTAAAAAATTGTTTCTTTGTGTCTGTATTGAAATGTGAATAATATTCATACAAATAGGTATGCAACCCTTGACAACTACATAAAAAGCAAGACAATACATTGTGGTCACCATTTTGGTTCCATATTTAGTATGTTAAGTCCAAAATATGCTACTTTGTCATGATGTAAACAGCTCTCACATTGAGGTATAAAACAGTTACCTCCCTCTTCGAAAAGCATATGTCCTAGCCTGATGTTAATATTACAGCACGCAGATACGTGATATATGGAAAAACGAAGGAAATAAAATGAAGCTTGTGCATACAAATTATTTAAATATACACAAAGAAACAGAAAAGTATAATAGACATGGCTAACTGCACAATAAAAAAATATCATTTTTTTAAGGGGGCAGGGAGCACTTTTTATGGACAAATTTAATGCCACAACCAGTGACCTAGTATAAAAAAAATCATAAAAAATCAAACACACAAGTGGGGGTCAAGAATGTCCATATTTTAAGATACCTATATTAACACAAAGCATAAAAATATTATCCACTTGACCTGAGAAGTCAGTGGCAGTTCATAGCAGAAGAAATTTCTGCACCCCAACCCCAAATTTATACCTGCAATTTTCATGTCCGAAGGTCATTTTTGCACCATGTGGTGCTCACAGTGCAAACACAAGCCCTTTTCCTAAATGACAATTCTGCAAAACAGTGTGTACTAAACAGGCTGATGCAGTTGAAAATAGTTGTCATCCAAGCCGTTTTTGAGATATTTTCCTTGCCCCAAACCACATGTTTGCTGCTATTGGAGGCAAGCTCTTCTTCCTAGCCAACTATTGGTATTTCACTATAAACATATTGCAGAGTAACTACGGAAGGTGTACATGCCTGACATCAATGACATCAATTTAAAAAACAACACAAGCCCGAAACACCTAGTTCATAAATATATCCATATCATTAATTAGTAAGCAATAATTTCTGAAAAGGTCACACCAAAGCCTTATGTTAAGAAATTTGCCAGGGGTCAAATTACGAAACTACACTGCCACCTTACCGTGGTTTCATATTATTGTCAAAAATCTCGTACATGAGACATTGGCTTTGCGAATTTCAGGGTTGATTTTTTTCTTCTGTGGACCGCAGAGAGTCAACGCTCTCAGATCTTTTGGTAGTCGAACGACTCGTCAGCAAAAACACTGCTATGTCTATCTTGCTAGCTATCCAGAACAAGATCCATTCTCATACATTTTCTATAGTCTTGACGAACACATAGTTGCCTTTGAGTTTGAAAAAAGTCTCAAACTTGCCGTGGTACGCAGGTCCTTATTCATGTGCATGTGTGCCGCCGACTATAAGCTCTGGCTAACCTGTAATGCTCACTGGACATTACATATGTGCATACACAGTCGCATATACAGCTGCAGGTTTCGTATGCAGACTTCGCAATTGTATTGTCGTCAAGAAGCTGTTGGGTGGCAAATAAATGCAGGTATTGCTGACAAGGAAACGATTTCTTTACCTACTATTTGCTGTGGTATGCAGCTTGGACAAGAGCGTCCGTTCCAAACATCGATTATCCTTGTATGCTACACTGATCATCGCTCGCCGCGAAACATATTTTGGTGTTTTAATACGAATAGAATAGCTCTATCGGGATATATGCAGTCGAATTTGTAGGCATCTATCCAGAGTTCATCCTGATGCTGTGTTAGCGAAATTTTCCGACTTCTATAGAATCGTTGCAGCATCTTTATCGATTCCTCATTAACTTTTTATGCATCTTTACGATTTAATATTACAAGAGATTACCACTATAACGCCACAGGGATGTGATTATCAACACATCATCATCGTAATAACGGTTAAGCGGCATAAACAAATATACATGGAGAACTATCTCCATCTTAGCCGCAGAGGTATCTGCGTGCTGTAATATTAACACCAGGCTAGGACATATCTTTGAAAGGTGTGTCACCGCGTCTTTACATGGCTTGTATTCGATCGGGAGAATTGTCTAATAATTTTGGAAATCACCACGATGTAAATATGTAATTTAAAGTCTACGACTTGCAGTCGTCTTGCTTTTGCGACAAAATCAGTGGCGATAACAGTTACAATATGGCATAGACGCTCTTCTTCATCGAAACACTTGTGCTATTCCGGACCACCTGGCTCTGGTAGGATTCTTAATATAATACAACAATGCGTTTCTGCGAAGTTCTTGATAATGAACTCATCCGGGAAAAGTTATAACATAAAAGTCTGTCGTTCTTTATCACTCTCACGGTAATGATATCGCACTCTCTCACGCCAGGTGCTTGAGTTGATTCACATATAGCATGTTGGTATATTTAATTGCTAATTCCGTCAATACATTTTAATAGTTTTACTTTACGAGGATCTGAAAATGCAATCCCTTCACTTGTGGCTAGTATTGTACTGGTTTCTGTGTCTTTGCTACGCGCGATAATGCGAGATAGGCGACTTTACTCTTAAACAACAAGTACGGTACTTTAGAGCACCGAGACCAACACGTAACGTTATCCTATGCCATTTACAGTATTTATTATTCCATATTCTGATACAGAAGTTGTATTTTTGAAAGCATACAATTATGCTTTGATTTCATCCCAATACCAATGAACATGTTATACATATGCGTTAACTTAATTTAACTGTGTACCATTTAGAGCAAAGTTTGAATGGCCTTCATTTCTTGTAATCTGAATTACTTTGCAATGGTGTTGCAAATTAACATGCTTCCTATCTGAATTACTGTACAATGGTGTTGTAAATAAACATGCTTGCAATCTGGATCTGAATTACTGTACAATGGTGTTGTAAATGAACAGGCTTGCCATCTGAATTACCGTACAATGATCTTGTAAATGAACATGCTTGCAATCTGGATCTGAATTACTGTACAATGGTGTTGTAAATGATCAGGCTTTCAATCTAAATTAGTGTACAATGGTGTTGTAAATGAACAGACATGCAATCTGAATAATCATGTACAAATAAATATGCAAACTTACGTAAAACATATCTTAAGTCGCTGCTGACCCCAACGAGCTGATATTATTTAAATTTACGTAGTGCGCTAACCAGAATACTTCCGTTCACAGCGTCAAATCCAACAATTCTCGACCTTTTGGAGTGTTTGTATATTTCAGTCATGCTCTTAACTAATCTGGAAATAAAAATGGGTTAAGTAAATCACTCATACTGGTCAGTGAGTGTGGATGTCATCTGTATATTAATACTAAACAATTTGCTTGATTAAGGTGATTCGTGCATTCTTCTCTGCCATTTCAGCATCACTAGTCTTCATTAATTATTTCATGTCTTCGTTGTATGTTCATTCAGTGTCGTAATCGGCTATAACGTCTGAGATTTTAAGTTATATTGCAAAGTTCCACAAAACAGCATTTCGCGCTTCTTATCATAAGCCGGTAAATTTTTACGTCGTTGTTCTTCCAATATAATTGCTCACTCGATTAATTTATCAAAATACTCCAGAACTTATATGAGCAACTATTCAACATCTTTGGAGCTCCTTAGATAAATCTGTATTACATATTTAAGCGAACTAGTGATTTTATATTTTCTGTGATGTTACAAACACTCAAATGTTAAGGTAACGGGATTTCCACATTAGATACACCAATAAATCCTTTCAAATATACGCATCAATCTAAGATGTTTTCTCCATTATGTTATTTACTGTAGTAATTGTTTGATATAATTTCCTCACACAATCTCTGCAATTTATAATATAGTCGCAATCAATATCAAATATTCCCATATAAGGAAGACAATGTCAGCAGAATATTTTATGAACAATACAGTCATGATCAATAATCCTATTCTTATAGTAGTTATTTTGGTCTCAGACAAAAGGAATCTCCACTGCAGAAAGTCACTATATATAATTTTGGCCTGACTGAGGCGCCTTGTCAGAACTTTCACTTTTACGGCTCTCATGAATTACCCTTCTTTGTATAGACTGTGTGAATGTAGTACAGTTCTAGTAATATTGACCAGGGTGTTCACCACATGACCGTTGATGCAAATCATGATCGTGTTCGTGCACACGTGTTTGAAAATGTCACGTTGACGTAGTTACGTCTCAATCTCAGTGACGAGGGTAGTATGATAATAGCGGAATATTTGGTTACTGTTTTGGGTCAAGGCCTGCTACCCAAAATGATTCTCCTCTCACAGGGGCACATCGTGGGAACCTTGCTTGGCGGGCTTGCGCTTGTGATGTAAGGGAAAAGTCAAGGTGGTTAGAAAGCTTTAAGTCAGAAGAGTAAAATATTCCAAAGCTTCTATTATTATACTACTCCGAAATATCTACATTCCTGCAAAGCATTGATCGTGCTAAACATTGTCTAACGTCTTAGAAATATTATAGATTAATTGGGATGTTGTTGTCTTGCTGCAACTGTATGAGAATCGATTTTTTTATACGTAAGAGGAACATGGGGAAGTTTCCACGTATTAAGATTTTTTATATATCCTAAGATTAATTGTTAGGTCAAACATATTACTATTAAAGAAGTTTGTAAATCACTTAAAAAATTTGCATTGCTAGATAATTCCAGATTATCCCAATATTTGTTGAAAATCTTACCTCGATAAAGGTAAACTATTTTTTCACTCAACGAAATGAATATTTCATCTTTCACAACTAATTTTCATTTTTACAAATTAACCTGTAAAAGAGAAGCTAGCTTTTCGAAAGCAGCATGCATAATATCCATTGAATAAGATGTTTTTCAAAATGTGCTAACGTAATTCTGAAGTGAGGCGTCGGGTTTCGTAAAGTATATCAAGTGAAAATTTCGGTGAAATCTGAAAATTTTCAAAAGTCAATACAAAAATCTTCAACAATTATTAAGCTTGTAATCGTCACATATTACAGCTTGCGAAAGTTTCAAAAGTGTCCTTATTGTTATTTGGGAAGTAATTAGATGTTTTTCTTATATCAATGGCTACTTTATAAAAATGTAATTGGTCCTTATCAAGTCTGCATTTAATACCATTTCAGCTTACACGTAATTTTAAAAAAAGCAACAACCCTCCCCCAAAAAACAAACAAACAAAACACCTTCTACACTCCATTTTAAGTCACCTCAAATTGCAAACAACAAAGATCTTAATCTGTCGTATCATAATACACATGCAGATTAGCGTATATATTATATGTTCTACTTATTACTCTGACCAAACTGCACAGACCAAGATCTGCTGGTGCGTTATGTGACGGTAAATATGGGTCTGTGCAGTTTGCAGTTAGTCTAGTCTTATAAGAGTCCATTCGGTTTGAGTTTATCGGAAACGAGCAGCATGATTTCTGTTAAGTGTTCATTTCTGTCCTGTCAGTAAGGTTAGCTAAATTTATTAAATCTAAGTCAAGATGTTGTTTAAGTAATACATAATCCAGAGAAAAAGGATCCAAAATATCTTGTAAAAATATTTCCTTTTTCAAATGCTCCTAATATTTCAAGGAAGAAAATCTAAACAAAAAATATACCATTCCTGTTCACATCATGGGTTTTTCTTAAAATTCCTAAAATAAAGTTCATCTTGGGACAATTACATATCGACTCGTGTGAATTATGGCGGAATTGCAATCATGTAACAGCTTCTCGGTTTTTAAAATACCAATGAAGGTGTTATTTTTTTTTAAAAATGTGTATAGCCATACGGCATAAGTATTCCGTACAACATTCGTAACTCATCTTTTGATGTATTTGATCACTGAAAGAATACGATTTAAACTCAGATGGTTATTTATTTATTGTTAAAGATGAAGGAAAAGATGGAATTAAAGAGCCAAATATAATAATGAGATAACTTTAAAAAGTCCTGTCCATTAATGGATTTCGTTAAAATTTGTCTGGTAAAAATGCTATAGGGAAATTGTATTCATATAATGGAGATCTATCACGATTACAACGTAAAGAAGCTAGTCAAATGAAAACTAAGTCGCATGACTGGTAGAAACTGCCAATTTGTAACTATAATTTTCAAAAGAATGTTCCTCTATATTAAATAAAAATATACCTTTACCTCAAAATATGCTGGATTTGTAAGTTATGTTTCATAAATAAACAGATTGAATATCGAGGCACAAACCAGGCGTACGGAAATGACTCAAATAAAATGGTTAATATAATGTAAATTGCCGTTACAAGAGTGAGGAAGTGAGAAATACTTGCATTGACGGGAAGAGATACAGAAAAAGCGTCGTAGTGCACGCTTAAATTGAGTCCAATTAACATTGCAAGAGCTCTTATCAGACATATTTGTTTTTCTTCAGCCCTTAATAACACGTGACAGATATGTTTATTTTTTGGCAGACTAGGATCTTAATCATACGCTGCTATGATGCAAAAACTTGGATGCAAAACAAACAGACACAGGGGTGGCAGTCTCTTCCTCCTTAAGTAGCGATATGAGGAAACAAACATTTGTTTTCAAAGGAAGCTGCGTGAAATAAATATCCATTCAGCAGGCCATTCACTAGCTTTTCCACATGCTTAATTGAGACCGCAGTGGAACACATTTATGGCATCTACCATCATAAATCGCAGATCTCGTCATGGCTATGTCTATTAATCGCTTACTTCCTCCACTTCCGATAATAATAATTTATTCTCAGTTACTCATTAATTTTCGAATTTGCCTTGCGCTCCTTGAAATAGCTGCTGTTTTATTGGATGCACGTGAAAGTAGGGACGACAGCAGCAACAGCCATGAACATCAAGTTTGATTTTCCAGCTTTCTGCAATGTAAATAAAGAGTTAATGCATGTTTGGAAGGCATCAGGAAGCAAGTCAAGGATGAAGAAAGAAATGTCATTTGAGCTAATGTTGTATTTATCCAGCTGATGAAGAAAATAACGACAAATCTGTCTAATTAGTTAACCTTCCGAATGAAGGACCTTCTGAAAACAGACAATGTATTGTTACATTCACTGAAGTCACATACGGATGATATTTGCAATTTTTGTATCATAAACACTAATGTTTAAAAGTAAGCTTTGATCAAATAAGCGAGACAATAAGTCTTCAAAATATGGTTTTTTATGTCAGCACATTTATTAAACATGGTCATTAAGATGAAATGTTCTGAGCGGAATGATAAGAAAATGATGGAAACTATTTGATGATTGTTCTGAAGAATAAATTAAATTTCCAGATCAGAATCAACGTATTGAAACATAATTAAAATATGTTTTTATCATAAAGTTGTATTTGTTTTTATTTATTGTCCAGATAATGAGTCATAAATTATTAGATTAACAATATTTCTATTTTTGTTACATTTTTGCAGAGAAAGGTATTTTCAAATAACCGTTTATGAAAACCATAATTCCTGTGTGTTACATTTGAGAATAAAATTGTCATCCCTTATTCAATTATGCAAACTTAATTTCGCTTTAAAAAATTCTGCTGCACATCCTCTAGATTTCATTACGTCTTTCTGATCCTTATCTAAAAGTGTTTTTAATTGACAATGTCGATTCGCAGAGTTGCTGTGTTAATAATGTGCAAGAGAGAGAGAGAGAGAGAGAGAGAGAGAGAGAGAGAGAGAGAGAGAGAGAGAGAGAGAGAGAGAGAGAGAGAGAGAGAGAGAGAGATGATGCCAAAAGGAATGATCGTAAAGTTATAAGTTCATTAAGAAACTCTCCTCGATCTATTTTAATTATATTCCAACTTCATTTTAAACTTAATCTTCTCGATAAATCCTGGTTTAATACTACCTATAGGGAACGTCTTCCTCATCAGTCCTTACAGACATGAAAATCGTCCATCACTACTCGATAAAAGCTAATACATATATAATTTCAAAACGGAACAAAATTAGAACATTGTTTGTCAAAAAGCTTATAAAAACTAATAAGCCAATTATGATAAAATTTTGAACATATAATCATTTGACTTCTAAGAAGGGAAGATAAAAATTTTACCTAAACATAAAGATTGTGCTAATTTTGCATGTTAAAACAGAACCAGCGATTAATTTCAATACCTCCGTTAATGTAGTTTTTCCGAGAACAAAGAGAGCAACTTCTACCAAAAACACTAATTTATATGATCAATCTACCAAAATTTAAAGAATTTTTACGTTCTGAGAAAGCTGGTGTTTTCAGAAAACTCTCTAAAATGATTGATATTATTTTTTCAAATCTTTCTTAATTTCTAAATTTCTTTACTAGATGTGTTTGCCGTTCTTTAACTTGTTATCAGGATGAAAAAGTACGATAGGTTCAAAATTGCAAAGAAATTAATTTTTTATAAATTAATTTGTTTTCTATTCTATTAGAATAAGCACTGTAATACTGCTGTGAACATGAGTTAAATCGAGATAAATAAGATCAATGTTTACAAAGTTCTCAATAAGAGATCGACGCATTGCGTAAAATAAATATGTTTGTATGATCTGGTAGTAAGTAAATTACATGCTGCAATTGTAATAATATATCTATTAATTTATTTCCAGAAAGGCAAGTATCAATTCAACATAAAAACGAAAAATTCCATGGAATTACGGCTGGATGCAAGTTAATAAAGCGGTAAATTATCTTCTTCAAACTTCATGTGAAACGTAGCTACTATCATCGAAGCATTAGCCAGCAAACATTATAATTTGACAAATTAATAAACACGCAACTCAAGTCACAAACGAATTATATCATATCATTTTGCCTTAAATTTCCAAGAATGCGTGGCAACGAATCACCACCAAAAAGTTGATAAAGGATGTCTACATACATTTTAGTTTTTATAAAAATAGTCACATTATGTTATGCACTGAATCACAGTGACATCTTTCCAACCGCGTCGTTATAATAGTAGTCATTATGAATCCCTGAGAATTACTTGTAAAGTATTGGTGTGATGTTTATTTGCATCTGAAATGTAGGCCTTGGTTCAATATCCACGTTTGGGTAGTGGTTAGTTGGTCAAGAAATTTGCTATTGTTGGAAAACCACAATCAAGTCTTTAACACTTTCATTTTTTAAACATCAAGATATCATCTATTGAAATAAGTGACTTCACAAAAGGACTTAAACTTATGGAATGCCGATATTCACCAAATATGTGGGGTCGAAACTTCGACTCCAGACCACCGAAAATTGTTGGAGGAGAATATACTGCTCTACGATTGATTAACTCAGTGTTGGAATGAATGACATAAGGATCTATAATTATCCTGAAGGCGAGACGCATAAAGGCTCAGTGTTGTTTGTAATTACATGTCTGCTTTGGAGCCGTTTTTCAATGTTAATGCTGACCAATGGCACATTAATTGGCAAGTTACGTTTTAAATATGTTAAAGTTTATCATTATCAGAGAGCACAGAAGAAATCTTACAAAGTAAAATATTTCTTGACCCTGATGTTTTGAAATTCAAAATAACAGTGGCACTATGACGACGACACACCATTTCCTTTTTTGTAAAAATGTCTGACTCTGGACCATATTTAGTTAAGAGGGATTTATAAGGTACCGTTTCAATAGTTTGTACAGTCTCCTAATATGCCAAGGTTAGTTCACTCAAGATTTTTTTTTACTGTTTCATCAGTTAAATGTTACTTATTTCAATAAAGAGAAAATATGTGCCACAGGTGGCAATATATGTAATCTATTGGGACATTCTCTAAAAATAAAAACACATCCAGCTCCTGGAAAGTCAAGATTTTGGGTTACAATTTAACGATTTTATCACGTAATTGATGTTGATTCGAACCATACCTGGAACGAATTGTCCAACACTTGGGACGGATTGTCCCAATGAACAATGAACGTAGGTACAATGAAAGACTCAAGACTTAACAATATTTTCTTACCCATGATCATGTTCAGCGAAGTTTTGCTTGTAGTTGCAGTTTTTGTTTTTAAAAAGTGTGTGTATATATATATATATATATATATATATATATATATATATATATATATATATATAACACCACGTGCATTAAAAAATAGCATGCATGTAAAGCATTGGTATAAAACAGTTTGTTATACCAATACTATTAGTTTATCAAATTGTGATCCGCCCATTGAGCAATAATACGCATTTATAAACATTCTCGCGATCAATGATCAATTTCCATACGTTAGTCAATAGTGACGTATGAAAATAACGATGAAATAGTAATCCCCGTCTTCGAAATGAATTTAATATGGTACATATCTTCATCACGATCCTTTTTACTTTCTGTTCTACCCTCCCCACTCACGCATAACGGAAAACTGCGCAGAAATGTGTAGTGAGAGAGAAAAGGAATCTGGGCTGGATTAAAACCTTGAAACAGAAATTATACCAAGTTACCTACAAGAATATGATTCGTCGTTGTTGTTGTTGAGCTTAACGCCATTTTCAGCACACGATAGGCTATTCATGGCGGCCAGTATTAATGGTGGAGGAAGAAACCGGGAAATCACCGGAAAGAACCACCGACCCACGAAAAGCTACTGGCAAGCTTTCTCACATATCCACATTCGCCGAATCATAGACTCGAACTCACGCAGACAGAGGTGAGATGGCAGTGATCCGTAACGGAAAGCGCTTTAGACCACTCGGCCATGATTCGTCGTAACGATACGTGTACACTTTCCTTGGGATTTATTTACAGTGTTTATAAATAATACAAAGTGGCAAACCAGTAAACTCTTCGGTTATGTAGTAAACATACTGTGATGCATTTAATGTTATGTTTTCAAGTTTTTCTTAAACATTCAATAATATTCTAAAAATAGTTAATTATTATTGATATTTAAATATGAAAATGTTCAAATCTCTCTCTCTCTCTCTCTCTCTCTCTCTCTCTCTCTCTCTCTCTCTCTCTCTCTCTCTCTCTCTCTCTCTCTCTCTCTCTCTCTCTCATCGTAACAAGATACGGGCTAAAATCTATGAAATGACGAACGTGGAAGATTTTCGTGTGTGTCATCCCATGTTATCTCTGGAATTTTGAATGAGTGTCAATGTTACATCAAACTGACCAGAGAGAGAGAGAGAGAGAGAGAGAGAGAGAGAGAGAGAGAGAGAGAGAGAGAGAGAGAGAGAGAGAGAGAGAGAGAGAGAGAGAGAGAGAGAGAGAGAGAGAGAGAGAGAGAGAGAGAGAGAGAGATTTATCGTCAAAATCGTCAAACCGACCATGGAGACATGCATACAGACAGACATATAGTCAGACAGACTGAGACAGAGAGAGAGACAGAGAGAGAGAGACAGAGAGACAGAAGCAGAGGGGATAGTTGATAAACTTGATGCAAGCGGTGAAGAATTGTTATGGATTTCAGGCGATTTATAATGTGAAATTATACAATAAATTCTACGAAAGCAGTGGAGAATTGCTATCAGTTTCGGGCGATTTGTATTCTGGAGAGGCACAATACATGCAATGAAGGCGAAGGCAAATTAATATCACTTCCTGTTTATTAGTTTTATAGAAATATACAATAACAGCGTTTAAAGCAGCGGAGAATTAATTGGTTCCAGTGGATTTTTATTGAAGAGACATACAACAAACATAATGAAGTCAGCTTCTTTACTTGATATGTAGTCGGTCCTGTCATTGCTTGTCATGGTACTGCATTCCAACCCACACCATGCTTTTTTGCCAGTGCCTCCCATCTGTCGATACCAATGTTGAAATCTTTCAAATCTCGCTTCCAGACGTTTTTAAAGTAGAGTCTTCAGTGTGCTAGTGGTCTTTTGGTATGAGCAACGTCGTTATAGAACTTTGACCTCTGGAATGTGTCCATCTTGCGTTTTGTGCACCTGTCCGAGCCAGAGCAGCTGTCACTATTTAAGAAGTGCCAAACTGCTTGGTAGTTTGGCAAGGATATCATCGTTGGTGCCTCCTTCATTATGATATCAAGAATGCGATGCATGTAGCGGAAGTGGAAGTTGTTCAGTTTCTTCTCTTGGCGACTGTAGATAGTCCATGTCTCCCTGCTAACAACAGGATACAGAGGACGCAAGTATCATAGATCAGCAGTTTAGTCTTTATGCTAAACTAGTTGTTATCCCAAGCGAGTCTACCAAAGGCGGCGGCTGTCCTTCTTTCCAATTCTGGTGCTGATATCATAGTCAAGTGACAAGTTGTTGGAGAATGTAGATCCTATGTGGCAGAACTTGATGATTACCTATAGTCGAGGGTAATCGCTGGCTGCTTTGCAACACACGTTTCCCTAATTACCGTTTTCTTTATGCTGATACTGACGAAGAACGTGGATCACACATTGTTTCCTCTATTGAGAGAGTGTCTCAGGTCAAAATGCGCTGTATTTTTGTCTTGACTTTCATGCTCTCAATTTTCCATCGGATCTCAAAGGTCTTTAATTGACCGATGTCTTAGACAAGACATATGATTTCCCAAAGAGGTTAATTGAAAATAAGGTAATTTAATACTTAATGGACTAAATGGTATTGATAGCGGGATACTGCATACATCATGTCTGTGGAGTATGTGCGTTGTCTATTTTACAGCCTTGAGAGAATGAAAACCATAGCTGGACTTCAGCAAAACTAATACAATATTGCCAAATTCAATTCATAGTCTGTTTATAAATAAACAAGTTGCTGATAATCGTCTGCATAGATCGGAATTCGTTTTTCTTTGATAATAAACCAGAATAACGTTTAGTGCGCTGAAGCTTGACAGATAATGAGACAAATCACCATCTCGCCATTGCAAAGTCAATAGTTTTACAGCAATTGATCAATGGCGTATTGTCGATAAAATAGGTCTCCTTTATTATGGTATGCATATTTAAACATTTTATTGACATTTCTTGAATTATTCATAATGGCACTATTACTTGTTATGTATATTAATTTAATTGTTTGTCTGTTAGTTTTACTGTTTTTTTTATTTCATTGCATCTTATTGTTTACTGGATTTGATATTTTCTAAAATTGGGTTCATTTAAGCTTGACCTGATTGGCTGTTTTAAAACAAAAATTTTCATTTATGTAAATAGGAGCCCCGAGTGGCCGAGTGGCCGAGTGTTCTAAAACGCTGCCCGTTACGGAACACTGCAATCTCACCTCTGTCTGCGTGTGTTCGAGTCTAGGATTCAGCGAATGTGAATATGTGAGAAAGCATGCCAGTAGCTTCGTGGGTCGCTGGTTCTTTCCGGTGTTTTCCAGGTTTCTTCCTCCACCATTAATACTGGCCGCCATGAATAAGCCTATCGTGTGCTGAAAAATGGTGTTAAGCCCAACAACAACAACAACAACAACTACAACAGCAATCATTTATGTAAATAAGCATTAATAAATTCATTATTCTTTCTGTGTACTAGCTTATTAACGATTAATTTTTCAGGTTTACAAAGAAGGAGTAAACATGTTGATCAGGATCAGGGTTTAAGACATTCCCAAGTGAATTTTATCGGCTACTAAGTTGCAAATATACAAGTCTCATTAGATGATTCTAGAAGGTTATTTTCCGTTAGGTAATGGTTGGTTTTAAAAAAAAGATACTTGTGACTTTGTGGTCAAGCAGAGAACTATATACTCTCGTGACTGTGAGGAATTTACCAGTTGTGCTTTAACATCTAGCACCTTAAATTGTATTGTGTTGTGACCAGTTTGGACTGAATTTTATTTTCTTCAAATTATCGAATTGAAGTGATTACTTTTTCTGGAAATACAATAGTGCTCTGATAACATTCTTGGATAAAGACCGTCATTGAAATTTTTTTTGAATTTAAACCTGGAATAACATTTCTGTGATTCGACAGGAGACTGTTGACACATCAGCACTTTGCAAGCCATAACGGACCTGTCCTCGCCTTCAATTTTGAATCTCTTTGGGACTTGAAATGAGTTCTATTCAGGACCTTTTATTACTAGGTCGTATTTCTTTGATTAGTGGATTTTTTTTGTATTTAAGTCGCAATACTGTAAGTTCTTTTTTTTTTCTCATTTTTCATCTTGTATTCTAAGAAAATAAGTTATTCGTTAAATTTTACAAATCTTTCTGTCTTCACTCTATTTTAATAGCATAGGCTCGTAAAAAAGGTAAAATTCGGGGGAGGAAAACGCATGAGAGAAAACTTATCAAGTTTTGACATGCATTTTTTTTTAAATAATGACAGCTCAATATTAGTTTAATTTTCGAGGAAAGGAAACCATTTTCTTGATATATGAAATTATTTACGTTTCAGTTGAAAGTTTAAATGATCTATCTGGGTAACGTGATAAACTGATGATATGCATTAACTCGATCAAGTAATTATGTTTTCTATACTTTTAACTAAATCTTCGGCAACTCCGGGAAAACATGATAAATTACTTCCTAATTATGTCTCAAGGTTTGGTTAGCAAATGTTGAATGAACGGTGAGAACAGGCTTAAGGACTTCGATGTTGTTTATTTTAAATTTAAACGCAAACATGTGGTATATAATTAGATTTTCGCTTGCATACATCGTGTCAGTAGAGTATTTGTCTGAAGGATCAACTTTTTATACCATGTTATTGGAGTATTTCTGAAGTATGAACATGTGCACACAATTCCAGTGGAATATTTCTGAAAGATATACTTATATCTTGTCAGTGGAGTATTTGTTAAGGATGTATTTGCATTCATCATGTCAATGGAGCATTGCTGTAGGATGAACTTGCATACATCAGTAAGATATTTCTGAAGAATGACCTGGATTCTGACTCTAAACTTATGATATCTATGGACATAATTATAACGTTTCTTTGCGTCATTGATATCTATGATGCCTTGATATAATTATTACTTTTCGGTACATTTGGCAATAATTAAACACTGGAGACCAATGTGTTTTTATACTGATGAAACGTATGTAATTAGAAAAATGGGAAAAGAAAAAGAAATGTGGATAACTAGGAACGTCCGTAATAACCAAACTCCTAAATTTATTAAGCTCTTCTGAAAACAATACAAAACATAAAAACTCTTTTTTATCAAAATATCCACGCTTGCATTATACGGTATTAGATTTGTAAATTGCCGGTAACGACCTTTTCATGCCTCTTCCCTTAGATAGTAGGGTATAATTCATTGAAAGACGTGTAGTTTTGAATAATAGCAAAATAGCTGTGTTTCCTTTATAACACAAAATACGTATTTATCGCAGAAGCAAACAAAGAGAAGAAACCAAACATAAAGCGGATGCATAAAAATTTCATCCACAGTTTTTCTTTTCAATATTTGGACTTTCGAAACATTTCAAATTCAAGCTAACATTGATCTGACTTAGCTTGCATTAGAATGGTAATAACACACATAGGTGGCTAAAGTACACAGAAACTCTCAAACCCAAAGCGTTTTTGGTATACATATACTGCAAAATATTTCCTTCAGTTGTCATGTTTCTTAATTTTGTAGGACATAATCTTCCTTCATTTCTTTATTTTAATTGTGTATCTAGTTTTCAATATGTAACTTAAGGTTCAATATACGAATGTATATCCTTTCCACCATAACAATTTACTTAAGTTCCAAAACATCAATCACTGCAATTTAAATGGTATTGAGATCTCATTGAACTTTCAAGAAAAAATAACAATCTCTTAGGAATATCTGTTCGTGCAATTATTATAGTGTTATATGCCGAACTGCTAATTTATTTGGGTGTACTAGAAGCACAAAACAATTTTCCAGCACATCACATGTAAAGAGACAGTATCCTATCTCCAATGAGAGAATAAAGCTCAATCAATGTTTAAAATTTCGGAACCTTGATGATCAAATAGATTTGTCGATTACAATGGGAATTAAATATATAACTTTTATGCTAAAAACTAGTTAAAATACAAAGTCAAAATTTTTAAATAATGGTATAATGGATGTGACCAATTTTACAGTTAGTCTTCATATGATTGCATGCAGTGCAAACATAATTGCGATGACTTGAACGTTTACTTTTAGTTGGCTTCACCTCTCAGTGTATTTTTTTCATGGTACAAAGCGAAATTCTTAACAAAATATTTTACAGATATGTAATATCAAATGTATTAAGCAACTTGTCATTTGCTTTGTCTAAATTAAATGCTATATAAATAAATAGTCTCTGTTCTTTATTTCTATATGAAAACGTATTAAACAGTCCTACACTGAATAGGTATACAATCAACGCCATACTATAAGCTCGTTTGCAGTCGCTTCAATTTGCCACACAGTTCAGTTTTGTTCAAATTATTCTTGGATAAATTACTGCATAGCTATGCAAAAAAAAAATGGTTTAAGGTGCTGTTACCTACCTCTCTTGCTATATACTTCAATATATTACAAGAAGAAATTTGAAAGTATCAGCACACATTGATTACTCGTTAGGCTTTAGGTCATCAGGTGCAATATGATGAGACATGTATAATCCGATGAGTACTTCTATTTCCACTGAACAGCCCAAACAAATTAATATCTACACTACACCTAATGACTTGATGTTACAACAGGAACGCAAGAAATAAGAATGACTTAAAACTGGAATGAATCCGATGGATCAATTCTCTGCTTATATACATCTTCAAGAGTCTATTACGAATTTATGTCGCAATATAACCCAAGTGACAAATCTCGTTACTGAATCTAATATATCAAAATACCTATTCATGTGACCTAACTCATTTAATGGGAATTAATTTAATTCTTCTAAGATACCATCTGAGCGAACTGTCCAATCGAAAAAAAAGACGGAATATTGTTAACGTATTTATTAAGAATGTTATTCTTAATAACTGTCAAGGTGTGCGTCAGCGTCTATTTATAAATCCTATACACTTTTTATATGTTTAAATATCTTAAAATAGACTCTGTGCACGTACACTAAACCCAGCTATAGATAATCAGTACAACTTGCAATCATGAATACAGATTACAACATTATAGATAAAATCATATACCAGCATTTACAAAAAACATAGATATAAATATCTTTGAGTTCTGGATACAGTCTTGATTCTGATCTTAGAAATTTCTAGCAACTAACTGTGTTTACAGTTTCATGTGACTCTATATTAAAATGAAATAACAGTGAGGATCTAGAATATTTTGGAAGTTAACCTTTGTCCCTATCCTAGTTCTCAAATTTTGTCTTATGTTCTTATGTTTTTATATTAAGGTTTATTATCGTAGAATTAACATCCAAAGTGGAATTATTCTTATTGCCGTATTCAGTTTTAACTTGAGAGGATTTATTTATATAAATTATTCACCGGAATTTCAATCTGCTCAATATAATTTTACTAAATCAACGCAGTAGATGATACAGGCTGGTAGGATTTGAACTCGCACCCTTTTGGTTGTGAGTCAAATACTAACCATTGAGCCTCCATGGCTCCTGAACATTTTGGACTATATCATTGTGAAACATCTAGATTGTAAACACGTAAACACTATTCCAGACTATTAGAAAAACAAGGCAATCAAAACTGGAATTCATTCGGAATCCCGTAATTCTGCCGGAATGCTCTCTACATTTTGATTTGTGATCGAACTTTTGTTACTCTTTGGGATTTACTTCCAATACTGCAAGTTCGTTTAAATTTTCACTTTGTATTCTAAGGAAATAAATTTGTTGTTGAATTTTACAAAATTTATTGTATTTTGCTGTTATCGTGTACTTTGTTTAACACCAAAGAGTAGTAACACGATGTCAAATGGTCGTGTTGTACGTGCAAAGTTGGGCAGTTTCGATAAATATGAAAGAGATTTCCTATGTTCATAGAATAAATAAATTTTCTGCTGTCGATTTTAAAGGAATTTTAGATCGACCATTGCAATATTATACATAGACGGACAATGCCTATCGGACGTTGGCAGTTTTAATTTTGGTCTATATATAAACAGTAAATAAATTGCTTTGCATACTTAGGTACGAGCTGCAATACAGAGTAATTAGTTTAATGAATGCAATACGAACGTTAATAAATATCAATTTGCTGTAATAATCGTTAAAGACGAAATCCTCAAGTAAAACTGTATGTAGGTTTGACTTGCAATTCTAGGTTTGGTGCCTTTCTGGCTGAAGTTAAATTCTAAATGACCAGATAATATTTAACACATTGCCATTTCGTTGTAATTGCACATTTTATGGCTGTAAAACTGCATCTTTCTCTCAAAATTACAAATTCTAAGTGTTTAGTAATTTTGCTTCAGTGCCAGAAGGTTTGTTTTCCTTGAAAAGATGTCAAATTAGTTGTAATTATAAACTATGGTGAAAAATAGAACGAAGTGTTGAAATTGCTTGTTCATAGTCGCCAATAAGGAAATTATTGGAACATAAGTGTAATGTTGATTTTTATGTTTGGCAGGTGGAAAAAGTGTAATTTCATTCTAAGGTCGAATCACCTGTAATTTCATTTTTCTTTCGTTGAAAGGTTTGCACCGACATCTGGAAGTTATAATCAAATAGCAAAATATAGAAGCTATACAGGTTCTTGGTTTTGAATGCAAAGCCAAGTGCGCAGCTTTAGCTCTACTCATTGTACTTGTTAATTGTATATTTTACTTTTCACCAGGTCTACTCGTTATACTCCTTTTGCAATTTGCTGATATAATGCCATTCAGTCTAATTGTTTATCTGAAATAGCTCCTGCACAATCACAGATGTAATAATTTAGAATGTGCTACCAATTGCATGATGTAAGATCCGACTTGCTTTAAAGGATCGTTATAATTGAAGTGTTGATGTGTTGAAGTTTGTAGTTATTTGCCAACTGGCATACAGGGATGGAACTTTGCCTAGGTTATCTTCCTTTGTTGGTTTGCTTATGATGGGGACTTAAGAGCCAAGGTGAAATGCATAGAAATCTTCAGCAGAGTTGCTAGATCCTGTTGGACTTGTGGTATTTCCAGGCATTTTCAAAATGGTCAAAATGTTATGATTTTACTTTTCGAGTTACATTTATTTGTTAAACAATTCTAGCCGTTTCAGTGTAAGTAAATTTCACAAAAAGACGGTGGATGCTTGGCCATGTAGCATTTCCAAGTTCATGGAATAAATAAAGTATGGTTTCATTTCAAATGTTGCATACATTTGGGACAGATATCGTTAAGTTCCAGCTAGCAACTTTCTGCTCAAGATGTGTATGCATTTGAACTTAGTCTGAAATCCCACACTACGTAATATATCAAGGACTTACACTAAGCAACATATCAGGGACTTTACACTCAGTAATATATCAAGGACTTTACACTCAGTAATATGTCAAGTACATTACACATTCAGCACTATGTCAAGTACATTATACATTCATTAATATGCCAAGTACATTACACACTCAGTAATATGTCAAGTACATTACACATTCAGTAATATGTCAAGTACATTACACACTGAGTAATATGTCAAGTACATTACACATTCAGTAATATGTCAAGTACATTACACATTCAGTAATATGTCAAGTACATTATACATTCAGTAATATGTCAAGTACATTACACATTCAGTAATATGTCAAGTACATTACACACTCAGTAATATGTCAAGTACATTACACACTGAGTAATATGTCAAGTACATTACACACTGAGTAATATGTCAAGTACATTACACATTCAGTAATATGTTAAGTACATTACACATTCAGTAATATGTCAAGTACATTACACATTCAGTAATATGTCAAGTACATTACACACTGAGTAATATGTCAAGTACATTACACACTCAGTAATATGTCAAGTACATTACACACTGAGTAATATGTCAAGTACATTACACACTGAGTAATATGTCAAGTACATTACACACTGAGTAATATGCCAAGTACATTACACACTCAGTAATATGCCAAGTACATTACACACTGAGTAATATGTCAAGTACATTACCCACTGAGTAATATGTCAAGTACATTACACACTGAGTAATATGTCAAGTACATTACACACTGAGTAATATGTCAAGTACATTACACATTCAGTAATATACTCTAATAATCCCGGGGTTTTACTTGACCAAGCGGTGTCAAACCCTGGCGCGATTCCGCTAGAAGTCATAATGTTCCCATTACTTCCAAAGACCTCTATTCAACTAATGTCGTAAACAAGAATGTTCAACGTGTCCATTCTATAATAATTTTACTAAAATTAAAACAAGACTAAAGATCTCAAAACTTTTCCCAATTGCCCGTCAGCCGCACATCTGCATGGTTTCTCTTCATTAACTTTCCGTTACGTATCGTCAGCATTTCAGGTCGTAAAACTATACAACTCTCTCTAATAAGGAAAACTATTTTTACTACGAAACCTTAAAGCCAATAAAATAATGATTTTAAGCCAGATTTCACTTGTATAACTGCGTCACATTTACAACCTTAGCAACAATAAACTGTGCCTGCGACAACGAAACATTCACTTCTCGTTTATGACATTGTGTGATATACTAGTCTAAAATCTTAAATACTGCACTTGGAGTCACACGATCAATATACACAACTATATTTTAAAAATAACTATGAAAAGACAGGGACACTCGTACGGCTCTGAAATGAATTCACCAAAAGGAAACCATTACATAAGGGAAACTCACTAACACTTCACTCAGCGACGTTTCGTCCTAGTAATTGGCTAATATTTCGGGCTGATGATTATTTCTACAAAAGCGAGTTCCTCTAATCAGACAAAATATAAGAATTACTTAAAACGAAGCGTTATAAACAAATACGCACACTCCAATTTTCTTATAAAATCATGGACTTTACATTAAGTAGTATATTGAGTACTATGTACTCAATAATATATCAATAACTTTATATTTAGTAGTGTATTGAATAACATGCACTCAGTAATATATCAAGGACTTTAAGTTCGTCAAATTTGACTGATGTTTGAAAACCAAAAGGTGGCGCTCCGACAATTGTGAACTGTATGTTGTGTTACTGGACATTAGGCAAGGGTTATCTGATATTAGTATTGTATCATACGTAAAACTACTTTATGTATTTCACGATGATTTATTTCAGTAGGTAGTGGGAGAAAAACTGGCATCGCAAAAAATTGTGTTACCACATTTATCTTCATAGTTATAATATCACCTTTGGAACTACTTTCTTTTCCATGTAGGAAATATATTTAACTTTCTGTATATTATATAAACCTGTATATCCATATTATAGTCTCTTTCATCATCATCATCATCATCATCATCATCATCATCATCATCATCATCATCATCATCATCAATGACAACAACTCTCCTCCTCCTTCTTCTTCTTCTTCTTCTTCTTCTTCTTCTTCTTCTTCTTCTTCTTCTTCTTCTTCTTCTTCTTCTTCTTTCTCTCTAAGTATTATTATATTTTAAAATATGTCAAGATTGCCGACCTTCTTGTATATATTTATCTAATTCACGAGGGGGTGCTATGAACGTATGCCTACAAATGATTTCCAAAGAACATAAAGTAGGCTTCTAGTATTAACTTTTTTAAAAATACCCTGAGAAAAACTAAAGACCCACGAGACACTACTGGTAAGGTTTCTCACACACGGTTATTGGCCTAGCCGTAACTCAAACTCATGTGGATAAAAGTGACATGCGAGTGATCATTACATGCGAGAGCCTTAGATCATTTAGACAACTCGATCACCGGGTCTATACCATGAATCCTGAACACTGTCAGCGTTTGAACTTACAGTCTGTTTCTGGTGGACATCCTATTTCACATACAGAATATCGTGTCACACTTAACGACAAAAATGACAAAGAAAAACAGATGATTAAATATAGCAATAACAACTGATTAATTAACTTATTACACTCTTAACCATGTTTGAAACGATGGAAAAATTGGAATCAAATGAGTGTTGTTTAAGTGACTATCGAAATTTGCGTGTGGCAACGTCTTTTATCGATTCGGTCTGCAGTCTTGGCAAAGACACACAGTTAACGTCTGAATGCAGAAATAAATAATATAAAGAACCAAAATCTTTCTAGGTCAACTCACCATTACGAAACGCTTTTATTTCAAGATGTTTCAGTCGGACACGACCGCTCTGTGATATTTCTACATCACTCCATCTCCATTATTATTTTGTTTCCATATCTAATTTGAGAAATGATCGTACCAAATGAAATAATCCAAGGTAGCCAAGTCAGATTGATTTTATAGAGCAAATGCAGACAGTACCTTTCTAGCCACAAGTCAATGTATTCAACGCAGACACTGGGCCCACTGATAAAATGTAAAGTACATCAATCTCTCTTGCTGCAGAAATCTGCATGCAAAATAAAAAAAAACATTAAATTAATAGTACGGATATATGCAAAATAAAAAAAAAACATTAAATTAATAGTACGGATATATGCAAAAAAAACAAACATTAAATTAATAGTACGGATATATGCAAAATAAAAAAACAAACATTAAATTAATAGTACGGATATATGCAAAATAAAAAAACAAACATTAAATTAATAGTACGGATATATGCAAAATAAAAAACAAACATTAAATTAATAGTACGGATATATGCAAAATAAAAAAAACAAACATTAAATTAATAGTACGGATATATGGAAAATAAAAAACAAATATTAAATTAATAGTACGGATATATGCAAAATAGAGAAGATGATACTTGAAAAAAACATGAAACCAAAAGTAAACAATGCACATGCACTTTTGCCAATATATCATAGAAAAGAAAGAAACAATTGTTTCAGAGATATTTAAATATGCTTCTTGATAAAGGAATATTTTATGCTCGTGTGTCAAGAACGGTATCTTTCTATTTCTCTTTTTTAAGATTTATAGGAATACCGGTTTTGTGAAACACAATTTTGTCGGGTGGTTTGAGTTTTTGGGAACTTTTTATTATTTTAGTTTGACGTACTGTCATATTAAAATCTTGTTGCCGAATTACTTAAAATATTTAAATTGCACATATTATCATTCTTCACCCAGCAGCAGACAGAACACTTCCACATTTTAAGGATCTCTTTATGCCAGTAGATTACATTATTGCCGAGGGCATCGACTTTCAAACTCTGATAGTTACAAAGACATGAAGTAGGTAATTGACGATGTTCTGTCAGAAAAAATTTCCTGAGTTTCCTATTAAACAAATTTAAGGTCTTGACATTTTCAATCATTTTGTTTTATTTAAAATATTTTTTTAATACAAAGTTGACATCTTTACCTATTTCTTTCATCTCGTTAGATCTAATATTTACATTCATTTGGAATGGCTTGTAGTCCTGGAAATTGTTTCTATTTTCAGCTATTATGTTCTTTAACAACTTTAAAGATGTTTGTTGTTTAGATTGAATGACTACATTTTTGCGCTTATTTGGATGATTTCATCTTCTTCAGGTGTTACCAAAATTCCGATTTATATTTATAAAAGTAAATTTTCACTTAGTATCATATAGCCATTATTGTGCTGACGTGCCCTAAACGCTATATACAAATAACTATATTATTCCTTTTTTATCTACAATATAGACACTCACATATACCTTTTCAAACTGGGCACATACGTAAATAACTAATACGGTACAAATTAACAAAACAAGATGCGTGCTCACCTCTGCCAATTTGGATTCTAGTCTCGGGTTCGGCCAATAGGGGTATGTGTAAAACTTAACCAGATGCTTTCCGTGGGTAGGTGATTCTTTGTGCGGTTCTTCTTCCACTATTTATACTGACATACATGTGTTTTGAAAGACCAAATGCGATGTGGAGGATAGTTTGAATATAATAAACTTTACTTAAATCAAACACTCCAGCCTTGAGACATTGAAAATTAATGATGATGATGATCTAGATGATGAAACTTTTGGGTGATGCCCTAAACATCTGAAGAAGATGCCAACATTTCCTGAGATCTTTGCATACAGCAATTGAGGCGCACACACACACACACTCACATACAAACACACACACACACACAAACATATATATATATATATATATATATATATATATATATATATATATATATATATATATATATATATATATGTTGTGTGTGTGTGTGTGTGGGTGTGTGATTATAAAATAGGCAGTCTTTCAAATGTCTGTTATGTATGTGCAGCCAAAATGTGTAACTCATTTTACAGTAACTTGTACTGCAGAGAAAGTTCCGTTCATTATCCCCAACTGGTTGAAATAACGTTGTGGTCTTCTAGTATGTAGACTCAGATTGTAAGTAACACAAACTAATTGTTTCCTTCGAGAAAGAAAAATACATTGTCATATCTGATACAGAAAATGGTGGGAGATTTTGAACAAATAAATTACAAAGATGGTTCTCACTATGCTCAAGACACGTAGCATACGGTCATTATGTGATGACAAAAATCAATGACCATTCAGTATTAGACAACTTTCATCTAAATATTGTTTTTAGCGAAGGAAATACTTCTAACAAAATTTGATTTATGTCTGGCACTCAGACACTAAATCAGCATATAGGTCAAATTAAATTACTGAACTTAATTAAAATCCTGCACAATATAAATACGGCATATATTGCAATGCATCCCGTGATCGACTACAGACCATTAAACTAAAGCTGCTTAGCAATATGCAATTGTACGCTTTCTAACATAAAAGTATTCCAACCAGATTAACCAAAACCTTCTACACAATTTGCTCAGGCTGGCCTAGCGGTCTAAAGCGCTCATTGTTACGGATCACTGCCATCTCATCTCTTCTTGCATCGGTTCGAGTATTGGGCTTGCCAAATGTGGATACGTGAAAAAGCTTGCCAGTAGTTTCCCTTGGCTCTGTAGTTCCTTCCGGGTTTTCATGGGTTTTCCTACACCATTCATACTGGCCACTATGTATATCATATCTTGTGCTGAAAAAAAATGGCGTTAAACCTTATATACAGGGCTCGTGTTGTCCTATTCGTTATCTCTGTTCAGATATCAATTTATTCCAGCCATTAATTTCAGTTTAATATTTGCTCGATCCGGGTAAATAATCCTCAAAGCGTCGATAGCATCCGAAAATACAACATTTGCCCACTTGCCCAACAAATATACTAAAAACTGCAAACGACAGATGGTGATATCAAATTCAGTAAAGCAGAATCAGATCATAGCAGTCCATTGCATCGATCAAAACATTAACCTACAGAATATGTTTGTTATCAACCTCCCTCATTACAGCGTAGATTCACGTCGTGGTCAACTTTCTATAACAGCCGACCTCTCTGACAGGTGCCCAAAATACAACATGCAAGAGATTTTTATCTAACGTCAGTAGTCTTGGTAACATGAAAACATTATCTCTAAACGAACTACTTTACCGAGGCGATCTATAATAAATACTACATATTTCATCTTACAGGTACGCTAATAATACATATTTTAAGTAAAGATGACAGTTTAGAATTCCTACCATGGCAAAAGTGGTTGCAACTTAAAATACAAAACAATAATGTACAAAATACAGATGACCATTTTAAAAAAGAACAGCAACTTTTATTGTCTTGCCGCCTTCGTTTTACAACTCAGTGATATGTTGTTGTTAAAATTAGGATATGTCAATACAATCTCCGAAGACTTCCACATATTCCTTGCAACTTATTTAATCGCATTCTATAGTGAAATTTGAAAATGCACGTCTCATTGCGTAAAACATTGGCTTGTAATTTCTAGGATTTGGTTTAATTTGGCTGCAAACCGGTCAGTGTTTGACTGTAAAAACTTTTGCCGCATTTATTGGTGATTACTTAATGTTGAAATTCACTTGATTCAGTCGCCATATGTATCTGACGCATCATGGGACTGTATGGAAGTTATATAGGATTAATCTTTCCACTAGAAAGAATATTTAGACTTTGTAGGCATTACATTAGTATATACTTGTCCTAATTTTCCAGTCCTCAGAACTACTGTACAGAACAGTCTACAAAGATGTAAATAGTACAACTTGTATGAATCAAATTGTAGTAGAAAATAACAAAGCTTGTGTAAAAAAATTAACTCATTCAATCAATATACGTCTAACGTTCGTTAGTTACTTAATTTTGACGAAATACAGCTAACAATAGGACAATAGACGATAAGAGAGTTTGATTTACTAATTCGAAAGGAAACGTTACAGATAGGTCCAATATAAAAATGAAAATGTAGGAAAAATAAACATAAGAAAGAAACATTACATCCAAAATGTAAAATATCCACAAACGCAGTCCAGATATCTGCCTTTGTGACACAGTCAAATATCTGCCACTGATAAAGTCATATATCTGCAGCTGCTACATTGTCACGTGTCTTCCACTGAAACAGACAAATATATGCCACTAATGCACAAAGTCACATATCTGCCACTGAAACAGTCACATATATGTAACTGATAACATTCACATATCTGCCACTGATAACCAGTCACATATCTGCCACTGATACATATAGTAACACATCTGTCCTACGTGATAGTCAGAATCACATATCTGCCATTGATACACAGTCATATATCCAGCACTGATACACACAGTCACATATCCAGCACCAATACACACAGTCATATATCCAGCACTGATACAGTCATATATCCAGCACTGATACACACAGTCATATATCCAGCACTGATACACACAGTCACATATCCAGCACTGATACACACAGTCATATATCCAGCACCAATACACACAGTCATATATCCAGCACTGATACATACAATCATATATCCAGCACTGATACACACAGTCATATATCCAGCACTGATACACACAGTCACATATCCAGCACCAATACACACAGTCATATATCCAGCACTGATACACAGTCACATATTTTGACTTCTATTCAAACTTTATCCTTTATTATCTATTAAGTAATATATCCATATATATTACTTCTATCTGGTAGAGCAGATAAAAAACGAAATTATGTATGTATGTATGTATGTATGTATGTATGTATGTATGTATGTATGTATGTATGTATGTATGTATGTATGTATGTATGTATGTATGTATGTATGTATGTATGTATGTATGTATGTATGTATGTATGTATGTATGTTTATATATATGTATGTATATATGTATGTATTGGTTTATCAGTACGTTACTAAAATAAGGTTTATATAGTGCCGATTAAAAGGTAACTTATAAACATCTAAAGATAAAAATATCTTAAGGATGATAGTACCATTCCAAATAAATATAAACATGTGCTACTACATGATAAAGATAAATAGTAAAGATGCCAAGACTCGTTAAAGATATAAAAAGATTCTGGTTATAACTTAAAATCCTTAAAATATATCGGTTTAACTTGTGTTATAGAAACCCCATCCTCTTACCAAACAAAAAATTAAATTATCCCATGATTTTCTTTTATGATACATCATAACAATGAGTCTTAATCCGTTTTTTGAAAAAGACGGAAGTCTACATATTCGACAGAAATGTGTTGTTCTGTCTGTGGACACGAACAAAGTATGCCCTCTAGTCGCAGTTCACTCTTTAGGAGATAAAGATGTGTCAAGTAGAGGTGTCTTCAACGCGAGAAGTATATTATTACCGTATATACTCACCTAAACTATTACAATCGCCTGTAATTCCATCAGCATTTTATCCCAGTTCATAACTGTCTGTTGTTGTTTTTTTTATCTTGTTTATACATATTTTTCATGCACAAAATGCAATTCTATAACTTTGTTACATTTGATTGAAAACTGCATGCCAACACCATTATATTCTAACACTTACTCAAACATTTTTGTTACCAATAGACTAAAATATCGGACCACTTCATACGTAACCTAAACAGAATCAATATAATCGTTATTATAATATTAACTTTGCAATGAGACAAAAGTCTTAGTTTTTTTTACAAACCTCTAATGAGAGAAACACTGTCATAAAACTAAAATATTCAAAGGAACAAAACACATGCTAAATTATATCAAATATGTATTCAATCAACGTACAGAATTACACAAACATGAAGGACTGTACAGGTTTATTAAAAATTACAACTTTGTTCAAATTCAACAATTGAAGCAGTAACATTTAGTCTGGAAAAAATGTAGCATTTCGAAAAACAAAATCATCCTTCATTAAAACTGTCTCATCAAAGGATTCAGCATGGCATCAATAATGTCCCCTTAAAGGACTAAGCATGACATAAATAATATCTCCATGAAGATCCCAGCATGACATTAATAATATCCCTTTTAAAGGACTCCACATGAGATGAATACTTTTGTACTGCATCAGCTAGACACGAATAATGTCCCCTTAAAAGACTCCATATTACGTGAATAATATCCCCTTAGAAGACTCCACATTACGTCAATAATGTTCCCTTAGAAGACTCCACATTACGTGAATAATATCCCCTTACAAGACTTCACATTATGTCAATAATGTTCCCTTAGAAGACACAGCATGACATCAATAACGCTTCCTTAAAGGACTCAGCATTGACATGAACAATATCTCCTTAGTGAAAAGCCTTGATATACACCTAAATTGTCTTAGGAAGAAAACACACTGAAATCAGACCTAAATGTGTGTGTGTGTGTGTGTGTGTGTGTGTGTGTGTGTGTGTGTGTGATTTGGATTTTTAACGTAGCTTTAATCATTGTTTCAGTCATATGGAAACAGTACACAATTAATAAAATCCCGTTCAGTACCCACGAATGAAGTCCCAGTCTATTTTTAGATCACTTTTTCCTGTCTCCGTTTGTTGGTGATACAAGAGTTAGATTTTGGCATTCTTGGTAAGGATTTATAGGCAATTGTTTATTCTTTAGAATGTGAGCTTTTAATGTAGTTGTCTGTGTGTATTTCAGCAACAGTGCACAGTGAGTAATAAGGCCATAGTGATGATTCGGAAGTGAAATCTGTGTTCCGTTGCATAATGTTTTGTTTACGATTCAGCCTCTCAAACAAATGCAGGTCAACTCTTGACAAGAACTAAACCGTAACGTCATTTTTGAAGGTATTTTAGATTAACATATGATTTGTATTGATTGTCACACATTGGAAAGTTCAGCACTGAGAAACAAATGTAGAGACTATATAGTAAAATCAATTGTGTTCTATGGCCATATAGCTACGATGTCTGCATTGTGGCAGTTTACAGTGATGTCTAGCGCTAGAACATCATGCTGCAAACAAGTATCATTAAGTCACATTATCCTGACACCAGGACGACCATTCATAACACTAACCTCTTGATGGGCCCTGCTAGGCAGCTGTTAATACCATTTTTATAAGTCTTTGGTATTACTCAGCCAGGCTTCGAACACGCGACCTCTTGTATCCGAGGCGGTTGCTCTAACTAATAAACCGTTGGTAAGGTCAACCTGTTACCTGAATCATATGCTGAGAATCTTAACTATTTTTCTCACCCCTTATTCAGGTATATTTCACTTCAAGTTATCTTAATCATATACCTTAAAACGTACCTTAATCATATACCTTAAAATGTACCTTAATCATATACCATAAAACGTACCTTAATCATATACCTTAAAACGTACCTTAATCATATGCCATAAAAGTACCTTCATCATATACCTTAAAACGTACCTCAATCATATACATTAAAACGTACCTTAATCATATACCTTAAAACGTACCTTAATCATATACCTTAAAACGTACCTTAATCAACTTACCTTTATCAAATCTTTCCTAAATTCAAACTTACTTCCAAAATGTTTGACATGCTTCAAAAATGTATAAGTAGGAAGTTTGAGTATGTAAGATGTGGAACGTTTTTTTTTCTTCTTTCCACTATCTTGCAATTCTCTGACAAATTATCTAAATGACAATATATTGCATTTCCCTAGCGAATTATCCAAATGACACTATCCCACGAAGGAGATGAGCACTCGCGGTTTTGCCTGTTTCAACAAAACATCCAGACGCCAATGTTAAGATTATGTATGAGAAGGTAGCCAAGAAAATGCAAATATATGGATATACTTACGCGATTCGAAGCATAAAGAAAAGAAATAGAAAAACGGAAGAAAATTTAGACCAGAGTATGAGAGGAATGGACTGATAAATATATGTTATAGTCTAATGTACCTAATTAAAAAAGTAGATAAAACCGTTATATACCGAATAAAGAAAACCTCCTTCCCCTCTCCGGAAACCGTAATTATAGTCCCATTCCAATAAAAATATTGGTTTAGTGTTAATTTTGCCACATACGGTCACCCTTTGATTTGCACGTTTAGCTTAGACAGCTCTTACGCAGCTGGTTGCAAATGTTTGTAATAAATGTATTGATGGATTCAGTTTAGTATATTTAATGCAAATTAGAGATGGAAATAATCTAAAAGAAGCGTGTGTAGAACATACTGAATTATATACCATGTGAGATTATTTAAATGACAGAAAAGACATTAAAATAGAAAGAAAATATTGAATTAAATTTAATGAAATTTTTCTCAAAGTACTATACTTTTCTTTCTTATTATTTATTTAATTTTACTTTTGCATTGCAATACTTATTGCACACAAGTCTGTTTTGTACTAGAAGTTGATGAGGTTTTGTTCCTTAAACAGACACTTAAAAAACATTTGATGAAATAACCAGAGTCAATAAGAGAGCAAGATATGCCCTCCCCACCCCCATTGGTAAAATATTAATATATAGCAACGAAATATGTTAGTTGTTTATTGTGGTTGTTTGGATGCATCGCACTATGGTAGCAGTTATCGCCGTATGAAAAAGTAAACCTTAATAGCCAATAATGTCAAACCGCTGGACCAAAATCGTTTGCTCTGGCTTAATCGATAGGTTTGGAATAACAGCCTGTCAAGACAATAACGCGCTTTATCATTTCCTGTTAATACTTAAGGTGCATGTTAATGCAAATATGTTACTAGAGTTCCTGGCGCGAGGGATAAACAGAAATCTACCAGCTGCTGGTCTCTACGTGACCAAATTATATTACTAATTCTGCTGTATCCGAAAACGTTATTAGCTTTTTCAGGAATGCAATGAGATTTACAAGGGTTTCTTTGGAAAACGACATTTTGTTTTACCTGATGACCCAATAACGCTTTACGACAGAATCAACTATCTGTCTTCTTAAAGGTTAGATCTGGCAACATAAGTGGAAATGAATGTAGAAATACATAAAAAATAGTGATCTAAACCTAGATTGATATTACTATTACCATCAGTAATAGGTAATTGTCCGAACAGTATTTACAGGTATATTGGACGGGTATGCTTTTAGTTGTTTTTTTTCTGTTAGCTTCCAGAGAACACAAACAATATAACAGTATCCGAAGTAATACCATCAACATAAGTTAGGACCAAAACTATGTCTGCAAAGTGTTCCAACACAAACATGGTGTTGTTCATGGAAATTCTTCGCGTGAAAAATATCAAGAACCTTTTTCATTAAAAACATGATTGAGGAACAAACATTCAGATTTTAAATACATATGGAGACTTTGTACAGTGCATGCAGCAAAATGGTCGATGAACTGATTGACGAATAGATTCACGCACGTATGCATTTAGAGTTTACATGAAAACAAACAAACAAAGAATGCTTAACGCCTGATCATGAATCCTAATCTGTCATATAATTTTCTGGTATGTAGTTTAAAACTGATACCAATAGATAATAGACCTTCAATAAGGTTATTTTCCAAAATGTAATTTACTTTAATCCGCGTGTTGTTAAATGACCTGTATTCACAGCAGTTGAGCTTGCAGCGAGTTAGACACGTTTATCCTGGAAGTACGGTCCGATTCCAAATGAATGTTAGTCCACACCTGTTACATTTCAGAAGCACGGGTTTGCTATAGCAAATTATCATTACATATGGTGTTTTTATGGCGTCGGTACAAGAAAGGTGTAAATGATATAGAAGAAACCGGGAAAATACATAAGAAATTATTCGTGCTTCCAATAAGTTGGACATCATGCAGTGCGAACAAACGATTTTGACACACTTATTTACATTAAAGATTTAATTTATGGTAAATATATTAATAGTTTCGTGGTGATCATCGAAGAAATTTGATATAAAATTCGATAATTTTCATTACAATACACAGAGCAAGTCAAATACAAAAATAACAGAATATTTTGAAAATAGATATTTTGGATACAGTTAGAAGTTCACTGCTTCACACAGTTAAGCTGAAAAACATTAAATTATCTATGGAAAAATATATACAATTTTCTGGTTAACTATTTTGTAGATGCATCCTTTACAACGCCTTTCTTTTTCATCCTTTGTCTTGCAACTACTTGTAAAAGCAGCATAGGTTTGGGACATCTATTTTTCCTCAACCTTGGTGTAGCATAAAATTATATCACATTTATTTCCATCATGACTTGAACCAAACAAAATTTCAACCCTTTTAATGTATGTCACTTTTATCATTATCTGAATTTAATTAGCGTTATTAAGGCCAGAGACTACGAAAAGAAGGTTAAGAATGCAAACGCCTTCAATACTTCATGAAAATAAAAATTAAAAGAATTAATTTTATAATTCCTAAAATCTCTTTACGTTCAGTGCTAACAGTTATTTCAAGTAGTTTTTTTACCAACATTAAATTTATAATTCTTGTGGGATTTTTCCTTTTTCAATGGCCGAATTGTCATACATACCAACAACCAATCAAACTTTAAAGCTCATTGGCTGATAAACAACAAACAGTCTGAGAAAACAGTTTTTATTGCGAACATGAAAATCCCGTTCATATCATTTCTTTCAAATGTATCTTAGCTGGATTGGAGCCAATGACTACATAGAATCGCAGTTAAACTGGTTCAAATATAAGAAATTTATCTAATAAAGTTTATTGCAAATAATTGTCTATTAGGATAATTAGCTAATAAATGGAAGTAAAATTGAGTTATCATTTCCTTTCCAATGTTAACTTAAAGCTATTATGTCTATCAATCCAGTGATCTAAAAATCTCGCTTGGATTTGTGGAGATTATCCGCTTTTCAATCTCCAACTTAGAGGTGTGGTTTCGTATGATTGTAATAAATTATCTCAAACTTCATTGTCCATAGATGATCTGCAAGTGATGATTTGAAACAATTGTAAAACGGCAACTGAGAAAAGGTTGAGGGTGTTCTCAAACCAATAGTGTTTAGTGAAACCAGACCTTGGTCATCAAACAAATTTATTTAAGAGCATGAAGTTTTATTACTGTATTTATTGTAGGCTTCGTTATCAGTCACCGATTCACATAAAAGACTGCTGGCAAATCAACACTTTATGAACCATGATAGGCTCATCAACAACTTCAGCATTGGACTTAATTTGAAGTCCACTAAAATTTATTCAGAATGTTTGGTATTAGCACTTGTGCCTGTATTTCTACGATTATTTGTGGATTTAATTGCAATGCGTCTATAAGTCTATGACTATTTGGGGATTTAATTATAATACGGAAAGTTTATTTTATATTCACTTTGTTTTCAAGGGAAATGGATTATTTGCTGAAATATACAAAGCTTGTTGCTTGTCACTCTTTTCTGTTACTTATTTTAAGAGTATAGACTCGTAATAAGGTGTTAACTGTTTATAAACTGAGCCTTAATAAACAACCCGTTTACAAGTTTGGGGTAATTTTCCAGTGTATCATTAAGTATTAATTTAGGTTGGTTGTAATGTGACATAAATCACGTGGGAGGTATTGCGACTGAGTTCTAATAGAGTCGCGGAGGTGTATATAAATAGAGAATTGGTTCTCTTTATGTATTAGTGTTGTTCTTGTTTTAATATTAGCTTGCAGAGGTAATTAATGTTGTGTTTAGATTAATTTGGAGAGAAATCATTTATTAAAATTATTGAACTTATAAAGTGCTCATATCACTTGCTGAACTAAAGCAACATTTTGGGATTATTGTGACCTCATTCAAAGAGGTTCTGGACAATGCAATTGCTACACATCAAGATTGTTGGCACTTCTGCACATTTAATGATATTAGTACAACAGCACATTCGGTACCGGTAATTTATTCGGAAAACTCTATTCTCTTGGTCTTGTGATATAGACTTTAGGATTATTTTGGACTTAATTCATAATACTTTCAGGTTCTCCTTAACTTTTCAATTTATTACTTAGAGAATTAATTAATTCATTACATTTTACCCAACTTGTTGGTTTTGTTCCTTTCTGTTATATATTTTAAAACATTGCCGAAATAAAATGTACATACATCTTTCCTTTTCAGTACCAAGATTATTTAATGAACTGTATGAAGTATTCCTTTTAATAATGGACGCCACGTCTAACTGTCACTAATGCAATCAAACTTAAGCTTAACAATAGCTACCTATATATCGACAAACCTACATAGTTACCTACCTAGTTATCTATTGACACACCCATCTACCTACTTATCTATTGACCCACCCATCTACCTACTTATCTATTGACCCACCCATCTACCTACTTATCTATTGACACACCCATCTACCTACTTATCTATTGACCCACCCATCTACCTTCTTATCTATTGACCCACCCATCTACCTACTTTCATGCCTATCTTCAGATTGAACCTTCCTTCTATTTACTCACATACCCAACTAGGTATGTGCGTACGTAAATACATACATACATACATACATACATACATACATACATACATACATACATACATACATACATACATACATGCATGCATGCATGCATGCATGCATGCATGCATGCATGCATGCATGCATGCATGCATGCATGCATGCATACATACATACATACATACATACATACATACATACATACATACATACATACATGCATGCATGCATGCATGCATGCATGCATGCATGCATGCATGCATGCAGGCAGGCATGCAGGCATGCAGGCAGGCATGCATGCATGCATGCATGCATCCATCCAGGCAGGCAGGCAGGCAGGCAGGCAGGCAGGCAGGCATCCATCCATCCATCCATCCATCCATCCATCCATCCATCCATCCATACATACATACATACATACATACATACATACATACATACATACATACATACATACATACATACATACATACATACATACATACATGGGGCCCCGAGTGGCCGAGTGGTCTAAAGCGCTGTCCGTTACGGATCACTGCCATCTCACCTCTGCGTGTGTTCGAGTCTAGGATTCGGCTAATGTAGATATGTGAGAAAGCTTGCCAGTAGCTTCTCGTGGGTCGGTGGTTCTTTCCGCGGATTTCCCGGTTTCTTCCTCCACCAATAATACTGGCCGCCATTAATAGCCTATCGTGTGCTGAAAAATGGCGCTAAGCCTAACAACAACAACAACAACATACATACATACATACATACATACATACATACATACATACATACATACATACATACATGCATGCATGCATGCATGCATACATACATATCTAATTGCATTTAAAAATCTATTTAATAAATAAATATGATATAACACATTATACTCATTTTCAAAATCCATTATTAATCTGTAAAGAGCTAGTCGTTCGGAATTAGTAATATGACGAAATTTCTAGTTTCTTTAGATTCTGGATTAGGTTCATTAGGTTCCAGAAATTTTTATACCGTTTCTTCATTCAATTTCATTTTTAAATTTAGGAATAGATAAAACTGTGTCTGAATCTAAAATTCCTAATTATAGCATTTTGCTATTGTTGTTACTACCGTTACTAACTACTTATAAATCATTACAGTAGCAATAGAAGTAAGAGTGGCAGCAAAACAGCAGCAAAAGTCAACACTTGGATGTAACCAACCGGTACTGGGTAGAAGTCAACACTTGGATGTAACCATCCGGTACTGGGTAGAAGTCAACACTTGGATGTAACCATCCGGTACTGGGTAGAAGTCAACACTTGGATGTAACCATCCGGTACTGGATAGAAGTCAACACTTGGATGTAACCATCCGGTACTGGATAGAAGTCAACACTTGGATGTAACCAGCCGGTACTGGGTAGAAGTCAACACTTGGATGTAACCATCCGGTACTAGGTAGAAGTCAACACTTGGATGTAACCAGCCGGTACTGGGTAGAAGTCAACACTTGGATGTAACCATCCGGTACTGGGTAGAAGTCAACACTTGGATGTAACCATCCGGTACTGGGTAGAAGTCAACACTTGGATGTAACCAGCCGGTACTGGATAGAAGTCAACACTTGGATGTAACCATCCGGTACTAGGTAGAAGTCAACACTTGGATGTAACCATCCGGTACTGGGTAGAAGTCAACACTTGGATATAACCATCTGTTACTGGGTAGAAGTCCACGCTTGGTCATAACCAACCGTTACTGGTTAAAGACAACACTTGGATCTAACCATCAGTTACTTTACATGGATGTACACTTGAACATAATTAGCTGTTATTGGATGGGAGTGGACACTTCGATATAACCAACCGTTACTGAATGACAGTCAAGCCTTGCATATAACCGTACGTTATTTGATATCAGTCAACACTTGCATATAGCAATCCGTTTCTGGGTGGGTGTAAACACTTGGATATATTGAATCTATGTTGGGCTTTGGGCCCAGACAAGGAAATTTTGGTCAAGTGGTTACATTATTTGTCTCCCCACGAGGCTTGTCTGAGTGGGGAGACAAATAATGTAACTCCGCGACTGAGATTTCCTTGTCTCGATCCAAATCCCAACGTAGATTCTTTTTCTCACCCAATGTTATCAGTTAAAATAAGAATGAATGCACTCACTTGTGCAATATACTTCACGAGCAAATTTTTACACGAAGTGCATAAATACAAATGTGCTAATTAGTACTGTTGCGTGACGTGTCGTCTGAAGTACACAGTTTGTATTCGTGAGCCAAAAGAAAATAACAACATAAAACGTTGCATTTTTCAGGTATTATCACATTTAATATATGGATATTTTATGAAATTAACTATAAATGATGACCATTCACTACATTTTATTCAGTTCCAATTTTGAAACGTTTTGTTTTAAATAAAGAAACGATGATGGGGACCCAGATTTACTGTTGTTATACTTAGCACAAACTGTAACGAAGAGTAACATGTTGCATTAGATTATTCATGGGTATTTAAAGATCTGTGTCACTATCTGGTTGTGATATTCTTGTGACATTCTTGTGTTGTCCTTTATACTAATTGTAAAATTACCCCAGTGTATAAAAATACCCTCCAAATACGAACCCTAGCGGATAACCATGTGCTAAACTTTCAAGTTCACGGATTCTTCGAAATTTATTTTTCTATCTTCGAAATATGGTAAGTACTACAGTGAAATTTGCTTATGGATTAAGGTGTTGACGGATAAATGATTCCTTCTGGCTGGTAAGTGCATTATTTGTCATAAATGTTGTATGTATATTTCTAATGCAAGTAGGACACAAAGGAGATACTTAACAAAATTAGAATAAAGTATGTTTGACATTTCTGGCTGTTACTAAAATTCTGCAGTCGTTAAGATAGTTGGGAGGCTATGAAGTGTATAGGTATATAGTCTATGTGGATAGATCACTGTTTTCAATCATTGTTCATTTCAAGCATCATTGATAATTTTATCCTATTTCTAGCACATTCAATTTTTATGTCAGCGTCAATAAAAGTATAATAGTATATAATTTCTTTCACACGAAATATTTAAATCTAATTACGTAGCTTTAGTGACATTTAATAACTCGGACCTGAAAATGTACTCAGCTAGACCTGCACATAGGATAAAACTGACCATACTGTGTGGAACGAACCAGCAAAATGCCTAAAAGCGCTCGATATTGTGTGAGTGTGAAGTCGTTGTATCTCTCTCTCTAATTGGATTTGTATGGTGTGTTCTTAAAGATGGATTTACCTTAAGTTACTATGGTTTGTTATATATCTGCTGTTGTTGTTGTTTGATATTAGAACAACTTCATCAGGCACAGCAGAAGACAAAGATTAACTTTTTCGAAAGTAGTTCTGAGCGCGTGGACAACTAGACTGAGATCACTGGATCAGATGACTAGACTGAGGAAAGAAAAATATGGTTAGCAAAACAGCTAGATTTCTCTGTCGCATGGGTGAGAAATTCGTTATTGGCCGTGAGTCAGCACTTGGTTGTAACCATAATTTGCATTGTGTGAGCCAGCACTTGGATATATCTATCCGTTTCTGCGTGGCACGCAACACTTGTATATAACCATTTAATGGAGAGGAGTCAGCATTTGGATACAACCATCGATTACTGGATGACAGGCAACACTTGTATATAACCATCGATTACTGGATGACAGGCAACAATTGGATATAACCATCGATTACTGGAGGACAGGCAACACTTGGATATAACCATCGATTAATGGATGGCAGGCAACACTTGGCTATAACCATCGATTAATGGATGGCAGGCAACACTTGGATATAACCATCGATTACTGGAGGACAGACAACAATTGGATATAACCATCGATTAATGGATGGCAGGCAACACTTGGATATAACCATCGATTAATGGATGGCAGGCAACACTTGGATATTACTATCGATTAATGCATGGAGGCAACACTTGGATGTAACCATCGATTAATGGATGGCAGGCAACACTTGGATATAACCATCGATTAATGGATGGCAGGCAACACCTGGATATAACTATCTGTTACTTGGTGGTAGTCAGCACATGTATATAACTATCTACTACTGGGTGCCAGTCAAAACTTGAAATTGCCAATCGGTTACTGCCTGGGAGTATATAAGTATCCGTTCCTGGGTAGGAATCAATACATGGATATAGCCGTCCGTTACCGGGTGGAAGATAATTATATGGATATAACGTTCCGTTACTGGGTGGTTGTCAACACTTGGATATAACCATCCGTTACTGGGGCAGAGTTAATGCTTGATTATGACCATCCGTTACACTTTAATATCAACATCCGTAACTGAGAGACAGTCAACACTTGGATCTGACCATCCGTTACTGGGTGGGAATCAATACTTGTATAAAAGTTACAATCCATTCAAATGTCAAGGACACACATCTTGTCTGTATGTGTTACTCATTCAAATCTTGGCTTTTTATGGAGTGAATACATTCTTTGGCATGAAAAATATCTCACTTTCTGGACTTGTTGTAGCATAGCTTGATTTACACGTTTTTCTTCTATAGAATGTAGAATGTATATTCAAATAAAATTGTTTTTTTTTGTCTCACAATTGTATCATCATATTACATCATGCTTGAGGTCTTTATTTACGACTGCTTATAGTTAAACAGATCAACAAGATTGTAACATATGTCATTATCTCTACTGTTAAAGCTGCCATAACAGTATCATAGACTAACGCACATGTATATTTATCTATTTTGTTGGTGAAAAATTAAGCAAATTATAATAATCGAAAGCCAGAACAGAGAAATAACTAAAAGATAACGTATAAAAGATGACCAGCTTCCACATTAAAGTATTATCACTACCATATGTTTTAATTATTTCATCACATGTGGAATATTTGCCCAACGAAATAAAGAAAATGTGTATATTGCATCTTCTTCTTTAGGCGCAGTATTTTATTTATTCTCTGTATCATGTTTCGCCATTTTAAACAGAGATATTTACCAATAGCAGTTTTAGGAGTTTACGTAGAAGTTTCATTATATCTGATAAATTTATTAAGTAGACGGCCTGTAGAGACCCGATGAAAACTAAATATAATCATCGGGTTATGTGAAATAAGCAAGATAAATTTTCCTTCTAATTTGTTTACTAAATTTATTTTTCTTCAGTCTGACCCCACTAAAATTTTCATTAGGCCATATATTTGCCACTTTCTGCAAATTTATTGTTTGTCTTATAAACAGATAAATATGTCTTCTATTGCATACTGCATATATTATTTGATGTCTTTCCTGTAACCTTAATAAAATTTTCATAAATGAAAAGATTCGGCCGCGGATTTACTGAAGCAATCCACAACATTCAAACGCAAAGGGACTTTGTTTAGAAACATATAGTACTGTTAAGTTTCATGAATCTCATATGACAACTGTTTTATTTGGATTAATAATCCCATTTCGCGTTTTCACATTAAATATTTTGTAATATTTTGAAATATCGGGTTTTCACAAATATTGTCATGAACTCGTGTAAAGCAAAGTCAAAATGTCCAAAGCATCCCAAATGTATTTTAAAGTCATTTCACAATATCTTTTAGCTGTTTAAATTAAATCAAATAAGTATATTTTCACATGATAAGTACCCTATTTCATACATGCTCATTTAAAACTTAATTATTGCTTAACTTTTGAAATGGAAATCTTTTGCTCACCAGTACAGGCAAAGTATAGAAGTTACTGAGCTCCGTTTTATTAATGTCACTTGCAATTAGCAATCAAGGCAGGGTCTCTATTTCTTGACTAGTCCGCAAAATTTATCGTCATCAATTCCTTAACCTAACAGGTCAGTGGGGCACCACAGTTGACTTTACAACCAATTCTCTCCATCTTTCCGTGTTTTCTACTGCCCTCTGGGAATCTCCAAATCCCGTGCCTGTACATTCCCTATTGTTGTCTTCCCACCTCTTTTTATTTCTGCCTCTTCTTCGGCACCTCGCCCTTTGCTTTGCAAGATTGTTTTTTGCCAGTTCAGACAATCTTCAATTGCGCTATTTTACAGTGGTCAAGATGTCTTCATTGGATTCGATGGCTCGATGGATCCTGTTGTGGACTTCTTTGTTGGTGTCATGGTCGATGTAGGAGATGCCCAAGATCTTACATTAGCATCTCAGTTTAAAGGTTTGAATCCTCCCATAAGCATAATTTTATGACGTAAACATCACTTAGGAATCAATTTTCATCTTCCTCGTGTCTTTCTGAAACTACTTGATAGTGATGTCTCCTAAGAAGATTTTGCTTTCTAGTTTAATGTTTTACTTTGAGAGACGATAATGCTGCCAAAACCAGGTATATTATTTGCCACATTCAACACCAAGATGGGATCTAATGATAGCTTTGAGTGAAGGCATTTATGGGCGTATTTTGAGGTTTTACGCACGTTTTAAATCTGTGATATATTACTATCGGCAAAACTGAAAATAGCCCTTTGCTAGCAATACAAATATCGACTTTCTCAGCTGGCAGAACAGAAAAAAGTGTCCTTTTGTCATCACAACTAACAGCACTTATATTCCTAATTATTTGTTGTGAAACTATCGGTTAAAATATTAAATTAAAATTAAATAAATGATAAGGAATATTTAAATGCCGAGTTAGTTTTTTGCTTCGCAACCATTATACTCTGGTGTGCACTCTGCCATTCTATTTGTTGTCACACTGTGAGTGTTATGACACACCATAATATTTTGAAATAACTTATGAACTAATAATTAGAATCACCAATATAATATCATCTTATGACAAAATAGTCCTTGCATCCGAATCTTAGTAACATAAAATGATCCATTCGTCTACGTATCGTTTTCCTAAGGTTTGCTGACTCCGGTTTACTGTCATTATATCATTCAGTTAATTCAACGAATGGTAATGTTAAAACAATATATTATCCATCGCTGCTGCAGCAAGCAACCCAATTAATTGATGAATACTTAACAAACATAACCTTATACGCCGCAAAATTAATCATCTACTAATGGATCTCTTTGTTGGATATTGTCACTCCACCTTTAGCTAACAAATGTTCTCCGGGGACTGTATTGTTATGCAGATGAAGACTGTTTTTTGACAGATTAAACGGATTTGGATGCTCATGAAAATCTCAGCATTCATTACCAGATATTTAGGGATGACAGTGACGTGGAAGAATTAAATGCCACATCCAGTATCCATAGAGACCGATGCTACAGGATCAGTGTCTAGGATGCTGAAGTTAATTATCCTGTCATGCATCTTGTCATTGTCTCAAAATAAACGTACAATATTTGTCTGGAAGTAAACATACAATTTTTGTCTGAAAGAAAAATGTACAATATTTGTCTGAAAGTAAACGTACAATATTTGTCTGAAAGTAAACGTTCAATATTTGTCTGAAAGTAAATGTGCAATATTTGTCTGAAAGTAAATGTACAATATTTGTTTGAAAGTAAACGTACAACATTTGTCTAAAAATAAATGTACAACAAATTTCTGAATGCAGGTATAAAACACATTTCTGAATGCAGATATCTGTCTAAAAGTAAATGCATAATATCTGTCTGAAAGTAAATGAACAATATTTGTCTGAAAGTAAATGTAAAATATTTGTCTGAATGTAAATTTACAATATTTGTCTAAAACTAAATGTACTATACATTTCTTAATAGAAATATGCAATACATTTCTGAAAGCAGATGTTCAATATCTGTCTAAAAGTAATTGTACAATGTTTGCATCATTTTAAACCTTCAAAACAATAATAAAAGTATAAGTGACTTCCTACACACACTCACACACACACACACACACACACACACAAACACACACACATATGGTAATATTCTTCGAGAAATCAATGTTGTGATGCAGCGTGACGTTGTAAAAACAACCCAGAATTTCACCTTGATGATTACGATAATTTTATTTGACTTTTTCTACACCAGTCGTCTCGGGGCATGATCACATACTCCAGATAGCAATAGTGTAACTGCGAATGTATCACAGTTGGCATAATATCCGATCGATGGTCTAGACACTAATAATTTGCTGGTTTTCTCTATAAACGGTGACAAAGCTTAGTGTATGGTCGAAATTTCCACAGGTGCAAAGACTTTAAAGTATTCATTCATGAACACGAGCCCAAATTCAACTTCGTCAACTCAGTTAAATGTCCACAATATATGATTAACATTAGACTTTCTTTGTTGAGATCAGTTATTGGGTAACCCATTCTGCACGCAGGACCTGGCGGGTCAGATGCGCATAGCTGCCTATATGCAGATAAGTACAAAAGTTTGCACAAGAAAAAATAATGCATTTCAAACCAATTATTTTAATAATTTGCTTGTTTATTAATCAAAATGTATGTGGTAAAAATCATTGATTTTATGACCAGTGTTCATATTGAATATGCGCACTAACTTTTGTAGTTATTCGCTACGCGATGAGGGTAATGCCTTTTTGATGCTATACTTGTGTATGACGAAAATGTTCTTCTGTCAGGATATCCTGTTGCACCGGAAATTTTGCGTATTACCTCGATGAATCCGATCCATTTAACCTGTCACGTCATTTACTTTCTCAAGCCATTAAATAAGCTCAATAACAATTTCAGCAGTGTCCCGACGCTTTATTGCAAGATGCGTGGAGTACTGTATGTGACAACGATATAATAAATATGTCCAACAAATGACAGAAGACACTATTTAAATTCATGGAAGAAACGTATTGTAAATAGCGAGTTTACAAACCGCTCTTGTGCTCAGTCAGTATCCGTGTTAATGGGCACACGATCATTAATGTAAATCGTGCATTTATTCTCGCCGTATTTGTCGCAACGACGGATGTGTGCATGTGCGCGTGACACATTTTTTTTGGAAAAAAAAATAAAATACACATACCGAATTTCACGTGGCTGTGACGGTAAAATTGCTTTGTAGTCTACAGTTTTCTGCTTAAATATGTTAGCCTGTCTAGCTTTCATATACTTATTTCCAAACCAGGCTTTATATTCAGCTTAGTTTTTCTTGTGTGTATTTGCCAAACTTAGCTTTAGTCCTGTTTAAGGAAATGTTCACTCATTAGAGCTAATAAAAGTATTCCTATCTTTGCTGATGAGATTTATATCGCCTTCGGTTCTATTACCTTTGGTGAAAATTTTTTGCAATTCACAGTCGATGTAATTCAGACTTTGAATGGTTATATTTGCCAGGAATTCATTTAATTCTTCCACAATCTCCCAGATCATATTATATGATATAATCTTCTATGATGGAAGCATCAAGTACATAAAGATGATCAACCATCCACTGGGAATCTTCCTTGGCGTGAGTAAAAATAAAACATCCACGTTTCTTTGACCAGCCACACTCTGGCGACATTGTAGAAAATATTATGTCCCTTTTCTCTGACATTTAACGGCAGCGTTGCCATTCAAGTAACGACTGAGACTGTAGTATATGGTGGCCTGTTTCTCGGCCATATTTATTTTTTCAATGTGCTCCATGTGGAGAGCTGCGTGTCATATGATTTTATAAGAGATTGCCTCTCAGTGTAAATTCGGTCTTCATGCTTCCTTTGACAATCCATCTTTCCTACAGTCGGTACGGCATTTACATTAAAGTCATAAATAAGACTCGCTTTATCTTCTTGACGCGTACAGATATAACTTATTATTTTATATGCGAGATTATGTCGATAAGATGCAGTATTTACATGTTCTTCTACAGGTTTCGGTCGGTTTGTAGAATCCAGTAGTATACGTAGTCGTGTTGCAGGGCAGGAATAATGGTATCGGGGCTCCCGAGGGATCTAAATGTATGTTCTACAGGAATAATTACTGCACTGTAGATAACATTAATACAGCAGTGATAGATTGCCTGGTTTTAGAAATGTGCCGTGTACGACAGGGCATGCAAGCCACAAGGTAAACTTATTTGATCTACATAGAAATAAGTGTCAGCAATTCTGGCTTTACCATTACACGTTAAGTCAATTCTAGAACGAGTATTAATGCTGCATTTGACATAACATGAAGGCATAACGATAATTTAAACAACAATTGACATTCAAAATTTCAATTCCGATTTTACAGTCACTAACTTCAGTACGGGATGAAATCTTGTCCATCCAAGCACAGCGTAGCATTTCCAGCAGTGTTATAATATATTAAAGGACATCACATAAGTGCTGTTGTCGTTGAAAACGTCATACTCGTCTATCGTCCAGTTATTTTACACGATTGGAGTTGCCTACCCTAAACGAAAGATAACAATGTGAATTAATAGAGAATTCCTCCAGGGACTAATTGAAGAGGCCGTAAAGCTTTTCATGAGCAACAACAATTTTTTCGCAAATAGTTATGTCTCCGCATATTAGCGGATTTCCAACAAATGTGTGAGCCTTGGATCAATCTAGTGCACGAAACCGAGGATCAAGTGTCCAATACAATACATGCAGAACATAACCTTTGTCTGTTGTCAAAATAGTTAAACGCGTCAAGGATTTCAGGAAAGAAAGAATAGAAACCGTATAGGCTATTGAACACATCGGATAGCACGATGTAAGAGTCCATCAAAGCTTAAATGCAACCAGGATTGCCATGAGGAAACGCTAGAAGGCACCACCGTGATCTACAGAGGAAATTACGCAACCACAATATCATTCTCTGAAGCTTAAACCACGGCTTGAAATATTTAATGAGCTTGAGTGGCAAAAGATTGCTGTAGAATTTGACGCCTCTGCCACCCTTACTGGGAAAAATATATAACGGAACTAGTCAAGAAACTTTTCCAATCTTCAGCAGTTAAAGACTGGACTAAGTGGACATATCGTGTAAAGTTTAAACAGTGGAGGAAGGGGACAAGAGTGGGTGAAATTTAACGTTGAAAAAAACCAATATCAAAGTCAACATGCTATACCGCACCTGACAGATGTGACTTTTGGAAGATCAAATATGGAAAAAAACTCAACATTTTTAAATTGTTGATTGCGTGACCGCAGACTAGCAGTGGGTCCACGAACAAGGAGATCGGTTGCCCACACATTTGGGACCTGTTTTCGCTGCAAATAATGCATTATAAGTCGTAAATGAAGCCACATCAGCTTGTCAGAGGTTGCTTAGCGACCACATCATGGACTCAACGACGTCTCGCATATTAATGCACGAAGTAACTGACGATATTGATAATATATACAACACCAATGACGCGTTATTAGGCGCTTCCCATTCTTTGCGATATCAAGGTCTCAATGCACTGTGTCGTTTGAAATACATTTCCGTGCGGTATCTTGTCAATTACAATCTCATCACATAGATTTCACGATTGCACGACCTTAAAAATCAGAGGAGGAATCCTGCACACTCGAGATGACAGTAAGGTCGTTGCGCGATTGTTACGACTCTATGGTCTTAAACTAAGTAACGGAAAGGAGAAAAAACAATGATGATAAAACTGTACATTTATATTTAATAAAATGACAGTTGCATGCCTACATGTAACACCTGTTCGTATTTTCAACGCGAGGAAGGCCGTTTACGCTGCATATTATAGAAATGGCTTTGGCGATGTCGTTCGGGATTGAATTTCTAAACAAAAATCGAATCCAGGAGACAAAATTATCATTACAATAACATGTAATTGAATCAAATAAAAAAGTAAATAAAGACTAACAATCAAGTAATTATATTACATACACATAACAAAAAGTGTTTTTCAGTCATCACCTTTTACGAGAGCCTCGTTTCTATTTTTACCGCGGTTCTGCTGGTCAAACAAAAATCCTACTCAGTCTCCATTTCTTCCCGGATTTCACTTCCGATATCTTGCCATCCGTTTGCCTCCTTTTCGAATCGTTGTTCTTCACAACTCGCTCGGCATGCAATGTTTTTACGTTGTAAGGGCCAATGATTTTGTGAATACATGAAGATCAACCAATGCCTTTTATGCTTAATAGTTTCCTTTCCCAACATGCGCAATGTAAATAAAAGCATTTCGGGACGATAGAAAAAAAAATTGCTAGACAAAAATTGGCAGCAGATTAAAAGCATATAGATCAAAATAGGTTTATTCAATGTTTCCTCAAAAGTGATGAATTGATTCTATTAGCCTTGAAATGCACGGCACGTGTTGGAATGATTAACACACAGAGGTGCATGCTTTAATGCTTCATCTTTCACCAATCTCCATGCTCCCAGCTTTAAAAAATCATTTTTTTTATTCAAGTTAAATCTGTATCGACTCAACAAAACATTGTTTATAATTTCACATCTTCTTGTATTTTTACACTACTTTTAGCTTTATTGTTTCGATTACTTATAAAACTGATGCTGAATTATTCCAAAAGTCACAAATGCTCCTACTCCGTTATTAATAATATACAAGTAAAGGTTTTAGGGAATATATATATATATATATATATATATATATATATATATATATATATATATATATATATATATATATATATATATATATATATATATATATATATATATATATATATATATGGTAATTCGGCCTCAACAATCGATTTAGCTGACACGTGTTTTGTCTTTTGACACACTTGGACAGACTGGAATCTATACATTCACAAAACTGCAGACGTATTTTTGTGCTGAGCCGGCGTAGTGATACCATAGGGTTTGCCATATCAAACGATTTCTTTCAGCCAAATCAGGATAAAGAAATTATGCGGTTTTTGTATCTGTTAAATATTACCGATTTTGCGCTATATAAAAAGCTGTAGCTTTACGGTATGAAAGAAATGGGATTTATAACAATTCGATTCATTGCATCTAAAAATATCAATACGCGGATGTCAGAAAGAATGCAATTAAGTAGTTCCAGTTTGGGGTGTGTGATACTGACTGTATTGAACGCCAGAGCAGGCATGTAGGATTAAATGGGTATGTAATAAATATGCAGATAGTATTTACTCTCATATGTATGGATAAGTTAAAACAGTAAATGCTGAGTGACAATGCAGGCTAACTAGTAGATATATACATGTGGTACAAAGATAAAGGGTCATCTTTTATTTCAAGGACTTGTTATCACAAAATGTGGATGTGATTTCAAAATTACAATAAGTTAAGCAAACTTAGTCAATTCGACGAAGATTGTTAGCATTACCATGATGCAGCAAATTAAATGAAAACAGTAAATAAAAAATTCATGGAAATATCATTCATATCAGTTTTGGTTCGACCGTGATTGTAACGCCATTATATCAAAACCTTAAGTTCTCTACAACAGTTAAAATGAAAGGCACAATATAATTACTTGAAAATTATATCTTTCTTTATGTATCTGTGTATAAAGCTGCTACAAGAAGCTAGCTAGGCAATATGAATTAAAAGAAAATAAATAGGCTATTTCTGTTTTGCGTATTACGGTTTCGTGTGGCATATTTTGATATGGCATTCGTATTACGCTTTTGTGTGGCATATTTTGATATGGCAATCGTATTAATCTTTTGTGTGGCATATTTTGATATTTCATTCGTATTACGCTTTTGTGTGGCATATTTTGATATGGCATTCGTATTACGGTTTCCTGTGACATATTTTGATATGGCATTCGTATTACGCTTTTGTGTGGCATATTTTGATAATGCATTCGTTGTGTTCTCGCTTTCTACGTATTTCGATCTTTCAAATTCAAACTCGTGTCCATTATTAGGGAGATCCCTTGCTCGTCTCATGACTCTGACCTTTTTTAACAGCTTTAGGAACGTATTGTCGAAGCGAAATGCAATAATTTCAAATGATTGGCTTGTAAAGCCTGATACACAATTTCTTTGACAAAAGTGGTGAATGTTGCAGTGCAGGAAGGTCTGTGCAATTACATTGTTTTAGCTTCTAATGGGCGATTTTATACTTTGGGTTTGCAAATTTTGATCGGATATTGCAGGAGTGATTGGGTTGGGTTTGTTGTTAGTATCATGGTGCTAGTCAAATTAAATGACCTGGAAACAGGAACCAAAAGTAGTCAGCATAATTTATCGAAGTGTAAAAATTTCAGATCATTATTTCGTGACCTTTTGCATCCAGTCATATTCTAAAAACAACATTGCATTAATTTATGCACGTTGGAATTATTGCATCATAAGCAATTTAGAGAAAATATTAGTGGAGAAATGTGAAGATTTATTAAGGCAACCGTAACTTATGAAGAAGCATGTGTTAAGCTCAAACATGTATTTACCGATGCGATTTCCATGTGTTTTATATCCGTTACTTTTTTTCCTTCCTCTTGAATGAGCTGAATCCATCCTAAGCTGAAAGAAACAGGTGAGGCTCTGCAGAAACATTGCTATTACTTTTACTGTTGAATGCAGATGTTTAATTGTCGTTATTACACTGCTTGCCAGTTGCAAACAATTCTCAATAAACTATTGTTACAACTGTGGGTCTTAAAATATGTAACATAAAGAAAATGAAACCAACAATTTAAGTAAAACCAACAAGTAATTTATTGCCATTCTACACAAACATTAAATGTTTTTTTAAAAAAAACAAACACTTGCAGTATTGTGAATTAAATTCCAAATAATCATACATGTACTGTCACGTGTCCCAAAATAGTGACTCTTCCAAAATGAATTCCAATATTCTTAAATATCACTGATATTACACAATGATGCAACCAAGAATGTCTATAACTGAGCTCACAACAGGCAGTATAATGTATTAATTAATTAATCCAAACGTCAATGTGTACTTTATCAATTCAAATTAATTTTTTAAATAATTCCTCTGCAATTAAATCTGATGAACTGATCTAAAACAGGAATTAATTATTTGTTCAACAATTTCCTATTTATTTTCATGTTCACATGACTCACATTGTAATAGAATGTGATTTCCAACCAAAAATCCTAGTTTAACTGTGAACAAAATTGACCTTGAACGCTTGCTTCGTAAAAAATGTTGTTTGAAACTTACAATCATAGACGCGAGTAAAGTAACAGCTTATTTATTCTGTTGATAATTACAACCATGGCCAAAAGTTAAGCACACATTAGAAATTAGATATGCATGTCACTGCATCAACACTACTTAAAATGGAATTAAAAGTGAATATGGAAAACACAAGGCTGAATATATTTCGTAGAGATGGTTGTCTCGGAAGTTATAAAAATGGGTACTATGGACCTACATATATAACTATTGAATAATATTACAAAATATGTAGAACGCCTATTTTCCTTAAACAAAAACACATGATGTACATGACACAATATTTTGTATGAAATTTTCAATCATTGAATTCTGAGTATAAGCGAAGTCTTTCAAAACCGGGTAAAATACATTACTGCATCATGTCGTGTCTTTCCCATTCTTAACCATGGGTCGGTGGTCGACCGGTTTTAAGTTGCCAATGATGTAAATAAAAACTAATTTGTCCTTTTGTAAATACTTTTGTGATATATAGATCTTTTAAAAATACATTCGTATAAAATGAGTTGGGAAGAATTAACATGCAGAATATAATATAAAAACGTATTCTTAAATATTGGCTTAGACTCGTTAAATGTCAGAAGACGGATTTCCTACAACGTACGATTGTTATAGTCAAGCAGTTGTAATTGCTCGGCTATCCATGTTAGAAAGTTTTAATTTATGTGTGGTTTTGGCAGTGTTTGGTAGTGTCAATGAGTGAAATATGAAAATATATCTTTATAAAATTAATTAATCAGATATGCGAAAATATTTTAAGGCAAAGATTTTATGATGAGTTTAAATCGATAGGAAGTCTGCGTTTCTATAGGTCGTTGAGAATATATTTCACTTGTCAAATATATATAGACTTCTTAGGAGACAATGACTTCCATTATATAATTACTGTGCTCAGAGCGAGTAATTTTCAGTTATCAGAAGTAATACATCAAGATGTTGTTCCGGATATCTGTGTTGTATATTAATTGATACTATAGTTTTATTGAAGTCATTTTTGCTTAATGACATTTATATTTTAATGGCTGGCTTGTGTTATAGTACAATTTTATGTACAATAGATCTAAAATTTCATCTGTAGATCAAAGCCAATTGTCAAGGACATGTCAACAGCTATTTCGGTTTAAGCACGCCATGCATAAATTAGAATGGAATTCATGAAAAATTACTTGAACTTGGAGTGCGTTTGTCCTCTGGAGATATCATAGTTGTTGATTGGCTCAATAATTAGATAAGCTCCGAACATGACTGTTAAGTATTTCACCATATAATGATATAAATGTTCGAGAACCTTTTTCGTGATTCAGATTTTGTTGATTTGATTCGCATATGGTGGATTATATAAGGGAATCAAATATGCGGTGTCTCATTCTACAGAAATATGCCAATTTTGTGTGTGTGTGTATGTGTGTGTGTGTGTGTGAGAGAGAGACAGACAGACAGAGACAGAGAATGAGAGAGAGAGAAAGAGAGAGATAGTGCTTTATTTATAATTTGTTCGTCTAATTAACAGAATGGAAAAAAATATTCTAATACAGACAGCAGATGTCAGATTATATGAAATATTTCAAGGACTTGAACATTAAAAAAAATGCTGTCGGAGTATGTGAAACATTCAAGGACCTTTATGATATTGTACTTTCGTGTAATTCACCTTGAAGTAAAAACCTTTCGATTTAGAACTGTGCTTCTTCAGTGGAACTACCACATTAGATCCTATATTTGGAATATACTTGGATAGTTTTCTGATTAATGTGAAATTTGATAGTACAATTTAGGAAAATATTCTGGGAAGTCATACACTATACGTTATTTTTATTCTTTCACTTTGTTTGATTTTATTATTTTAGGGAAATAAATTTATATTTTGGAAAATTGAATGCTTTTTAGGTTCTACCTTGTCTTGTTACGTTAGTTTAAGCCACTTAATTGATCAGTATGATAATATTTTTACGAAAAAAGGTTGTGGTAAATTTGTAAGGATATTATTAGAAATGAATTTTTTATAACTTCTTGTCCGTTGCATGAAGAACTGAGAAGAACGTTTTATGTTAAACTAAAACCCAGCAGTATGCAAAATGACAATAGAAAATATCTAATAACTAATTTACCATGATCTATATTAAAAGCCTTACAGAATAAAAAAGCTGTTTGATTATGATCGTCTGCACACAAGCTCTAGATATCGCAATATCATTAAACTTCTGTTATGCCGCATGCATGTGTTAGGGCGCCCTTTGCTTTTTATTTTTTTAATTGTTGTACAGTATTTATGTATGTTTCAGCAAATTATAAAATATTGCAATAATTATTAACTGCACGAATAATATTATTCACTGTAACTTAATGAAACACATTTTTGTACTGCATAATGCATTATTGGCCAAGGGCCCGAGTGAATACTAACTACTACTACTACTATTACTACTACTACTACTACTACTAATACTGCTGCTGCTGCTACTACTACTACTACTACTACTACTACTACTAATAATAATAATAATAATTATTATTATTATTATTATTATTATTATTATTATTATTATTATTATTATTATTATTATTATTATTATTATTATTATTATTGGTGTTGTTGTTAACGTAAACATTATTATTTTTAACATGTTATAAGAAATAAGATTTTAATGGGGAACGTATATTTTTATGCTTTTACTGCAAACCTTTGCAAATGTCGAATATTGTCATCTCATTGACGTTACTCCGAACATCTAAACAGCTTGAATTAGGGTGGGTGTTTTATATTTATATGTAACTATTTATATTCCATGGAAAACATTTAACGTATAAACAAAATGTCCTAAAAAGTTATGCCTATATTCAACATGTTTAATGGCTTATGGTAAAAAAGACAACGTCTTTAGAAATCTTTTACTCATCTGACAATGACTTGTCACAAGGATCAATTTTCTAGGTTAAATCGAGACAGAATTATTTTTTTAAAAATACTGTCATTTATCATTATAAGAGTTAATAGGTATTAAATTCCATGTTCATCATTTGTGAATTAGATTGAAATAAAACATGTCAATTTACCACATAATAAATAAAAGTTAACTGCAAATAAGGTATGAAAGTTACTTAAAGTTCAAACTCAATATTACATAAAAAGTTATGTAAAACATTTGTGAATAATTGTTAATTAATCTTAGTTAAGATTTTCTTTCTTGAAACGTGATAAACATGATTCTTTTGAATCCCATTATTAATTATTATCCTTTCAATTTACATATTTTGTATGATTCTACACTTATGATGAATATGGACACAAATACATCAACTCTTACCATTATTGTTCACCAGGTTTTAATCAAGTACTGCAGTCTCAGTCTCTGCCTGGCACAATTAATTTTACTATATATTCTCAACATTTGTATATCAATACTGAACTTTCCACTGTGTGACAATCAATGCAAATCATATTTCAATATTTCATTCTAAAATACGTTCAAAAATGACTTCATGGTGATGTTCTTGTCAAAGGTTCACCGGTATTTCACTTCCGGATCATCACCAAGACCTTCTTACTGTACACTGTTGACGAAACAATCAAACAACCACACCATAAGCTTATATCCTAAAGAATAAACAAATGCCTTTAAATCCATACCAAGAATGCCTAATTCTAACTCTTGTATCACTACTAAACCGAGACAGGAAAAAGTGCTCTAAACATTGACTGGGACTACATTCGTGGTTACTGAACCGGAAGTATAATTTGTGTCCCGATGCCTCTCTCTCTCTCTCTCTCTCTCTCTCTCTCTCTCTCTCTCTCTCTCTCTCTCTCTCTCTCTCTCTCTCTCTCTCTCTCTAACTGAGACAAAAATATTTTAATATAATAACAATAAGATCCATAAAATTGCTCTCCGAAAATAACAGATATCACTACCGTAACATTGTCCTGTAGTAATCTCAGAGCAAAACAATTTCTATACATGTATGGAAATATCATGGTACATGTTTTTTAAAGTATATATTTCTATGTGAATTAATAAAGCTGAAATTTTTTCGAATAAATTATTAATTTATGTTATCATTCCGATGTTAGTCAAACAATTTATTCGGTCCAAAAAGGGTTCAAAGTAATGCCTTGGCTCTTTTCAATTACTCGATTATTTTTTGTGTTACAGAATTATGCAGGTAAGATACATATTGTGTTTAAGTTTTGGGATAATTTTTGACAAGTGACAATTCCCAACAATCTGCACGTTTCCATTTCCATGAGTAAGCAACGTAGGATTGTCTGTTAGCCGTGTTTATTTTCGCTCCATGCGGATTGGGAAAGATGTTGACAGATATGTGATGAAGAAACGTTTAAATCCAAGGCTTCCTAGCAACTAAGGGCTAAGTAACTTTCCCAGATATATGCAATGAAAACAAACAAATTAACAGTTGTAAATGTAGACAATGTGTGGATGTATGTGTGTACGCCTTGGTGCACGTATCAAATAGGTGGGTGGGTGGGGCTTTTAGAGGGAGAGAGGGAGAACACAAATTTAAATGTAACGACTGCAATAGAGAGCAATATAGTGACATGTATTTTCTTGACTGAACGTAACTATTGAACTCGATTGATTACCAGTGCCTTACGCCAGTCACATGATGATGGTTCGAAAATCATACACACAATAAATAATAATCCTAAACAGATTTCAACTATAAATTTAAATTTCAGATGTAAACCGTATTCCAGCTCTCAGTAGACATCGATATTCTTGCACATCTGAGAATTCAAAGATCGATCAGTCCACCTGAAACTTGATTTCATCATCATCATGCTGGGCACCTGTATTAATACTATACACCTGTATTAACATCAAACTTCACACCTGTATTAACATAATACTTTACATCTGTAATTAGCACCAAACTACACACCTGAATTAACATAATAATTTACACCTATATCAGCATCAAACTACACATAGAACCTTGCAGATCGGAAAAGCCAAAGAAAATATTTAATAAAATACGTTAAAAGTACATGAAATTTATTGAATAAATTAGTTGAATTTAATAGTCTACCTTTCTAACCTTATCCATTATACTTCCATTATTCTTGTTGTCATGCCATGCTTGTAAACTGTTGGCTAAAAAAGAGCTGTCTGACTATCAAGTGCCTAATTCTTGAAGGTTGTTAATTACTAATTGATTTACAAGTTCACATCGTTCTGATTGCTTTTCTTAATGACTCGCAGTCAAAATACTTGTGTTAGAAATTACAATATTTATACAAAATGCAACTGAAGAAAACCTCACGAGTTTAAATGTATTCAGCTTATTCTCCATATGGAATTAGGCATCCTCGGGGTTGAAATTTTGTTTTACTTCAGAATCTGTTATAGTTTGTCTGAATTCATTTTTTTTTTATTTTGTTTTTAAAATGAATATTTACAGATTGGGCTACCTGTTATCAATGCAAAAACCAGCATCACATTTACTATTAATATCCCTAACAACACAAACAATTTACATTTGTGTACAGCCTAAGTTAAAAATTGCTGAAGTTATTATCTATGACAGACAGACCCATCTTTAAAAGCAAAATGTTTTCGAAAGAAATATACTTCATTCTACAATAATAAAGATCTCATATTGATGATAATAAAGAAACATTGCTAATTATAGAATGAGACAACTGCATTTTTATGTGTTGTAGCATTAACGCAACATTTATATCGGTGAGACAGATGACAACCTTTTGTTGTATCTATCATTACTTCAACTAACTTAGATGAACACTATAAAAGCGACTTTATTTGAAACTGAATTAGGTTCGAAGATTATATTTCAAAAGACATCTCTGAATCAAATTCTGCTAGAAACTTGCATACTTGTTCAATTTCTAATATTATAATATGGAGTTTATCTAATGTCAGCTCTTTGGTACTTCTAAGCACAAACTGCAAAATACCAAAGAGTGTTCGGTCAATGACTTAGAATTTTGTACTCATTAAGACTTTACCTCTTAATAAATAACATGCCAGTTTTTGATACGTCATAAAATGATAAGGCAATACAAAGGGAAACATTTTTCTTACATAAAACTAGCTTTGAATTAGTTCATAATGCAGATATGTCAAATATAAGTACCACGACTTCTCTAGTGATATTCTATCAATGTACGATTTGGTAATACGATATTAAGGTAATACAAGTTTGGTTTTGCCAGTGCTTTGGATTCCGAGCAAATCAGACACTAGGGTATAGACGCCATAACTGGTATAAAACATTTTATTTTATTATTTGTTTTATTAAAAATCACTTTCTTGTGCAATAACAAATATCTGCGAGTTAGCTTCTAAAATATGTGTGATTATTATTATCAAGCAAAGAAAGGAAAAATATCGACAAGAATATAAATCGATTCATTTTTAAAGTCGGTGAGTTTTAATATTCGTACACAGTATATGATAGCCAAATAGTATACGTCTGGCGGATTTTGAAAGTGAAATATATAATGGATAAAGACAAAAGCATAACTTTGCACATCATGCTGTGAAAACATTAGATTGGCACAGGTTTTGACAACGGTTTGTCCAACAAACTAGGGGTATCAAAGCTGCTAATAAAGCGTACTGATAAAACTGTGATATTTCTTCATCAAATATTTATTCAGGGCATAAAGACACCCATGAATGAACTAGATTGTCTAAGTTCTAAAAGATAAACGCAGCATTTTTTGAAACCTGAATCTTTCTTCTATGTTCTTATCACTGAATAGACGCCGATCACGTGTTTTTGATGACTGATTCCTGGATAAGCTGGACTCATTGGTCAGGTTAAGATTTACACATCTCTGATAATGCTCAACATGAAGCAAGATTACTTTTCTATCGATAAAACACCAAGAAGGCATCAATTATAGGAAAGGGTAAAATGGAGATAAAAGTATAAACTTCCTAGGCAGCGGTTAATGAAGGGCTTATCACAAATGAATAGTATACAGTTCTCAACTACATTCTCCACTAAAATTTTTCGTTGATTCCATTTCTACTTTGCTTTAGCTTGTATAGTAACAAGCACCAGTATTTATCATGATGTGAACTAATATGAAGGCAGCAGTTAATAACTGGAACGCAAACTTCATTTAAATTCTACTTTAAGCCTGATCCAATGTCATCATGAAGTATTAAATATAGTATACAGTCAAGGGAGCAGAATAATACAGTGCACACAGAGGGAAGATTAACGGGTAAATAGCATAGCTATAATTGTTGAAACAAGAAAACATTTATCAATAGACATTACAAGCTGGCTTCAAATATAGTTTAATGTGTTCTTTAGATTTTTCAAAATGATGATTATGAGATGTCCGTATGATAAAAATCAGTAGATGTTTATGTTTTGCCAGTTCTCTTGGCTGTATTGTAGTAGTTATTGTATCAACTTGCTTTTACTCATGTTTCTCATCAACGATTTGTAATATATGTCTTTCGCGCGCATTTTTTCTAATACCCTTGCATTAGCATCTCACTTCATCGTTTTTTGTTTCCTGTTGCTGAATGGGAAACGTGTTCCCGTTCCCTGAGATTTCCAAACTGGTTCGAAATTTCAGAAGGCTTTACTTATAAAGGTCACCGAATACCTATATTGTACAAACGTGTGATATAATTACAGTCAAATAAAATGCATTTGTTATGTATGCACACCATAAAAATACTTAATTAGACTTAAAATCCACTTTTGTAAATGAAACAATTATTCGGCAATCTCCGTCAAAAATCGGTAGTTTCCGTGTGCCAAATACGGATTTGTCCAACATTTATCCCTTCTATTCAACCTAGCCATTCAAGTGTTTAATTACCCCACATAAATCTTACGATCGTGCCTTTGTACAGCAAATAAGATGCACTGTCTTGCATATGGATGTAACCAAAAGAGTGATGTTGGGGAAAAATGATTCTTTTTCCTAAAGACCCTGTTTACCAGAAAAAACAAGTGAGTTCATACTATGAGAGAATAGGGTGAGGGGATGGTAAAGTTGTATCATTAATGCCGGATTATAGTCAATTTGGCTCAAGACAATTCGGTCCAACTCGAATGACAATTCGTTTCAACTTAACAATAGTTTGAACAATTTCTTTTTCTTAAAACAACAAGTAGATACTATGTAAGATACGTTTTAAGATAGGTTTTAAGAAAAAAAAACTAAATTTAAACGAAATTGATATTCTTTCAGGTAATATAATCATACTATGCAGCGTACATACATACATACATACATACATACATACATACATACATACATACATACATACATACATACATACATACATACATACATACATACATACATACATACATACATACATACATATATATATATACACATATATATACACACATATATATACATATATACACATATACATATGTGTGTATATATATGTATATGTGTATATATATATATATATGTGTGTGTGTGTGTGTGTGTGTTCGTGAGAGAGAGAGAAAACACAAGCAGATAAATCTTGCTCTTTCTAATTAAAATATTTATATGTATTTGTTAGGCTAAAATATATGCATTTGCACAACGACATTCACAATCTAATTCTTCTGGTCAAATTATCAATATTTATTTATTAAGCAATAAAACGTAACAGATAATATTCTACAGAATATGTATATATTTTTCTAATGGTGGTGTACATGAGATATTAAAACAAATATATATATATATATATATATATATATATATATATATATATATATATATATATATATATATATATATATATATATATATAATTTTAGATCTCATGTTGTAACACTGTCGCATATAATACACGCTCAGTTACATGAGAGAGAGAGAGAGAGAGAGAGAGAGAGAGAGAGAGAGAGAGAGAGAGAGAGAGAGAGAGAGAGAGAGAGAGAGAGAGAGAGAGAGAGAGAGAAATTTTGTCATTGTTGCTGCAATATGAAGTTCTTACTAGTTAATTTTATTGTTTTTTTTTTATTTTTCAATTTGTCTTAGTGTGTGCGCGCCTAAATCAACAGCTTGTCATTACTAGTCAATATCGTCAATCATATTTGCACCATTATTCCATACAAATGAAAAGGAATTAATCTGTTGTTGAATTGTGCCTCCTACCTTTGCAAGGTACAAAACATTATAAACATACACTTATTTGAAAATAAAATGAAAAAAACAAACCTATTATTATCATTTATTCCTTCGTTTTTCATCATGCGAAATTTATTCAAGAAAAAATATACCCAGTGGATGCATGTTTGCGCATGCGTCCTTACTGCAGTGTGTATCGCTATTGTCAACTAACAAAATCACAAAATATCACCCGATTGTTTGAAGGCAACTGCCATTCACGCATGACGTTACAAGGTGCAAACTGACCAAGATTGTATTGTATCCAGTTTAACTAAACGACGGTATCTCCCAAATAAAAATCATTTTTTTTTAAAAAAAAATTACATCCATAGTTAGTGTAAATGGCAATCTTTTCGCTAGCATGGTTACAAAGTGTATATTGAAACACCTATTGTGTATACTATTTGCCCTGCAAACATACATTATTATCATATCTGAGAAACAAATAGGTGATGAATAAACACCATCTGGAGCGAGCAATATACTCTTTCCTTAAATTTTCCGACAGGATATCAAATACAATTTTTTTTTTTTTTAATAAAAAAGCAAACAACCCCGAAAACTGACTTTGGTATCTTTTAAGTGTGCCGAATTTTCTTAAGAAGTCGGCCGACATAAGAATGCAAAGTTTGTTTGTTTTTGGTTTCAAATGTGCCGAATTTCTTTTTTTTAAAATTAAAATCAGCCGACATTGAAAAGCCAACATTGATTCCTTTTAACCTGTATTGACGGGAATTTTAAAAAAAAATTGAAACAATGTAACAGTTTTGAAAGCGACGCAATCTAATGCATCGCTTACGCATTTCGTTATAAGGCTGAACACTAAAATAGTTTTCATTAGTTTCATCTAAATGTTCCCTATCCATAGTTTATAATGTTTTATTTTTTGACAACAAGAAGTATATACTTCATTTTGTGGGAATAAATGTATGTCATTTCCGGATGCCGTCCTCTATATGTGGGAAATCGTAGCTAAGGGGTAGTAACTGCGTTTTATACGTCTTTTTCGAGTAATTAAATTATTATTTCATCTTTATACTTGATACATTTTTGTTCCTTTTGCGCTACTATAACCACTTTTAATCATGTAACGCAAATCTGATGTAAACAGAAAAATGTCGGAGTGTGGCCGGTGACCTTTGATCAAACCTTCTTACACAATGAACTTCAAGATTCATAATACGCCTAAGCCATATACGGGACTCGTGTTCAGTCGCCCTCAATTAACGTCGCCCTCGATCTGCTCTCAAGAAAACTTGTGAGAAAGTCAGCCTACTTATTTCACACAAGGAAATTTCAACGATGCAAATAGATTGAAATGACCCACATGCAATGAATCACCTATACATTATGCAGTCGTAGATAATATACTATTTAGTTTTGTATTTATTTAAAGGGTTGCATGTCAAACCAATCACGTGCATTATATGGTTCACGCGACATTAATTACGCCCTAGTCAAAAATCATTTACTCCCCTGCAGTGTAAAGAAGAAATATTATATTTAATTAGTTCCCTTAAAGTCAATTTGAGACGCGCTGTTAAGTGGATATATTAGTGAGTAGTTTGGTTTAAGTAAATCTTGCTGTTTTAATGTTGTTATTGCAGACTTTAAAAGCAAACTCGCATTCAGATATTTATTAGAAGCTTCTTAGATTCCCGTTAAGCTTTTCTTGGCTTCCTCCATTCACCACGCATTTTTGCGAAGATTTTCTTTTTCTGGTGTAAAAAGTGCAAATTTACATAGTTTTATTCCCAAACTGTTGACAAATTATTAATAATGGACCGTATCCATGGTAGTGGATTTCACACCATTACCGTAACATTTTTTTAAAAAAAGGCCTAAATCAAGTGGACTATAATTGTTATTATGCTAGCATTAGCAATCCGATCACTGAAAGGGGTTTGTGTGTATCTTTGCCCTAATTAATGTGTGAAAAAGACAAAAAAGTCTTAATACTGAAACAATAATGTATGTTTTTTTAAAAAAATAATTGTTGTCTAATTTGATGTAGCAACATTAGCTATAATAAAGGAAAGCGTTTGCACAAAATACACAAGTTGTACTATCAGAAAGATATCAAATTTGCGAAAATTTAATTAGATAATTTTGAAAGTGATTTTGTTTTTGCTTTAAAAAGAATGTTTTACAGTTTCAGCAATAACGACAAATTGGGATATTGCACATCTGCAGAAATCTCTGAACATTTTTCTCCCTTTCTGTTCAGGGTTCACGGTTGTTTTTAGAAATCTTGACAATATTTTTTATTAATAATAGCGGAAGTTTTATTTTATAAGTGATTTGCTATTGTTTGGACAATGTTGGAAACCTTTAATCTTTGATTAATTTGTCTTGAATTTGACATATATTTTACATTTTCAGTAATTTAAATCTAGGTAGAAATTGTACATGTACCAGGTTACATTATTGTCAACTAACTTAACTGCTGAATGATCTGGCATGGAGAATTCAACAAGAATACTCTATTTTAATATCACCAGCCACCGTTCTCTATTTTTGACTACAGGGCTTAAGTGATATATAGATGTTGGAATTAAGCGGAATGCTCATTACATCCTTGTTTTCATTTGTTCGGCTTAACTAGCAACAAAAAGAAATACAAAGTTTAACTGAATGAGTGATGTTTTCGTCAGACTTTTCCGGCAAACTGGATTTAGATTGATTCTGAATCTAATCGTTTCAATTTAACCTGACTAATATAACAAGTACTCCCCGCGGAACGCTAGAAAATCCGATTAAAGGACTAATTATCTCTTTTGCTGCTTTAAATCCATTCAAGGCCCTATCTCCGGGTTCCAAACGTTAGTCTTGCTTCTCCGTATTGTGCATACCGTCATCGAGACAATTCGAACACTATAAATCATGATCACGTTGTCTTAGACTAATTGAAAGCAAATGCTTCCCAAGACGCAGGCTGGTTAGCAAAATGTATTGCTGTGTCAATTGTGCAATGATATGTTTGCAACATGATTCATTAAAGAAAAACGATTAACGCCCGAGGCGATTTATATTTTAATTCAAATACGGCATTAGAGAGTGTTGCAGATATCAAGTTTTATACCTGATCTTGTAAATTTCTTCAGATATTACGGTTTTGTAGAACATTTCATCCCGGAAAGGATTAGGAGCAAATGTCACATGAAGATTTTTGAGTTAACAAAATGGGCAAGACAATAATTTGCTACAAATGTCACCGAAAATATATCAAAATGAGAAACAAAATTATACCAAGCAAAATAATATGTAACCAATTAAAATCCGAATCCATAGAGCAAGAAAAAAAAGGATAACAAATAAAGGCTGTAAATGTATTCGGAACAAAAAATGCAACAAAGAAGAGAGGATTCACGTCGATCATAAATTGTAACATATTTCGCTATACTATCCACAGTTTGACAAACATTCAGCACTTTCAAGCCCCATGGTACTATAACAAATATTCAGTACTTTTCAAGCCCCATGGTACTACAACATACATTCAGTACTTTTCAAGCTCCAAGGTACTGCAACAAACATTCAGTACATTTCAAACCCCATGGCACTGAAATAAACAATTAGTACTTTTCAAGCTCCACGGTACTGCAACAAACATTCAGTACTTTTCAAGCCCCATGGCACTGTTAAAAACATTCAGCACTTTCAAGCCATATTGTTTTACAACAAACATCCAGTACGTTTCAAGCCCCATGGCACTGTAAAAAAATATTCAGCACTTTCAAGCCCTATTGTTTACAACAAACATTCAGTACTTTTCAAGCCCCATGGCACTGTAATAAACGTTTAATACTTTTCAAGCCCCACGGTACTGTAACAAACAATCATTGCTTTTCAAGCCTCATAGTACTGTAATAAACATTCAATACTTTTCAAGCCCCACGGTACTGTAACAAACATTCATTACTTTTCAAGCCTCATAGTACTGTAATCAACATTCAATACTTTTCAAGCCCCACGGTACTGTAACAAACATTCATTGCTATTCAAGTCTCATAGTACTGTAATAAACATTCAATACTTTTCAAGCCCCACGGTACTACTTATACAAAACACCCGTCAACCAGCCTGGAAATAGGTAAAACAAAATTAAAAAACACTTTTGGTTTTGTTCTTTATTTGCTAATAACAAGTACGTACCATTTTAGCAAAGAAATCAATAGGAAGCTTATTTTTTGACGAGACAAGCGACAGGAACTTATTCATGCAATTTTAGTATTTGTACACACATGATGTAGGAACACTCAGTAATGAAAGTAGCGCCTGATTAATTAGGTACGGAATGGATAGCACCTCTTTCATGCACATGTAAATCCATGAAATACAAAAGAGACGTGTCATTTTATCCACACAGAAGGTAGCTTGCATCAAGTGATGGGTCAACACTGAGAAATATAGGTTTGATCATGTTATTGAATTTTTATCATGCTGTTTACATCTGATTGCAATGGGAGTTGAGTTAGTACCGTGAATCCTTCATTGATCACTATTTGCTAAATATAATATGCGGGATTACTAAGTTAATGTGTCATCTTAGTGTTGACGATCTTATTTTCATATCATCTTGGAGATAATTTTGTTTAAAATGCACACTAAAGTTCTTCAGCTTCACTTTCTCAGTTATGAGTCAATTTGACCAGCAAATCTCTGATAATTCCTTTAAACTATAATATGGACATTTCGGTTTTGTCTGGGAACTATTCGTCGGTAAAAATCTGACAAGAAGAAAAAGAAAAACAACACTAATGTCTCCTTCCAGTGAATAGAAGTGTAATTATTACTAAGAAATCCTTATTTATGCCCCATGCCCCAAACTATCCAATAAGAAATCCTCATTTATGTCCCATGCCCAAACCTATTCAATAAGAAATCCTCATTTATACCCCATGCCCCAACCTGTTCAATACGAAATCCTCATTTATGTCCCATGCCCCAACCTATTCAATCAGAAATCACATTTATGTCCCATGCCCCAACTTATTCAATAAGAAATCCTCAACTATGTTCCATGCCCCAACCTATTCAATTAGAAATCCTCATTTATGTCCCATGCCCAAACCTATTCAATCAGAAATCACATTTATGTCCCATGCCCCAACTTATTCAATAAGAAATCCTCAACTATGTCCCATGCCCAAACCTATTCAATTAGAAATCCTCATTTATGTCCCATGCCCAAACCTATTCAATTAGAAATCCTCATTTTTGTCCCATGCCCCAACCTATTCAATTAGAAATCCTCATTTTTGTCCCATGCCCCAACCTATTCAATTAGAAATCCTCATTTTTGTCCCATGCCCCAACCTATTCAATTAGAAATCCTCATTTTTGTCCCATGCCCCAACCTATTCAATTAGAAATCCTCATTTTTGTCCCATGCCCCAACCTATTCAATTAGAAATCCTCATTTTTGTCCCATGCCCAAACCTATTCAATTAGAAATCTTCATTTTTGTCTCATGCCCCAACCTATTCAATAAGAAATCCTCATCTATGTTCCATGCCACAACCTATTCAAATATCATTCTAATTAGAGGATACTCATACAGAACATTGTTGCTACAACGACATATTTTCTTTACACACATTTTCTCTGGTAAACCCTTTGGTCTTTAACAGGAATGTTGTAAGGAAATATTGAGCACGGATACAGTGAGTACAAAGTTACTGGTGTTTATTGTCCATTTCATACATCATTTGCACGGCTTGCGTCTTTGGTTACAACATAAAAATAATGTCGATAACAAACAACAAGCCAACGAAAGTCAGTCATACCTCCTGTGTTTATGTGTTTAGGATTTTTAACTTAGCTTTAACAATTATTTAGTCATATAGCTACAATCTCTGCAGTGTAACATTTTATACTAATGTCTAGAACTGAGACATCATGACGCAGATATGGAGCATCATGTCCCACCCAGTCATATTATCCTGACACCAGGTCGACCAGTCCTAACACTAACCTCTTAATGCTGAGCGTCAAGGGGCAGAGCACAGTTTTTATTTACAAATTTAATGTTGCAATCAGTGTTCTAGTACAAGACAATCAACCAAAAAAAATATACACAAGTGAAGTCAAGTAGGTCCATATTTGTAGTTACCTTACCTATATTAAAACAAAGCATAAAGATATTATCCACTTGACCAGAGAAGTCAGTGGCAGTTAATAGCAAATTTAAACCTGCAATTTTCATGTTCGAAGGTCATTTTTGACACCATGTGGTGCTCACAGTGCAAACATAAGCCCTTTTCCTAGATGACAATTCTGAAAAACAGTGAGTACTAAACAGGCTGATGCAGTTAAAAATAGTTGTCATCCAAGACGTTTTTTGAGATATTCTATTCGTCCCAAACCAATGTGTTTACAGCTATGGGAGGCTAGCTCTTCTTCCTAGCCAACACTATTGTTATTTTATTATCAACACTATCAATTTCAAGAACACAAACAACACAATCCCGAATCACATAGTTCAGAAATATATCCATATCTTTAATTAGTAAACAATAATAGCTGAATAAGTCACACCATAGCCTTAAGTTAGGAAATTTGCCAGGGACCAATTTATGAAACTGTATCCTGCTACCCATGTGAGGCAGCTGCTAATACCACTTTTATAAGTCGTTGGTATAACTCGGCCAAGGTTTGAACTCGCGACATCCCGCATTCGAGGCGGACGCTCTAGCCACTAGGCCACCGGAGCGGTCCACTCATACCTCACAAATTTCTTGACAAGTTGGTTTTCTGACATTCTCTCGATGAGTTTAAAGCAAATTGGTTTCTTGGAAGTCCCTTTGATATGTAGTTAATAAAGTTTTCATGTACCTCGCGAACTTTCTTTCACGGTGGACGATGTCACTTCTTGGAAGATATTTGTTGATTGGTTGGTTCATTTTTATTCCAGCAAAGTTGGTATTTACAAGCAAGTAATTTATTGCCGAACGATAACATACAAGCTTATATATTTATTTTGATTTAATACATAGATGTAAAGAGAATTATAAGAATGTATTTTTACTCGAGTTATACATGTTACTATTGTGATGATGCTAGCCAGACAGTGAAATGAACAATTATGACCCCGTGATTTTTCAAATTAGTTTTGTACATTTGGCTTAAAGTAAATGACACTTGGTCATTGTTAGAAATGCCTTCAACATAAATATTTAAAATAAATAAATATTTCTTGAGAAAAGACTATGCTTTTATGATTCTTAAATGAAAAATAAATATTCTCTATGAAAAATTATATGCCTTCATTGAGAGACAATCTAATTCGTTCTGAGAGATCGCATTGAGGAGCCCTCTTTAACGTGTTATGTAGTTTACTTTCTTTTCATTTCGTTAAATTGAGAATTTCATCTTTTGCCAATAAAGTCTTAACATCTACAATGCATAGGCATTTATCCCATCAGCGTGTAGGCATTCATACCCCACATTTTTAGGCATTCATACTCAATACTGTTTAGGCATTCATACCCCACACTGTTTAGGCATTCATACCCCACACTGTTTAGGCATTCATACCCCACACTGTTTAGGCATTCATACCCCACACTGTTTAGGCATTCATACCCCACACTGTTTAGGCATTCATACCCCACACTGTTTAGGCATTCATATCCCACACTGTTTAGGCATTCATATCCCACACTGTTTAGGCATCCATGCTCCAGTGTTGAGGCATTTATACCAAATATTGTTTAGATATTCAAACCCTGCAGTGTTTAGGCATTTATTTCCAGCATCATTTATGCGATCATACCCCAAAGTTTTCAGGCATGTATACCCCACAGTGTTTACGCATTTAATATTCCATAGCGTTTAAGCATTCTTACCATAATGTTTAGGCATTCATGCCCATAGTGTTTAGTCATTTATACCTCGCAGTATTTAGAAATTTATTCCCCATAGTATATTGCAGTTTAAGCATTCATACCTCGTAGTGTTTAAGCTTTCATACCCCGCATTGTTTAAACATTTATACCACACAGTATACATAGAGGATCTCAAATGGATAATGATTTAACACTAAATTTATGAAACGAGTTTAATAAATTTAATATTACATCATTACCCATTTGAGTTTTTTTTTATCACATTGTTTAGTTCATTGGAAAGTATTTAGATGGAAAGAAGAACGAATAATTTTGTTCATTCTGACAGACGTTGCACCTTTCATTTGTTGTGCGTAAAAAGTAGTTCCTACCAAAGTTGAATTACTATTGACGGTGAAAAGTAGCTATACTTTTCTTATAAACTATAAATCAAAGAACAAGCGTCCTTCCGAATAAACAAAACATTTTGCACATACAACGTCATTTCTCAATACAGAATGTCCAATATGTCTGATGTTGAATTGTTAGATGCACTACCCTTACAGTTGATGATCCAATGTTTACTTAACCTTCTAAATGTCATTTTCACAATTAATCATTACATTGATATTGCGATATTCCTGTGAAAGGTTTACTGGATGCAGAAATTTCCATACATACTGTAATGTATTTGTGATAGGATATTTGCAGTGTTTGATTTGGAGCAGCAGATTAGAGAATGCGCAAAAAATTATTAATTTTGACTTGGAATTGATTCCCATATTTACCGCATAAATATGCAGTTGTTGGACTAACTTCTATAAGTTTGGAGACTTGTTTATGTCCACATTCTTCTGTGAACAGAGGTGAATTTACTTACTTCTTTCATTTTTAAACCACGCTCGAATATACGATAGATTCCATGCTACATATATACCCCTCCCTCAACCCCCACCCCACACATGCAATACCATTGCTAGTGGGTGGCAGAATTAAAGTTTTTTTTTTCTGGAGAGGTGTGTGCAGATTACCTTCCCCTAGATTTTCTAGTGCCGTGAAAGCGTAACTACGTAAATTATGCATCTGTCATTCAACAATTTCCTTAAAAAGCGTTTACAGAATGGTACCTTTGGTATCATATTTTTATCCTGTTTGCAGTTCTGCAGAGAAATCATTTCCTTCTTCGTGAGAATGTGGTCGCAGTTTGAAATGAAACTTATTCTCAATGACAACACAACTAAGCCTGTTCGCAATAAAGAAATGTTTTATTGTTTTAACTACTTAAGGTCGAAGCTCTCTTTATTATCTTGTACTAACATTCGCTTTAAGAGAGAGAGAGAGAGAGAGAGAGAGAGAGAGAGAGAGAGAGAGAGAGAGAGAGAGAGAGAGAGAGAGAGAGAGAGAGAGAGATCCATCAAAATGGTGGACAAAGGGAGATAACAACTTGTGTTACTATGGGCACTAAATAGAGTAACAAGTCTTAACTCGCACATTCTGCATTTAAAATAAATACTGTCAGTGACAATTTTTCTTAGTAGGTACCGTGTATTTATTATCTGCATCCGGGATCATCGTTTTGCCCCTAGATGTCAGTAGAGGTTTTAAATGAATCCATTATCCTTCACACATCTGTCAATTTGTCCGTCCCAATTATCAGCGAGCAAAAATACACTTGCCTTCCTAATCTCGATGCTCTAGAGCACTTGCAGGATACTATTAACTACAATGAGATGGTTAAGTTTTAGTCAGTTATATTTTCATGATTCTGGGCAATAAGTACTTAAAATGACAGAAACTATAGTTGTATCAGGAAAATCGCATTTTTCCAAATGTAATCGACATTTTCTTTTCTACAGTGGTTCTAGTAACTAGGCATGGCAGCTGTTAAGTGTTTCACATCTTTTTTCTATCATCAGTGTCGTCATCGTCATTATCATCGTCATCATCATCAGCAGCAGCATCACAACCACCACTATCATAAGGACGCCTCTTTGCCATCATTTCCGTCGTCATCATCGATGTTGTCGTTGTCGTCATCATTAGCTGCAGTAGCTAGCAGCATAATCAGATCGTCATCTTTTTATACGCAACAAAAGTATTATATTTTTGTCATTGTTCATTTCGTTGCAACTTTTCTTAATTAAAAAAAAGAAATGTAATGTACGAACCTCAGAAATTCGAGTCTAGCGATGAACATTTGTATTTTATTCAAAGCGTTTTGCACCACTCGTTAACTTTTGTCTTTTCCCCAAGTTGTATAACATTTTGCATCAGATTTCCTATTCGCAATCAAAATCGTGTTCTAACTTTTATGTTTTGAAAGCGTTTTATGAATTTACGTTGATGCAAGATTTATTCCTACACTTTCTTCACGATGAAACAGTTTAAATTTTGACAAATAAATCCTAATTCTAGATCATCAAAAGTATAGAGGCGAAGGTAAAACAAAATCATTGTACGGGAAGGGCTTTAAATCAAACAGTCATAACACATGCAAATTCCAGTCATTCACAATAAGCTATTTCATTTTTAGATTTGTATAAACCGTTGTAACCACTATAATTGCTTCTTCGTATTCACCTTTTAATAATAATAATAATAATAATAATAATAATAATAATAATAATAATAATAATAATAATAATAATAATAAGAAGAAGAAGAAGAAGAAGAAGAAGAAGAAGAAGAAGAAGAAGAAGAAGAATGAATGAATGAATGAATAAATGAATGAACAAATATAACTTTTAAACAAAAACGAATACATTTTAAAAAATACGAAGAAGTGTTAATAATTGTTGTAAAAAAAATAGTAGTAGTGGTGGTGGTAGTTATAGTTTTATTTACCATAACAGAAACGAAATTTTGAAACACTGCAAACGGTAATAGCTTTGTAATAAAAAGTAGCAATTCTTTATGGATAGAAGTCCAACTTTTGATAACGGTACAGACAGTGCCATCTTCTTAAAGAAATGTAATTTTAGTAAGAAGTGTGCTCTAAATTTCACAGTTTGTAGAATATATGAATCGCTAAGGTATTAGAAATGTTTTTCTTCCAAGAGAAAGGGATGCTAGGGACGATACTCTATTTGTTTATTCTTCTACTGAGAAAATAAACACATCCGTTATCGCTTTCTCAACACTATATTCTTGTCTGATGATTTCCCGACACGCATTACATCTTTATTGGCTTTGTGGGGGTTTTGAAATGAAAAATGTCTGATAATAAGGTGACGTTATGTCTTCAATGTCTTCACACTCTGCCATTAAATATAAAAGACTTGCCGATACACGGATGAAATTGCAAGAAAGTATGATAATGGGTAACCCAGAAACGAAGCCCATAATGGTACAATCTATGTGCTCAATGTGATCGTTCTTAGATTCCTTTTCATATGCGAAAAATGGACTATATAAATTCAGTAACAAATACTTGTCCCATATATATTTAACCCTTTACTGTTTGAGAATTATGCGCATTCCTTGAGATATATTGCGCTGTTCAAGATAATGATGATGATGTTGATAGTGTTGATGGTCGTCAAGTTTAATAAAGAATTTGAATGCTTCACTGTCTTGAGGAGAGTTTCATTTGTAGGCGTTTATGACAGAAATTTAATTTAAGTATTTTTTACTTCTTAGGAGTCTAACTAATTTCAAGAAATAATAAGAGCAAATATAAAATTAACTGATGCGGAATTCTAGCAAACACGTAGTCATCCTTTATAAATACAAAATCCATCAACATGACATTGTTATCAGGACATGAAGTTTAAATGAGAAAATTTACAAATATTTCTTAATAGTGTGAAAATAAATACTTTAGAATTTATGTGTCCTATGTGGTAAGATCAATTGTTTCCTATGTGTTAAGATCAAGCGTTTCCTATGTGTTAAGATCAAGCGTTTCCTATGAGTTAAGATCAAGTTTTTCCTATGTGTTAAGATCAAGCGTTTCCTATGTGTTAAGATCAAGCGTTTCCTATGTGTTAAGATCAAGCGTTTCCTATGTGTTAAGATCAAGTTTTTCCTATGTGTTAAGATCAAGTTTTTCCTATGAGTTAAGATCAAGTTTTTTTCTATGAGTTATGATCAAGTGTTTCATATGAGTTATGATGAAGTTTTTCCTATGTGTAAAGATCAAGTGTTTCGTATGAGGTTAGATCAAGTGTTTCCTATGTGTTAAGATCAAGTTTTTCCTCTGAGTTAAAATCAAATTTTTCCTATGAGTTAAGATCAAGTTTTTCCTATGAGTTAAGATCACGTTTTTTCTATGAGTTAAGATCAAGTGTTTCCTATGAGTTAAGATCAAGTTTTTCCTATGTGTAAAGATTAAGTGTTTCGTATGAGTTAAGATCAAGTTTTTCCTATGTGTTAAGATCAATTGTTTCCTATGAGTTAAGATCAAGTTTTTCTGTGTTAAGATCAATTGTTTCCTATGAGTTAAGATCAAGTTTTTCTATGTGTTAATATCAAGTTTTTCTTGTGAGTTAAGATCAAGTTTTTCTTATGAGTTAAGATCAAGTTTTTCCTATGAGTTAAAATCAAGTTTTTCCTATGAGTTAAGATCAAGTTTTTCTATGTGTTAAGATCAAGTTTTTCCTATGAGTTAAGATCAAGTTTTTCCTATGAGTTAATATCAAGTTTTTCTTGTGAGTTAAGATCAAGTTTTTCTTATGAGTTAAGATCAAGTTTTTCCTATGAGTTAAGATCAAGTGTTTCCTATGTGTTTAGATCAATTGTTTCCTATGTGTCAAGATCAAGTGTTTCCTATGTGCTAAGATTAAGTTTTTCCTATGAGTTAAGATCAAGTTTTTTCTATGAGTTAAGATCAAGTGTTTCCTATGAGTCAAGATCAAGTGTTTCCTATGTGCTAAGATCAAGTTTTTCCTATGAGTTAAGATCAAGTTTTTCCTATGACTTAAGATCAAGTGTTTCCTATGAGTTAAGATCAAGTTTTTCCTATGAGTTAAGATCAACTGTTTCCTATGAGTCAAGATCAAGTGTTTCCTGTGTTAAGAGCAAGTGTTTCCTATGAGTTAAGATCAAGATTGTGCAATGATTAAATTATATAGCTTATGTTTGTAACCTGCTCCAAAATATTTTGAAGTAATCTTTGTGAATGGGGAATGTTTGGGGTTTGTTTTTTTTTCTTCCTACACAAGTTGAAATATTGTCAGAGACCCTCAACAGATTGATAACTCTTTAACATGACAACTCATTACAAACCTCCGACATTAACTCAAAATATATTTCTGACATCCTAGTTGAAAAGAAAGATGAGATACATAACACAGTTTTGTTAGTTGCATATCATAGATGTGATAAATGTGATTAACAGGCATCGTCTCATCGGATAATGGATATAAGATCTATTAAAATAGAGTCACTTGCACTAATCCATATCAAATAATGAACGCTAAAACCTTTCCAAAGAGTAGGCACTCTTCCACTACATTTGCATGACAAATATGGCTTCCCTGGGGTTAATTGATATCTAAGGATGTGAAAATTGTCCCGTTTGGTAAATATCTATTAGGTACATATATATTGCGTGCTTAACTTTTACCAATGATAGACCCACGCCCTTGCTCATCTTAGTGTGTATCAGTTGTTTTCTTTTATATAATGTTTAGACAAACACAATTATTTATTTTTATCTTAACATCAGTCTTTGGGAATCTATGATCTGAGGTATTAGTAGTGTTTGGTTATAGTTTGAGCGAAATTATTTATTCAAAATATTCATTAGAATTACAAAGTGCTCATTTATATTTTTGATTAAAAATCTACTTCGAAATTATTGTGAATTCATAAAAAGACATTGTGGATTATATAATTGTGATACATCAAAATTATTGGCACATCAAACTATTCAAGACAATTGCTACATCAGTATATTCAAGATTGGAATTCATTCTGAATTCTCTATTCTTTGGCCTTGCGATAGAACACTTAGATTTTTTTTTGATTAGATTAACAATAACGTTCCTTTTATATTGTCACTTTGTATGATAGGGAAATAAATTGTTGAACGTCTTTGTTTTGCTTCTTTCTGTTACATAGTTTAAGACTATAGAGTCGTAACACATCTAACAAAGGGAATGGTTTTTAATCTATCATTGTTTATAAAAATTGTTTTGAAAAGATGACTGCGGCATAAATATTACTTGTTTAATTTATTTTGCACCAAAGGAATAATTGCTATAAATTCGTCGTCCAGTTATTGGCACTTACAATAAAACAACATTTGTAAGAACATGAACAGAGATGAATTTACGGTTATTTATATGTGAATTCTTGTATCTAAATGACGCATTTTTTTCATATTAGAGTATGGATATAAAAAAATAAAGTATACCAGAAAACAAACTGTGGTAATAGGTTCTTTCAGTACTGGAATACCCAATAGGCAGAGTAGGCACCGGCCTATGGGCCCCATGCCTTTTAGGGGCTCCACGACAACGGATCAAATAATATTGAACTGATCTGATATTAAGAGATAGTTTGCGAGCGGGGCCCCAAGATTTCGACTGCTTAGGGGCATCCACATGGTTTAATCCGGAACTGGGTTATTTGCCCAATTATGTTACTGCATGATACACAGAAAAAAATTATTCTAGATAAAGAAAATAATTGTTACCATTATCATTGCCTGTCACGTGTTTTACAGTGTCCTTGAATTCAAAATATCAAGCATTTGAGAACGATCGGTTGTGAGAACATTTTTGTTTGTATTAGATTCGTTTATCTCCATACAGACATACACACAGATAGGTTCCAATAAGAATGTTGATCAAACACTTATGCAAAGCTGTGAATATTAATGTTTACAAAAGAGAAATATTAGCACTCAACAGCGTGATTAGTTTCGGAAACAATTTTGACTGAGTATCTGAACGTATACATCACTATGGCTTAAAAAATTAAATGAATTTAAAATTAGTCTTTGAATAAATAACTGAGCCATGAAAGAAAAGACCTCAATGCAAGACAGTCTTCTTCCGTGTAAAGCATAGTCTACAAATATACTCAGATATTTTGGCGATGTGTTACTATTTTGATAAATTTGTTGTCTACTACCTGAAAAAATTGTAGTTGATACTGCGCAAAGTTGTGTTCTTTAATTGTGTATTTGCCTCTATCTCTGGACATAGTATTGATATGTTGTGGTTGAGTTTGTTGTAAAACAATACATCTTTACTCTGAAGCTTTAAAAACTAACCCCCAATTAAAAATGGCATGCGAGATAAAAACGTGCACATATATGCTAAAATGCAAATTATATAATGAATCATAAACATTAATTATGTTTTCTATTTTATTCGTTTATACTTTGATGGTTTGCCAGTATTGGACAAAAGGAACCATTATGTCGCAGAAGCGCATGTTAGTTCTGCGCTTTGCTTTGTGGAAATATTTTAGATATAATTACTATCTGACGAATTTGATCTCTAAGGCTCACACTGAATACAATGGTTAGTGCGAAATGAAATGTATATACTTCTTACTCCTGTTTTACTGTATTAACATATATGATGACGCATCACAGTGTAGCGTGCGTAAGGTTAAATCATTTTGGAATATATATATATATATATATATATATATATATATATATATATATATATATATATATATATATATATATATATATATATATATATATATATATATATAAAGAGAGAGAGAGAGAGAGAGAGAGAGAGAGAGAGAGAGAGAGAGAGAGAGAGAGAGAGAGAGAGAGAGAGAGAGAGAGAGAGAGAGAGAGAGAGAGAGAGAGAGAGAGAGAGATTAAATGACTCAGTAAGGGGGAAAATGTTTAAAAGTAATAAATGTCATTTTTTTAATAACATTTGTTTGATGGTCTGGAGAAAACAAAATGACTGATTCAATATATAGAGTGTACATTGACATTTCAAATGTTAATGGCAAACATTAAGAAAGGAAATGACATATTTCAACCTAGCGTAAGACCCCGGTGACTTCTTTGTATGTCACTAACCGCTCTTGATAAAATGTGTACTAAGGTTTGCCTATCATTTAACCATTTTCATCCTGCTGTGTATGTGATATGAACATTGTGTAAAACTATGTATGTATGTGGAAGTAAACAACTACATCTAGATGGAACAGGTGTTTTCATTAAAGACATATCCAACACCTTAACATATATTCAAGCTTTCTATCCTACTGTCAAATGCCAACTGACAAGGAAGAAACATAGGTCTTTGTGATGGAGGAGAATCCACTTTTTACGATATGTCTTTCATCTGGAAAGCACTATATATCATCTCTTGTTTAATTTCGTGGCGGTTAAAGGAATGGAATGGAACGGAGAGGTGCTATCTTTATCTCCTATTAAGCCTTCATGTGATAAACGCTCTCATGGCGTTTTCAAGAAAGAAAAACAAAACCCTCATGTCAAAACTTATCAGGAACGTGTAAAATTCCAAGCCGAGCCTATCATTAAACCATTTTCAACCTGCTGTGGATGCTACTTTGTGATAAGGAGCAAAGAAGAGACAGGGTTCAAATTTCAGTTGAATCAAGTTTATCTTTTTGAAGATGGAATATTGGGTTCGTTTACCAGTGTCTTGACACACTAAATGAATACTTTTAAGATACAGATATGTGAGCTTTCTTTAGAATCTATGACATATAGTTTGGTAGCCGTCCAGCCATATCTATTTGCTAGCACAAGAATTTGGTAGCAATATAGCCATATCTGCTAACTAGCACACCATACCATTGATAGAGGAGGTATTGTTTATGTCTATGCATAACTGCAAATTATAAAGGAACGTCTTTGTCCCTATCTATAAGCTGTCAGAACCAATCAGATTCCTACCAGGGTTATGAACGTCTGGTATTTATACAAATCAGTGGAATCACTTAAACTTCGTGTTAAAGGATATCATTTTCTCCCTTCTTTAAATGTTAATAGTTAAACATGTTACGAGTTTGACGTCCTATCATTTATAATATAAACAATATAACTGATAATGATGTGAATTTCACAAGTAAAAAATATCATTGTAATTCAGAGCAAGATATTTTTAGTGAGTCAACCATAATGTTTCTTTAGTATTGTTTTCAGATCAAAACTCACTTGGCGAGACGATATCAAAAATATAATTATTAAAACGTTATGAGTAGATTTTCTCTTTATATCAACAACTTGTATTTACAAAATACTCGTGCTAGAATACAAAAATAGTAAAGATTTTTAAGAAAAAAAGAAAATTTCTAGCGAAAACAAAATAATGATTCGAAACTTGTTAAGAATTAATAACGTAGGTAATAAACAGGGAGTTAAAAAAAAATGAGAAACGAATTATTTAGTGTGTTGAGTTAATCAGTTGTGCTTACTGCGAGTTAATTTCTTTGGTTACATGCATTTATAGCGTGGGGACTACTTACTATGCAAATTTACTTACACCTCGAATATAACATAGTATATAGTACATTCTTATATATATATATATATATATATATATATATATGTGTGTGTGTGCGTACAAATTTAAAATTCTTGATGATTTAGATGTGTGCGCTATACAATACGTAAGTTAAAATCACAAGTGTACACACTCATTGATGATATTATAGATATACAATATGTTGAGTATAAGAAAATTCAAAATAGTATAATATACATCTACATAACTTCAGTTTAATGACATATAAAACTATTGTTACAAGTGTGCAAGTTCACAGAGTATCCAACAAAAAGATGTACTCCAAACTATAACATATTAGACAGACATATATACAGAGAGAAGATAAATGAAACCAAAGAAAAGTATGTTTATCATTTAATAAGTTACAAAATAATACATCCAGTCCTAACCAATGTAATCTGAATTTTCAATATCAAAAATACATATCATTGTTAATTTACGACTTGACTGGTTACGATGGTCAACTGTAAGTTCATTAAGATACTTATAAAAGCATGACCAAGACGAAAATATAGGATTTATAAAATGCAACCAAGGGAAATACATTTCATTGAATATGGATTTTATATTCGATAGTTAAAGGAGTCACGGGATAGTATAAAACACTTTGTTATTTATTAAATACATGTATTCAAGTTTCGTTGGGGTTTGTTCTTTTTTTTTTTCTTGTACAATGATGCCTGAGGGTACAATATTTCGAAACAATGAGTTCATTTCATTCTATACCGCATGTGCGAAGTGTTTTGGACGGTTAAAACCCGATATTCATTAAGAGCTCAGAAAATGTAGAGCTACATCGTCTGTTTATAAATACATCACCGTAGAAGAAAAAATTACACAACGGAACGTCTTGTCAGTGTTATGCATCGGCTCGTAACACAAAGAGTGAAAACAACAAGCTTTGAAAATTTCAACAAATATTTATTTTCCTAGAAAGCATGAAAATAATGTAAATATGTAAAACAAGACTTACGATCTATGGAAATGATCTCAGGATCCTTCTTCTGTTCAACGACAAGTGATTGTCGTTTATCACCCTGATCAAATAAAAGGGAATGAATATTCAAAAGAGGATCACCATAATCAATATATGATTTTTCATATCACTGGGAATACAGTTTGTAAATTTATTCGAGTAATACCAGTTGCTCAAATCTTTCATAACCATGTTCAATTTTCTCAGACAGACACCATCTCTTGAACAACTGTTCTTTTTCCCCAGCAAATTCAACATAAGTTTGTCTATTTTCTTTTTAGTAACTTTTGTCGATAAGCCTCAGGGACTAACTCGTAACCTTTCCAAATGAATTCCTTAACCAAATCGTATATATATATATATATATATATATATATATATATATATATATATATATATATATATATATATATATATATATATATATATATATATTAAACAGAACTGACAGTGCCATCCCTGGATTCTATAGTAGAATCTTGATAATAGTGGGCAGAAATAATAGTTTAATACAAACAATACTATCATACAGGTTAGAGAAATTAAATTCGTACTCTACCGAGTTTCATGCGAGTATGTCTGCTACGCACAAGTTTGTCTAACACCGACTCAGTGCCATCACGTTTTGTTGATGCATGCTTAGTCGTGACGGTATATGGGCTGGTGCGTATTTATGTATTTGTCTTTCTTTCTCCCTTTCTTCAATCTGTCTTTGTTGTTCCGTTTCTTTAGCTTGTAATCTCATTTGCTCTTTTTGTAATTCTATTTGCCTATCCTTTTCTTTTTCTTCTAATTGTGTTCTCATTGGTACTTTTGCAAGTGTTCCTTTTGAAATTTAGTTTGCCTTTCATTTTCTTTCGTTTCTGTCTCTCTTTCTCCAATTGAAATTTCATTTGTACTTTCTGAAACTAAAATTTTTATTTAAATTTTAGTTCTGGCCTTTTAAAGTCAGCATCGGTTATAGTCTTACTGACATGTGCCAAAAGACTTTTGTCCAAGATATCTTCTCTACCAAATGTTGAACAATACATTTCGTGATTTCTTGTTTAGTTAAAGAAGATTTTGCTTCAGATAGTTCATACTTTCTGGCAAGTTCAAGCAATTCATCTTTCCTAAAATTATCCAACCGTTCTTGAGTTAGAGTAGACAGAAAATCCTCCACTATTGACATTTTTAAGAAGAAAGCCTGGTGGGTTTTTTACTAAAATTTCAAATAAAATGAACTAGGAGAATTTAAATTTCAATATTAGCCAATTTCAAATATCCCAAAGGACGATCGACCAATTTATTTATGTTACGTATCTGTTCGTTCTAAGTAACACAAAGGAAGAGTGAAGACAACAATCTGTGTAAATTTCAACAAGAAAATATTTTCCTAGAAAACATGAAAAATGTAAATATGCAAAACAAGACTTAAGATTTACTGAAATGATCAAAATTGTTCGTTCTAAAGATAAACGTAAGTCATGTAAAAAGCTCTAAAAAAAACAGTCTGAAGGTCAGTTACGGTCAAAAATGGCGAATGATGACGTCAGGCGAAGGCTAACAGAAAAATCCAGAATTTACACAGTAAAGCACAGTTTGTATTGTTCCATTCCAATTTAGAATATTTTCGGAAAATGTCTTTGCCCAAACCAGTAATGTCATTCTCCAGAAAAATAATTATTCAAAAAGGATAGAATGAAAACGAAGCAAAATTAGTTCCACTAATAATACACATGTTGTTCTACGTAGACACACGAACAGACGACTTCTCGCAAAAAATACCTCTTTTAAGGTTTTTAGAAGTTGTGTATCTCTAAGATGTTACAATAGGCTACGACTCTCACTGCCACTCTCCGTCTGTGAATGACTCTGAACATCTTACAAAATACCTCAACATACAAACGAAGCTAATATATAAGTCGTTTAAATTGCACGCGCAAGAAGGACACGTGCGATTTCACAATACATCTGGACATTAGAAAAGCCTGACCAAGTATCAGCCAATCATTTTCATAGATATTCCTGATATTCCTGAATATTTACTTGTATAAGAATTTGCCAACATACGCAGCACGTGCCCACATGAATCACATTTACGACTCAAGTAAACACGATGTTTTTAACATATTAGACTGATATTAATATAATCATATTAATTACTACATTTAATGAAATAAAAAAAATAAAATGATTTATACATAATTCATTCCTTAACAAACACATTTAAACTACAGGGTCGTAGCATCAATAAGCAGTATACTTAGTACATGAGCCCCATAGTTCCAAAATATCAAATATACAGAGCAATAATTACAGAATCAAACGAACGGCAATGAAACGGACTTTGAATGGCCATGGAGCAAGAATATTAAAAGAAATTAATGAAATATAAAAGAAATTGAATACATTATGCGATAATGAGACTCCTATTTGCTGAGCAGGGAGAAAGGAAAAATCGACAAAATTGCGATATTAAGACTCCTTCCTGTAACCAGGGAGAAAGGACACTCGCCATACTTGTGGAGGAAAAGATGATTTAACTCAACGGAAAACGGACCTATGATTCATATTACGTAAGAAATGTTTAAACATCTTAAACGAATGCGAAGAACACTTATTAAACAGTTTAATATTAATACTTTAACTTTATTAATAAGTATTATAGCTAAATTTTCAAAAGACACTGATTACGATTTAATTGACTAAACTAAACAATTATTCATGTATTATTTTTATAAATTATTATTAAATTATTACTATACGAGTAAAGTACATTTCTGCTTTTAGTAAATGTTTACTATACGAGTAAAGAACATCATTTTTACTATTTGAGTAAAACATATTTTACTACTTGAGTAAAACACATCATTCCTTTCATCGTGTGAAATTACCGAGTCATTTAATTTTGTCATTGTTTTATGTAAGGTTATCTACTTCAAGTGGAGGGGGCATGCGCGCGCATGTTTTTGTGTGTGCCTAAGATGATATTTTCCTCCTCAGTTTTAATATTTATGTCACCGTAAACCATCGTCACTAATACCCATTTAAAGATAGAATTTCTCAAATCGTTCTATTATTTTTCTGCTGTGAAATAATTTATTAGTCATGCAATGAGAGTTCATCATTCCCTACCATCGACCTTTATGCTAATATACAATGTTTTAATAGCATCCGTCGGTGACTGTAATGTCCATTAATACTGTATAAAACAAATCTCATTGAGAAACACTTTTAATGGCCAAATACCTGAACAATGTAGAAAGCTTAGCAATTAAATTGCTTTTGCATTATCGGTGTGATCCAGATAAGTGTATGAATGTTAGGTTTGAAACATAACACAAATGGTATCACATCAAATAGATGCATGTACAATGATAATTGTAGCTTGCGATAAAAACTGTTTAATTATTCCTCGGAAAGGTTGATTTAATGATTTATTGATTAGCCGTCCCAGAGTTGGTTATACCACCAATTATTAACAGTCTTTGATTCATTCTTTAATTAATGTAGTTGAAAGACTTTGCTATTGATTTCATCAAAAAGATAACGGTAAGCAACAGCAAAATCAAAATCTATTTATTCAAGGACCGCAATAGGTTCCGAATTCTGTTTTCAACTAAATTATGGAGATGTCTTTCTTTATCAGGTTGACCATCGTTTTTATGAAATTTTATCCCTTCAAAATCTTCGTTATTTAAAACGTCCATGATTACTTTTCCCTTTCTTGCTCTGCCTGCTTTATTCAGTAGAATAAACTACTATTGATACGTATTGCTTTCCTAATCGTGTAGTCATTACTGTTCAGTATACTAGCAAATTATGAACTATTAACATTGACATGTTATTATTGAAAAGCTTTGCAGTAAATCCCATTGCCGAACTCACTAGAACGTAAGGGAATGTCTGCTTCTACAGTTTTTCCCAGCACACCACCTCATCCAGGCGCAATGACTCGTATTGTATCTGAACCGTTATGTATCTTCTATCCAATAGAAAACTGTTTGATGAAGACCAGATATCAATGGAAATATAGAAGAAAACCTGATTGTGAAGTATCATCTGCGACCGTAATGCTAATATTTAAATATTTGCATATATTCAAGGCGCTGAATTTCTGTGACCTCTCATGCAAAATTTCCGCGCCTATTCGGTTACTTTCGTGATGTGACGTCATAGTAGCGACTACAGCATCCTGGCTGGCAGTTGCCAGTGTAAAAAAACAATGCTGTTTTGCGTTGCTTACGGGTGTAATGGCACATTAAGCATAGGCTGTTGACAATTTTCTTTTCTTTTCCAAAAGATAAAGACATAAAGACATAAAGAATGTATGGATACGTTATTGAAAGCGAGTCGATTTCAAACATCATACAGCACTCTGTGCTCATGACATTTATCAAAGGAATGTTACAAGCACAGGGGTTCGTTACAAATAAAATTAGGAGTATCCGTCCATGAATCAAGGGATGCGGGGTACACCCAGTAACAATATAACACAAGGATAGACATGAGTCTGCACCCCTCGGTAGTTCCAACACTGCTAGTTAATTGCGTCTGCTATTTTCCAACTCAAGGACAGTTGTAATCAAGAATAAGTTCAATTCTTAAAACAGCTCGATAAACTTCGTTTAGTTTGACATATTTAAGAAAATGCAATAATTGTTAACCGATTTTGACGTCTGGACAAGAAATGGCCCAGGCAGTGCCGTTTTTATTCAGATAGTCTTGGATTTCACCATTGACCGAAAGGTAAGATCCGAACAACCTCGAGTCCGCAGTTCAGCGCTAAAAACAAGCAGATGACAGCAAGGAAAAAAATGAACAATTTTATTGTGCCATGGTAAAACAAAAGCTTACTTGCGTTGATAATGCTACTTATCAAAATGTTAAAAAATGTTCAATATTTTATACATGAGTGAGATTGTTCGGAATAAAATTAATATTCGTATTGGGCCAACTATTGTTAGTTTGGTCAATGTCATAATATGCGGTTTTAAAACAATTATATCAATATAACTATAAATAGTGCTTGAAAAATAAGAAATCCATCACTGAGAATATGATAGAGAACTTGTACTAATATGACCCTATTGCTACTGTATATATGTTGTCACATGCACTTAATAGCAATATAATCACTACCCGCCTACGATAGGAAATATATAAACATTACAATGGAATTAAAATTTCTAGAGAATTACATACAAAAATGTAAAATTATATTTCTGGTCTCATTTAAGCTACCTAGAACTTCTTTCTCACGCCACCATGAGTTTGATCTATTTCATAAATAATTTTAAACTCGTTAAGTTTACTGACGGCTAAAGTTGATTCCATTGTTAGCTTGTAGTGGCAGTGTAGGAATAAAGGTAAAGCATATCTTTGTGTCTTTTTAGTCATTCATTAATATCTATGAGACAAATTTGACGTTGTAGTGGAAAGCGGGTTTATAAACACTGTATATGTTTAAAATTGTACCGTCGTATTTACAGTTGTACTGTGCAAGGGTTAAGCATTTATCATTACCTTGCTTTTTTAAACTAGAAATGCAGTTGTGATTTACACGTAAATCAGAGATGTAATTCTTGGGACCATTAGCATTAATATATCTAGTGAAACGGGTGTGCATTTTCCTGAACATCTATTGAGTAACCATTTGTCAGCTAAAAGTAAAATTTTGAAATTTTAATTTACTTCAGGACTCGAATTCTATGTAGACATGCTCTTGTTATGTATCATGTTTAGACGTCACTAATAATCCAAAAATGAAAAGACCCAAAAGCCCAGGTTACAGAGGAGAATGTTATAAATTGTTTTGAGATATTGTTTTTTTTCTAGCTATATGCAATATAGGCTTGATCTTCACGTGAGGAATGATGTCATACATTGAAATAGGAGACAAACCTAAACAATCTGTCAGACTGGACACCAATCTTAATTCAAAATTTGTTATATAAAATTGCCGCTGCCTTTCATAGAAAATAGGATCACAAATGTGATTTCTTCCAATGAAAATATAATTTTTCAATTAATAAGGAAAATGCACTGCTGAGAATTATGTAAATTTAAATAAATTAATATTTTATACTCTTTTATTAAAATATTGAGTCATGTTTAACTATTAACGAGATGTTGAACTAAATACAATTATTCAGAACAGGCCGAATGAAGTAAATACAACACGGTCTGAAACAGGCATAATATTCTATATATAATGAGTCAGAAACAGGCCCAATGAACTAAATACAACACGGTCAGAAACGGGCCTAATGAACCAAATAAAATAGCTGAGAAACAGGCCTAATGAATTAAATACAATACAGTCAGAAACAGGCCTACGAACTAAATACAACACGGTCAGAAACGGACCTAAGTTCAATAAGTCAGAAACAGGCCTAATGAACAAACTGCGACAAGATAACAAATAGGCCGAATGATCTAAATACAACAGACACTCGCAGAAACAGGAGGAATACACTAAATACAACACAGTATGAAACAGGCTAATTAACGAAATAAAATAGGATCAGAAACAGACCTAATGAACTGAAAACACGGGCACAATGAACTAAACAAAATATGCCAGAAACAGGTCTAATCAAGTAAATAAAATAAGGTCTCAAAATGCCTAATGAAGAAAATATAACAGGATTAGAAACAGGCCTAATTTATATAATTACAATAGGTCAGAAATAGGCTTAATTTACCAAGTACAATAAGGTCGAAAACAGGCCTAATTTACCAAGTACAACACGGTCGGAAACAGGTCTAATTTACCAAGTACAACACGATCGGTCGGAAACAGACCTAATTTACCAAGTACAACACCGTCGGAAACAGGCCTAATTTACCAAGTACAACACGGGCTTCCATGTTGTGGAGCAAGACATTAAAAACTATTGCTATACAAAGCTGCATGTTGAATGTTTAAGATGACAAGTATTTGTAAATTAACCCTTTCACAACATGAATTGCTTAAGGGACTTGGAATTATAAATGGAAAAATTACTAACTTCGGTACCAAATATTGATTTAGTTTGGGCTTTTTCATTCAGTAATAACAAATCATAATCAATTCTGGATAGAAGATGTTGGCATTCTCTCTAAGCTTGTTAAGATCAGTTCAAGTTATTTTACCGGTTTACTTTCCACAAACCTCTGTAAGGTTTATTCCTGGCATATACATACAGTATGTGAGTGTATTGAACAAAATATTGTCGGAACGGTGTCATTTAATTATGTTCTTAAATGGGGGCTATTTATGAATATGATTTTCTATACCTCAGAATAAACATGTAACGGTATACTAAAAGGTTATACAATATTGCGAAAGGAGATTCAACTTTTGTAAATGTTGTGGCACACACCATTGTCAAAAAATAAATAAGAATTATGGGATTTTTTTGTTTGAAAATTTAGGTAAGGCAACATCTGAACGAAAATGGAATGCTTAGTTTTAATAATATCGATGCTATACATGTTATCGACTTTTCATGATTTCATAACTATAAAATAAATCTTTAGTGGATGCAAGTGAAACCGTTATGGAAAACCTTTGTAACAAATTATTTGCTTAAAAGAATATAAAGATGATGCAGATGAATTTTGTTCTGTTTGCGTCGCATCCTAAAACAATAGCTCATCTGTTCTAAAATTACCAAATAGTACATGCAGACTGTCATGTGTTTTTAATTTAAATATTTGATTGTTAGTTTTAAATTTCTTTTAATTTCATTACATACTATTTGTAATGTTATTTTGTTCACTGGATTTGATATTGTCCAGAATTGAGTTTAATTCTGCTTGACCTGACTGAATTTTTTTAAAATTGATAATCACCTAATAAAAGAAACACTATATATAGTTTCTAACTTTGACTTATAAGCAGTGAGAGTTTTGGCGAACAACATTTTCTTTAATTCTTTCTCAGAGTAAGAATCATTAAGTTAAGTCAAGGCCATACTTGAAGTACTTGATATGAAACGTGTTTAATATTACAAACTCCTAGAAGAATGGCCCTCATCCAGGAATCTGTTGTCGTCTTAAATTAGTGCTTAACTGTTGTCTCTATAAAATATTGGCAGTCGGGCTTAAAATATTTCACATTAAATTGTTTTTGTTGCGAGCAGTTTTAGCTGATTTTTTTATTTTATGAAATTCAAGTGTTATGTAAATGTGATTAAATTTCTTGTGTATAAGTTTTAAGATTCATTTAATTTTATTTTTGTTTCATTGTATTTAATTGCAATGAATATTTTTCTTGGATTTGGGATTCTATTTTTAGTAGTGAGATATTTTTATCACAAAGTTATTTACTTAAGACGAAATAGTAATACGTGCGAATTATCATTGAGTTCGTCTAACCTTGGTAATAAAATCAACAGGAAGTTAAAAAGATTGGTCAGCATGACCGATATACTTTTATCGCGTGATCACTGTTTGTAAACTTTCTTTATATGATTGGTTTTTAAGTGGGTCTATGTTGGACGACGGGACAAAACTAGTGTAGTAAGAGACTACATGACCAATCTCGCGAGACATGAAATGAGGTTTCGGGAAATTAAATACGCATTCTAATATTGTTTTGGGCAGTCATTCAAAACAAGGAAGAAGGTGTTGTTTTTAAATTTGTTACCAGAATATTTTATCCTTCGCCTGATTTTTTTGGATTCAATAATATATTTTCCTGGACACTCAACAAGTTGACATTCTTATAAAAAATTTCTGAAAGATTTTCATGGAAATTTATTCTGGAATTATTCGGAAACAAAGACTATGAGTCAAGTGATGAATTTTTGTTATTCATACATTGGACTGCATCTTATGTCATCGCCTTCCATATTCGTACGTCGTCAGAACTCGAACCTGGCTTCTTATAAGTCTATTTAGTGATAGGACTTGTGCTATTATTCTCAGAATCATGTTTGGATTATACTCACTAACTGTAAGTCCTATTTACCAATTTTTACATTGTTATCTAGAGAAATAAATTGTTTTGTTAAATTTACAAAGCTTGTTGGCTTTCACTCTTCTTTGGTACTGAGTACAAGCCAGTGTCAAGCGATTGTTTCCCCTGGAAATACATAACTGCTCCTACAAAATTATTGGACAGAGACATTCCATGAAAGTTATACGAAATTCAAAATTGGAATAATATTTTATATGATTCAACGAAGGATTGTTGATACAGCAACACTTCGCAGGTTATTGCAAACGTCATCACCTTCCATTTTTGGATTTTATCAGGATTTAAACTCAGTTTCATTCAGGACATTTTATCACTAAGAATTATATTTTTATGTCTTTGATTATTTTTTTATTTAATCCGTGAAACCATAAGTTCTTTCTTCTTAATTTTTCATTTGGTATTCTAGGGAAATAAACCGGTGATCACAAATACATACACTGTACATACATACTTTTTACCATCATACATCTAAGTTAGGAAACGCTTGCCTTTGAGTTAGTTTTGCCACTTAATGTTCTTTCTTTATTTACTTTTCCAATTAAATTAATGTATTATACATAGCATTTACTGCACAAGGCCACATATCAAATAATGGGTCGTGCTTTGGCTCTTCGTATTTTTGTATATACTTTTTCTTGCAATGTTGTAGAGTCTTCATATTATTTTACGAAACGCTAGACTGGTTTTTCTAAAATTCTATAAGCATTTTCCACATTACCTGCAAAACTCAACTCTGCACGGATCGTTTGTCTCTTGTGGACTAACATTTTCATATTCTTTCTATCTTAAATATTTCTTCCTTTATTATCATCTACCTCTCATTTAATTTTTAAAGATATTATTTGGAACGTAGATCAAAATCAAACAATTCTTACAATAGAAAGTTCGATCACATTCGATCTGACTGACAAGGATACATCAAAATCTATCTGAAATGGCGCATCAGATCACACTCAATCTGAAATAGAAAGTTGGAACAAAATAAACTTGATTTTTAATGTTATATAAAAATCAATCTGGAATGGAAAATAATATCTAAATCAATCTGAATTAGAAATTTCAATCACAATCAGTCTGAAATGGAAAGTAAATTGCACACAATGTCAAATGGAAAATTAGATCTATATCAATCTGAAATGGAAAGTTATGCCACAATCAATCTGAAATGGAAAGTTATGCCACAATCAATCTGAAATGGAAAGTTATGCCACAATCAATCTAAAATGGAAAGTTATGCCACAATCAATCTGAAATGGAAAGTTTGTCACAATCAATCTGAAATGGAAAGTTACGTCATAATCAATCTGAAATGGAAAGTAACGTCACAGACATTCTGAAATAGAAAGTCACGTCACAATTAATCTGAAATGGAAAGTTACGTCATAATCAATCTGAAATGGAAAGTTACGTCTGAAATAGAAAGTCACGTCATAATTAATCTGAAAAGGAAATTTATATCACAATCAATCTGATATGGATAGTTACGTCACAATAAATCTGAATTAGAAAGTTCAATCACAATGTTTTTGAAATGGGAAGTTAGATATCAATCAATCTGAAATGGAAAATTACAACACAGTCAATCTGAATTATTAACTGAAATCATAATTAATATGAATTATAAAATTATGCAACAATCAGTATGAATTGGGAAGCTAGACGTCAATCAATCGCAATTAGAAAATTAAGTCATAGTCAATCTGAATTGGAAGAAAGGTTACTTTTAAGATTAATTACAAACTTACTTTAAGTTGTGAAAAATAATTAGAAATTTAAATTTTAAAGATGATAGATTTTTAAGAGCTGTTCAATGTGAATAGAAGTAAAAAAAATACATTATTTCAATATATTTATAAAACAAATGGCACGTACTGCAAATCTGTTATAAAGGAATACAGTTCGTATGAAGCAGAGACAGATAGACTTGTATTTCATGTGTGATGTCATATTACGTTTTAGTACTCTTGGTATTTTTCTAGAAATTACTGTAACACGAGTGTTCTTGAAGAATCATCGTTCTTCTATAAGGCACAAATGCTAACAATGTTCAAATTGATCTTTTATTAATTTGTATTAATACATCAATTTTAGTTGAAAAACAGCATATAACCAAATATGGACCATTTTCTCTGTATGGGCATTAACAATGCCAGATAAAATGTTTGAAGATGAGTTTGTGCTGTGTATAATACGCAGATGCCAGAAATGCATGTAAAATTGACTGAAAATGAAAGCATTCCAGGATGTCTGTCGTTGTCTAACAAACACATTTTATTGTCTCACTTTATCTGCCAGTGTACATACTCCCAAGCAGTCACTAATATGTACAAATGGTAAGTGGGTATGAATGTACTAAGAACTTTTAATAACATTTTGTTCCTCTTTAATATTGTGTTTTTACCAAAGCAGTGAGGAATTTAACCAATTTTGAAATATTAATTTGAAAGTTGTTGTTCATGTATGAATGTTTCTGTGTGTGGAAGTATGCACTAATGCACACCCAACCATTCATCATCCTAATTATACATGACGTCCTCACATTTATATGAATTTAAGGTACGATTAGTGGCTTCTCTAGCAATTTTTGTTGATCACTCAAAAATCTTGCGAATAAATCAAAGTCATAACCGCAGGTGGATATCGGGATGTTTTCAACACGTGGTAGACCTAACATCTGATGTTAACTTCTGGTAATGTACTCTTAGTTTACTTTGGCAAATATATTAATCAGGATAGGAGCATCTGATGTTCATACACGATAAACTGATACGTTTTCAAACGTAGAATTAGGTTTGTTTACGACAAGCATCCTAATGGATCAATTTTGTGTAAAGACTATTTTCAGATTCAAAGCATTGGGCTAGGTTATGGAAATAAGCAACAGGATATTTTTTAAAAATCTATCAGCATTTTTCCCCATTCGAATTATAATGACTGGTTAGAATATCAACATGATCATAATATTTTTATAAATTTAATTTCTTTGTTGTAAAGGAAAATGAAGTAGATAAAATTCATCTGCTACATATTTCTTTTATCGGTTTTCAGTGTTTCCAAATGAGGCTGAGACGTATATTGGCAAAGCAAGGTTTGTAAATGTCTCACGCAGATATCGTCCGCTAACAGACTGGACTTTATACTTCTCTTCAGGAGTTATGTTAATACATCTGCATTAACATTCAATGTAGAGAATCATCAGGATATGCTGTAGTCTGGGAATTCATTTACATATGTGCTTCAACACTAAGAACTCATCATCGCTAGGAACTGATAAACCATTTCGTAACTTGTATTGGCTGCAATGAAAAACATCGTAGCAAAACGTCAGAAAAGGATGTTCACCTAACGGTCAAGAATAATTACCCTTTAGTCCAGATAATAAATGGTTTGCGCTATTGACGTGAAACCTTCAAAAATCACTAGATTATGTATTTAATTGCAATGCAAGCTTGGCAGCACCATAACTATTTTTATGAAGCATGGAAAAGAGTTTATTGCCATATTCCATACCGTTATTGTTATCGTGATGGTTATCTGAAAGAAAATTGGCATTGCTCGCTAAGCTGAAGTATTTTGTTAAAAAAAAAAAACAGTTGGTGGGTATTAAATAATTCGCAATACTTGTCGAATTTGGCCGTGCTAAAAAACTAAAACATACCATAACCAGAAGAATAGAAAAACTTTTTAGAGTTGTTTTCAAACATTTTCTCCTGAGCTTACAAATGTACAAATATTGACAAAAGCGTGATCTTGAATTCATTATGTCAAGAGGTTTGTATTCTGCAGGCAATCCGTTTTGAAACTTTGTAAAATTGCTTGTCCGTTTTATCGATGGAAACTTTATACAGAGTGCCTTCTTAAATGTGTCCTTACTTTGTCACTAATTGACATCAACACAAATTAAAAAGTCTTCCAAAAGACCTAAAATGGGTTGTCATCAACACAAATAAAAGGGCCTTCCAAAAGATGTAAAATTAGGACGTCAATATATCTCTCAAACTCACAACATCGCTACTTAGCAAATAATGCTAATTTCACAGTTTTACAATTTAAAATCTTATTTATGGAATGAGAAGTAATTTATTTGTTTTTTCCTTTACCATTTTTAAAGGCACAAAGGACAAAAGGACAAAAGACAAACGTTGTGGAAACAAATACAGGAGTATATACAATGAAACCCCATCTCTCTCTCTCTCTCTCTCTCTCTCTCTCTCTCTCTCTCTCTCTCTCTCTCTCTCTCTCTCCCTTCCCCCTCTCTCTATCTATCTATCTATCTATCTATCTATCTATCTATCTATGTATATATATATATATATATATATATATATATATATATATATATATATATATATATATATATATATATATATATATACATATACATACATACATACAAACACATACACAGAGACATCAATAATTTCAGCATTTTCTTTTATTAAAAGTAAATGTAACTTGTAAATATGTTTTGCTTGCTTGAAAAGTTACCTTTATCCCCATTTTATCTTGCTCAATGACATGATGCTCTAGAAAGGCATCTATCTGCATAACTAAGGATTCTGTGTCACACTTTGTCATAAAAAAGATTAACACCAATTAAAAAAATTGTCAATCAGCAACTTAAAACGGCAATCAATTACGATTAACTGACCACAAATTATTCGAAGTTGCGTATAATAAATTATGGTATATTCCGATAACTGGATCGTTAAAATTTTATGATACCTTATATACTTGCATATAAGTCGTTTACAACGGCAAACAACAAAGACGTCAATTTTCAGGCACATTAATTGACGACAGATGTTGGGTCTATAAAATTTGCAGCTGAGACTGACTAATAACCGTGTACAAACGGTAGTTGTCAAATCCAGTGACATTTGCAAACATTATTTGTATTATTTATTTTTTCAAAAAAACAAACAAACATTCAAATCATGATTTCAGAAGTAATATCTACATACAATTGCATCGGTTGCTAATGTAAGAAATATTTCCATTGGTAAGAACGTAACTATATGAACACTCCGAACTGCGTTTATTTCTTTATAAGCTGTACAGAGAACTACTTTACTTCTACTTCTATATATAGAGAAACTTGCAAGGTGAACAATGCACACACGGAAACGGAAGTCAATGTATACACATTGTACGTCCTCAAGACGAGTAAGAACGTCTTTCTTCTTCTTCTTACAATAAAATTAATTGATTTTGACGGAATCACATAGCAAATTTTCGTTCGTTTGAAATGAAAACAGTCATTTGTTTCTTTGATATATTAGATATCTCATTTACGCAAGGTCAATGTCAGCTGTGTCACCGGTATTATGGATGCAACTGCTGTGTTCAAAAGGGCGGAATTCTGATAAATGTCATAAATGGAGACCCTACACACATTGACCCATCTGACATGACTTATGAATCGGACGATATTACACAAGCTGAATTATCAAGCATTCGGAATATCTCAAAGAGTAGGATAATCAGAAGCCAAATCTCTCTAAGAGTGTGATCCTTTAAGGTAAAAATTAGCAATTGCCATAAAGCTTTAGACATCAGAAGCACTTTTTCCTAATAAACTAATATTTAAATTGAAAAAAAATCGCTTAAATTCTACGGAATAATTTCAAAGTAGTTTCACCGCCATGCCATTGTAGACTTCCCCGCATCAGTGTATATACTAGGATGGAGAGAACGTTGTGAAATGGGCGTGTTGTTGTTTGACTTAAATGCGTTATGTAAGGCGTGTTAGTTATCATAAATAGGTTTAAAAGATATCGAAAACCCAAAACACAGTAAACACATAATAAAAGTCCAACAATGTTTAGTTACAATGTTCTTGTATCGTGTAGTTAATCACTAAACTATTTACTCAGCAAACGTTTTGTGCTTCCTGGCATCAAGTGCAAACTTTTCATCGAAACTAGAAAAATTAGAAGGTACCGGATCTGAAAATTAAAAAAATCTATCTCCATATGCTCAAAATCAAAAGCAAATGTATCTTCAACTTTCGGTTGAAATAATTGCCAAATTGACGACTATCCTCAAACAATTTCAAGCATTCCTCTTAAGAATATAAAATTAATCTTAAACATTTGACTGTTTTTAATAAAAACAAAGTTTGTAACCCTGCAGAAAGTATTTTGAACTTGTAAACATCATCTTTCAATAGAAAATATACGTGTCAGTGTCGAGAAACATGCAGTTGCAACTAAACGGCAATGTTTAACTAGATTGCATACACATTTAGCCGGACTTAATATCTCTTAGTTTCAAGTGCTTACATCAGAGCTTGCGATAGTTTAATAAAATCGGTTTAACCATGTGCAGGAGCTCTGACGAATTTCCCACCAAGAATTGGATAAAGGATTTCGACTTCTGTATTTTTACTTTGCGTTCATCATGGCAAGTTACAGATCTATCACTCTTTCTAGAGACACTTACTTTCGAGAAAAAAATATCTAAACTAGTTTTATTGTGATCTGTAGGACTAGGATTGCACCTGTCAGTGTAAGACATTTCCTTTTTATCCAACAATCCTGGCTCGATTTATCGTAATCGCAGAACATATGCACTTCTCTGATTTCTTGGACCGTAGTTAGACGATAAACTATTCCTCTGAGAGTGCTTTTCATCCAAATCCAACGATCTCCACATGGTATCCAATAATTAACACATTCACAAAGAAAACAGTTCTGATCATTTTCTCATCTTGCAAGCTGCATGACTTCCTCTATGAAAACTCAGCAGGAAAATTGTTCATAACAAATCTTCAAATATTTCTTTATATCCCAGGTGTTACCAAATAATTGTCAGAAATGCAGATGTTCTACAAATCAAACACTTGCTAATTAGTACCCGCTATTAAGGTCTGAAATGGAATCCAGCAAACATTTCTGTTCCTTTTTACCTTTGGTGTCATCGTTAAAAATGTGCTACTCGAATCCTTTGAAGTTTTTGTTATATTTGGCATGCTAGGAAACGATTGAGTCACATCTGATTCATTGATAACTGTAAAACCTTCGGATGTATATTGATTAAACAGTTGACATTTAGGACGAAGAGAATGATGACGACGATAGTGATGGTGGCACAGATATTATTATCATCATTAATGTTTGCTACTATTTTCATTTAAATATATTGTTAAGGTTAAAAATGATTAGTGATCTTTTAGTGTAATACTAAATTCCCGTAACTATAATGACCGCGAATGCAATGAAACTTTCAACCAAACATTTAACAAAGTGTAGTTATTATAATAACATTTCTGGTAAATATAATAAACATCGCTCTTAAATATTCAAATAAAATAGTGATTGCATATTAATTGTGCAATATTACTTTATATTTTTATATTTACATTTAGTAATGTTTTCTCTGACTTTTGTTCTAATAATAATAAACTGCTATGTTTCATGTTTTAAATTCGCAACTGGATTCAAAACTATAAGGATTTATTACATAATCCCCAAAATGTTTGCTCTGAATAATTTCTTGCATTTAAATATATTTTAGGACTTAAATTATGGTATCTGAGTTCAAAATGTGCTTCTGTGTGTGTCTGTGCGTGCGTGTGTGCTTGTGTGTGTGTGTGTGTGTGTGTGTGTGATAAACATAATTTGGTCGTTGGGATGTCTTTTTGACTGAGTCAATATTTGTTCAGTATCTGGCTGACTAGGTTGTTAAATATGAGACAAAATGGGATTTTGATGATAAACGCAAACAAAACCATGATTGCCTCTTTTTAGTTTCTTTTTCTTGAACACAAGAATACAAAGTTTGTTTCATGAGCATTTTGGGTTGCTAGGTAGCATGTATTTTACCAGTGTCAATTTCAGAGCTGATGTGTATAATACATCACTTTGCATCTTAGAAAGATCGATCCGTTTTGTCTAGAGAGAACAATATAGCATAACAAAATATTAAAGCACAATTTTGAAGTTTTCAAATTCCAACTGGACTCTTGACCTCTGGGATTGTACTTCAAATTTTCAAACATGTTCTCGTAAGAAGATGCTATATAATGTTTTCCTGCGCTACATACAGACTCGCACACGCACAGATAGAGAGACACGCATATTATATATATATATATATATATATATATATATATATATATATATATATATATATATATATATATATATATATATATATATATATTCATATACAGAGAGAGAGAGAGAGAGAGAGAGAGAGAGAGAGAGAGAGAGAGAGAGAGAGAGAGAGAGAGAGAGAGAGAGAGAGAATACAAATCATATGGCGAATAGCAACCCTTTCAAGCTTACTGGATCCACCAAGGGATCACGTGTGTCAGGGATTGATTAAAATAGATGCAATAAACTGACGACGAACAGTACGAAACCATTAACTAACTAGCCTAAGCGCTTTCGACTCTTAATGAGTCTTTATCAAAGGCAAATACAAAACATATATACGACAAACAAATAAACACATAAACGTTGTGTTTGTAAGCCTCTACATGGCTGTCTCCACATTTGTTAAAACTATAAATACAACCAGCTTGTATAGACTAGTTGCGGAAACTGAAAACGGTGTATAATTCCCTAAAAGTCTACAACCCAAAGCGACATCTATTTTTACTTTTTGTACATTTATACAACGCAGATTATATCCCGGATATTTAATTCTATACCGGTTATTCTTATAGTAAAAATTGAAGGATAATAAGAAGATTTAGAAAATGTTAAATTCTACTAGTGCATAGTTTTCATTTTCTAGTCTTCTTGGTTTAGACCGCTTGGTTTCAATGTTCTAAGGCGGCGTATCCAGTATGATTACTTTTCCTTCCTGGTTTCGGAACTCCAGCTTTGGTTGTTAGCAATAGCAATAGGTATTATATCACAGAAAGTGTGGCCAGGGGAGGAGAAGTGTTCTCCGACCGGGCTTCTGTACAGCTTTTTGTCATCCAATCAGATCTATGAAGGTTTATCCTTTTGTGTAGCTTTTCAGTTTCTCCGACGTACGGAAGGCCACAGATTTTACATGTGATGAGATAAATCACATTCTCTATTTTGCACGTTTTGTTTGGACCATGTATATTTAGTTTTTCTTTAGTCACTGTGCTAGTGAATGTCTTGGTCTCTATCATATGTTGACAGGTTTTGCATCTTTTATCGCCACAGGGTCCAGATTGACTAGGTTGGTTTTGACTAGCGATTGGCGTTAGCTTTGCCCTGACTAGGATGTCCTTTAGGATTTTTGGTCTCCTGTAAGCTACTACAGGTTTGTTCGGAAGTATTAGGTTTAGTATGTCTGACGATTGCACGGCTGGCCAGTGGTTTACGATGATTTTACCTACTTTGGGATTGTCTGGGTGATAGGTCAGAATAAATGATATCCTATCAACCTTTTCTTTCTGTCCATATCTTTCTTTCTATCCAAACCGTGATGACCTACTCAGATAATTAGTTAGTTACTAGTTTCGTACTGTATGTCGTCAGTTTATTGCATCTATATATATATATATATATATATATATATATATATATATATATATATATATATATATATATATATATATATATATATATATATATATATGTATATATATATATGTATGTGTATATATATATATATATATATATATATATATATATAAATATATATATATATATATTTATATATATATATATATATATATATATATATATATATATATATATATATATGTGTGTGTGTGTGTGTGTGTGCGTGCGTGTGTGTGCAGACGAATTGTTGTATTAAAATTCCAGGGATATACTTATCTCGCAATATTATATATTGTTTGCTCACAATCTATTTAATTGATATTAATTGCAGAACGACTATAATGTAACATTTCAAAAACATAAACATTGTCAAAAACAAAAATTATGATTAGTCCTACAACAAATCCGATTGAATGTTAAGTGCTTACCCAAGCTAATAGTTGGAAAGTAAAATAAAAACGTTTTCGAGTTGGGCTAATGAACAGAACGGACGTGTTTTCTGAGCTCCCGGACTCTACGGATTTTTAGGGATTTTGGAATACCTAGTGTTTTAGAGGTGAAGATATATCTAGAGATGTCTGCTTTGGTTATATCAGTTCACCATTTTGAATGAGTGAATTGTCAGTTCACTAATTTGAGTGAGTAAACTAGCAATTTGCTATATTGAGCGAAAATATAATTTGCTTTGCTCTTGTGAAAATCGTATTTTCCTTTTGTGATATACATGAATCGTTCTTTCTCTATTTCACCTGGTACAGTATATGTCATAATGTTTGCATTAGTATTTGTTGCATTAATAAAATATTGCTAACTATGTTAATTTGTCCAATATTTGGACGCATGCACGCACGTATAAATCATATTTCGTTTCATAATTTCATATATCATTAAAGAGTGCATTTGCTTTACCATCAAAATCATTTTTTTTTGTTAATCCGGAAATCTCAAACTCGTTTCTATTGTTACACTCACATTGAATTGTTTTAAATATTTTGATTTACAAACACAGGCAAGATTTGGACAAGTCAGGGAAAGGAAGAGTTTATAAGCACACCTCTTTCCTTAATTTTAAAAGTTTTGGCAAATTGTTTGTCTTTTCGAGAGAATTGGGTTGACCTGTAAAGAGCTGTAATTTTTTTTGTTCACGAGAGAAATGGCAATCCTTTTGCTGTCTAAGATTGAGTCATCGTCTGGCAGTAGACTTTCCTATGCGATATGGCCTGCTTCTGCGAAAAGAGAAAAATATTTTTTAAGTGCCAATTCGAGAGTCAACAAAGACTCTGTCTGTCTGGTTCTTGCTGTTGTTGCTGCTGATGTTTTTGTTCTTCTCTCCTCTTCGTCTGAAGTCTGTTTTTCTCAGTCCATTCTTGTTCTTTCTTAGTTTATTTTCCAAAGATCTCTTCTATGAGGTCTTGGGCTATGGAGAGAATCATGACATTCTCTATCTTTTCAAACTTAGGTATCAGGTTTAGCCTGACACGATGTAACTGAACGTAAGCTTCGTTCAGTTTAGCTAGACTGGAAGGCATGTTCAAAGCTTGATGAGTCAACAGTGAATTGTCATACTTCAATTTCATTCGATAAGGTGTTTATAGTCGTCTCTGCACTTGATACTTCTATGACTTAAAGTCCATTGCTGGACCAGAAGCCCCTTTGGGTCACATATGTCCCGGGCTGGGACCCCCTTTGAAGAACACAAGGCCCTGCCTGGATGTCGTCCCAAAGGGGCGACACTGCTATCCCAAGGTGCTGGGCCTTTTCGCTTTTGATCTTTGACGTTTATGAAAGGGAATCCGGTGACAATGAAAAGAAACCACCAAAGCAACATACAGCCCAGACACCCGCCCGCCCGCTCCACCATCCAACCCTTCAAAGAATTCGAATCACGCACCGAACCACTACCACAGTTAAATCCAAAAGAAAGGTGGATGAAGTTGTATATCATACACTATCCCTTATCAGCAAAAAGTTAACGTATGCAAACTTTGACCAATATGTTGGACAATAACAACACACTGAACATGAACTTCACAATGGTCAGACTGGAGACCCGCCTGCTTTATATGGTACAAACATGACGTGATAGAAAACATACTTACTGGGTTTTAGTATTAGAACGTTATGATAGCTCATGTCATGGTGAGGTATAGAGACAGTCAGATGGTATATATTCACAGAGACACTATTTTCAAAATGATACATTTTTTTTTATTAAAGTAACAGTTAACATAATTAGTAAGTAAAAATAATACCAAACACACAAGTTATTTTAACAAGGTTGACAATATCGTGAAATCATGTGAGATTTTCATTGATGAAAGTCATGAGGCCATTGAAGTACACTTCGTTTTCTAGCTAAAGACTAAAGATTACCATAAACAGTCACACAATCATCGATCTACTTTTTTCGAGATGTGTGATAATCAAAATAAGTTACTAAATGTTCTAAAGAATATCTCAGACTGCATTCATGAAGAAAATAGACAATATTTTCCACTAACCATGGAATCAATGCTTTGTAATGTCTTCTGGGCATTTCTTCTCATAAAGTCAATCATATTGTCTTCCAAAGGCGCTAACCCATACGAATTAAAATACTCCACACAATTCTCTTGAGGAAAGTAAACTGCTACCCAGTGAGTTCCTGGAAGATGATTGTCATCCGTGTTGATGACATACGCTTGATGGTCTTGAGGTTTGCGATGAGGTAGTTCAACTTTAGCACACAGGACAGTATTACAAAAAGCAGTATACGAACTGTTGTTCAAAAGAAAATAAAGTTCCCAGGTATCCTTTTTTCTTCTTTTGTTTCTCTTGTTTCATAGGTAATCATAAGTCATAAATGTAATTCTGACTTTTTGCGTGAAAAGGTCTGTTAAGGAACCGTTTCTTCGCGTTTTTCCCAACTCGTCCAGATGCTAATCCAAGTTTTCTTCTTGACTCATCATCAGACATTTATCAAGATGATATTGACTGGGATGATCGTTCTGACATACCCAGCAATCTTTCTGGCTCAGGCCTGTTATTTTATACTAAACGTTGCTCTTATTCTAGCCATCTGGAAATGACTACCTTGTCCTCTTTGTCTTGGTTTTTGGGTTCTGTTTTCACAGTATCCCCACATGCCACAGAATCTTCAACTTTCAAAGTAGAATAAGTGTCTTCGATAGTGTCTAATAATCTAGAATGACTTCTCTCAAACTGTTGATTTCTGTCGTATTTTCGAATTCGGTATACATGATGACGTTCACTGTCTCGGTGATGACATCTGCAAACTGAAGTTCTTCCCTTAGTTGATCTGATTATATTGGTATGGAGTGAAATCAAAGACCCACGAAGTGTAACCTTTGATATAATCTTCGTACGAAATGCCGTGACTGGTGTTAGTTCCTAGATGTACGATAGCTTCGTACAAGGACAAGTACGATCTCAAGTAATTTCTCTGGGCAAAGTCAGGCTCAATGGGTCTGGTACACAAAGTCTTGCCATCGCGACTGTCTTCGACCTTGGACACTCTGTAGTGCTTAAACTCGAAAGGATTGGCAGTGACGACTCCGTTGATGGCTGCATTACTAACGATACCAATGTTTAAACGTTTGGGTAACTGTCCTTGGAACAGACGATATTCGATCTTGGATCGGAGTCCACAATGGTGAATGTTTTCACTTCTAAACGTCTTATCTGATACTTGGCAGTCGTTCTGCTTAAGGTTTGACTGATATCGTTTCACGTTTTAGGTAGCACTATTAATTGGATTACATAAAGTCTGGCTTCTTGGGCGATGGTTTTATACTCGTTAGCATGAGTCCTCAAATGGAAAGAGACACTGCCGATATTCAGTCTCAGACGAATATCCATTGCGTTCAGCAAATACTTGTTTTTCAACCACATGGTTCATAAATACAGGGAAGCAAAACTATCAGGCAAAATCTAACTTGCCAATCACCGCTAGTATTTCGTTTCTCACCTTGATTAGCCTTTGTTCTCCACCCAAATGTTGTACAATTCAGAACAAAATGTAATGCCAAATACTTTGTCCTCCTGAAGTTTGATTAGTAGGCGACGATTTATTTTGTGGTATTCAATCATGACACTTCTCTCTAAGACTTTACCAGATATGGCATTGAGCTTCGTAGCATAAATGTTGATCTTTAAAAAAAGCCTGCAATAATTGACAATATATAGGTGGTGTATTCAGTTCAAGTTTTTTCTACTTTCATAGAGTCAACTTCAGCGGAATGTTTATCCAAAGCTTGTTGCACTTGCTCGTCATAAAATTTGGCCGTAAAAGTGTTTTGATTTTCGACGATATTATTGATTTGTGTAGGATGAATCATTTCCACTAAAGCCATTTTCTAATGGGCTTCGTCATGCAATTGGATGGACGGGGGTAATTTGGCCATGATACAGCACAAAGTGTTATTGGCAAACACCTCCATGGAACTGTCACTGGGTAACGTTAAGCAAATTTTGGTTATTCATAATTCCACATTTCTATTATTCGAGGAGTCAATGGAAGTCAGAGGAGTGTCTAAAAGAGGTTGATTATGGTGATTGTTGGAATAACTTTGGACACAAGACGCCTGTTGTTGTTTCCGTTAGAGGAATAGTTCAGATATGGACTGTGAAGAAGGTAACCAATGCAACTGCTGAGTAAAATGGTTCACTATTGTTTGTTTCCTTGTTGCAAACTCAGATTAGCAATGGCAGCACCGATGACACAATACCTTAAATACGTTCTCCACACCACGCCCACAAGGGTTGCTTTTGTAAATATTGCAGAGAACATCTAGGGGAAGGAGTGGTCACTGTAATAGCTGAAAGTGTGCTGAAGAGCATGACGGTCACTTCTTTTATTATTCGAGGATTTGAGAAGCGTCATTCAAAGAGTCAAAACGTGAAGGATATCCCTTACAATGCACATTGCCTTCTTTGACACGGCGTTTTCCTACTTTTCGTGTTCATCGATCGAGAATGCTTTCTATCTCGTGCACGTTGTCTTCGTTTTTGGTCACACGTTGTAACTCGGGTAAGCAAACCGTTCCTTTTAACACTTCCCCGTTCATGTCTTCCAATTTATAGACGGGAGGATAACGGCCACATACTCGTTCAGTGACACGAAACAATTCGGTGGTCCAGTTGGGTAAGTAACCTTTGTCGACAGTACGTTTGGTTTTGCCAATGTGCACCCAATTTCCTTCGGCTAACACTCCATCTTTCTTAGAGACAGTGACTGACGGGACGTACCAAACAGGCGCTCAAAGACGGTCACTTCTTTGGGGGCAAGTCTAATGCTCCGATGGTAAGATTGATTGTACAACTGAATGAGGTGCGATAAGACGTCAATGTACTTGAGAGCATATTGAACGTAAACTATTTCCACATGCGTTCTTTCAAGGTAAGTTTCAAAACGTTCCAAGATGCTGGCTTTTATTTCGGGATTCTCGGTGGTCACAAATTGAATGACACATTTCTTGAATTATTTTTGGAAAGCTTGGTTTAGACATACGGTGCCTTTGTCGGTTTGCCATCTATGAGGGTGACGACCACTTTGTGTCAACACCAGTTTTAGGGTCGAACTAACTCACTGCTCGATTTGGAAGTCAATGGAACGATTCAAGCAAATTTGGAAAAACGTCGATGACACAAAACAAATATTTGTAGCCACTATTGTCGGTGACCAAATGAGAGATATCGGCTAAATCAGCCTGCCGTTGATGATCGATGCCTTCCACTTGGGTGCGACTCCTAGAAAATTTTCGTCAAATGTGTTCGAGTAAGGTGTACGTTTCTTGTTCTCGTAACCATCTTTGCATTTGAGGTATATGGACACTTTTCGGTATTGGTTTGGCAGCACAATACAATTTATGAACCCCTCCTTAACCGTCATGATGTGACGGATCGTAGTAAATGCTGGATAAGACCTTTTCAATTTTTCAATAAGTGAATCACTCTTCACTGATGCTACACTTGTCTTTCTGTTCTATTTTCGTGATTTGTAATGCTTTGGTTGTCCGAATAGAATTGGGTGTTGACATGGAGGACGACGGAACATGTGCAATCGGATCTTGTTTCACATTTAGTTTCCCTTCTTTCTATTTCACTTCTGTCGAAGAATGGGTGGCTATCAACGATTGTAACCCGTATTGTAACTGATGATTGAGGTCAAATTAGGATTGGGACGTAAATGTGGGGTTCGTTGTTCTTGCCAACGATGGTGTTCCACTCATCGTAAGTAAAGGACTAAAGTCAGTTTTAGTCCTTCGCTTGGATTCCAAGGATCACGACTCAGATTTTTTGACCCAGAAACTCATTTTATCCCTTTATTTTATCCCTTGTAAAGCAGCTGCCGCCACAATACTTGTAAATAAGGGGACTACTGTGGATTTTAACAAGGGTTCTAACAACATATGCAAAAAGGGCAAATATACTCCGCGTTGTACCAACATCTTTTTTGTTTGACGAATGGGTATTTTCTTTTGGACCATTTGTCGAAGAACATGATGATGTTTGGCTAAGCATTCTTTTTGGTATTTAGAAAAAGGTATCGTTGCTTTCAAGACATGCAGGAAACACTCCCATACGTTATTGATGACATCTTTGGAAACTTTTTGAATCATTTGTTTTCACATGGTGGAGAAGCTTTGGACAAAACGGACAGCATTTGCCAATGTTTGGTTAAACGAGGTGGCAGTCTTTTCCTTTTCTTTCCTTTGGGGTCATAAGAAAACTTTCTTCTTTTTGGTGACATCTTTGTTTGCTGATTCAGGGACACCCACTGAAATATACTCTAACGTCGCTGAGTTGGGTACACGGCTTTCTATCCTTTTCTGGAGGCTATGGCTTTCCCATAAAGGTGACAATGTTTTATCCAAAATTACCAAACAATCTTACTCTTTGGTGACTTCTTTTGGACGAGTGATTCTTTTCTGAGGTGACACCGCTATTGGGATAAACACGTTTTAGGATAACGTGACTGTCCTTTTCTTTTTCCTTTTCCATTTTGCTCAGAAGAACGACGATGGTACTGGTGTGCACATCTTGGTGGGACCATCTTGAGGTATTCAGCAGCACAAAAGAACACTGATCCGTTTGGTTAACCTCAGGTCATTTTTATACTGGAATGCGACGCCACTGTTTGTCTTTACGTATTATCAATTTGATTGCAGGCATCACTCGACGTTGGGGAGTTTGAAACTGACTAAATCGGGCCAGTTATTGCTTGGACTTTGAATATGGGGCAGGTACTTTGCGAACAGCGGTCTCTGCCGCTAAAGAGTAAGACGGTATGAAAGCTGGGAAGAAGTTTTTGGAGACGCGGGTTTCTAATGTATCATCAAATTAGGAAAAACAGATGTCAAATTGAGCCTGCCTGGCATCACTAGCAACGGAGAAGTTGAAGAACATGAGGCTACTGGAGACATGACGTAGTTTGCGAATATAAAGTTGCGTCCTGGCAGTAGTGCCTTTCTTTCGGGTAGAAGCTGTTTTCGGTGGACTTTCGTTTTATTTTTCTAAGGCTGTGACTTGGTCTTGACACTGATGCTCTTTTTCTTTTTCTCTTTTTGAGGTTGTGATCTAGTCTTGACACTGTTGTTCTTTTTCATTTTATTCAGGGTACGTAGAGAAATAGCTTTCTTCTTGGGGAGAACTTTAGAAGCATTGCGATCCAAATTTAATAGGGAACGAATGATGTCACTTTCTAGAGAACCGCTACCTCCAGGTTTCAAAATGATTTGCTTTTTGATTTGAGTGTCAATGCGAGGATCAGCTAGTTGCGTCAAGGTTATTCTATTTATGTAAAAACAACCGTTTGGTTAGATGCTAAATGTGACTGATGCCTTGCAATAATTGATGTGCTGTCACTGTAAACCATCGTAAGCCTATTTTGAGACTAGCGTTTAAGACACGAGCTTGTATTTGTGGAATTTCTTCACGACTGATCCCGTATAAGGCACGAATCAATTTGACGGGAAGATGAGACTGAAGGGATGTCATTATGACGCTGTGTAAGACAAAGTCCAAGTGACCGAGATTGTTATAGATTTGTTTAAGATAGTTGTGGTTAATTCGACGGCAGTGACGTGTACACGACAGGTCCTCCGTCTTAACACCATTGTTGAAACAGATGGGTACGAAATCGCAAATAATATGGAGTAGTGGGTTTTAAATCAACGAGTTAATAGGCGTGTGGGGTTTGAGTTGCGTCTTTGTACGCACGAGTTAGCCAAGGTATTCCTAGCTGTTTGGCTAAGACTTGCACTTGCGATTTATCTCTAGGACTTTTAAACAAGACGACCACGTAATGAGCATTGAGACAGACAATACGATGAGCTTTACTTTGTTGAAACAAGTTTTGGGTAATGTAAATGACACTGGCATTACGATGATACTCTTTGCGTGTAAACCAGTTTAATTTCTTCCTCCTCTTTTAATAACATGTCATCAAAGGTGACCAAATGGGTTTGACTAGAGTTTCACAAGATTCCGTGGTCTTCAACAGGAATGTCTTCTACAAACATAATGGGATCACCTTGATATTTTTCAGAAGGTTGTACGCTGATTGCCACTCTTTGTAACATCACGCGATTCAAAAAGGTGGCAATCGATCAAATGATGCTTATTTTCAATCAAAGGTTTGACAAATTCCGTTTTATTTGAACCACTGGGTTCAGCAATGAGCATGTTAAAGGGATGCCGAAGGCACAAGGTCTCCCAACTAGCACGATCCCATCGTATGTCGATGACTTTGAAAGTGGAGGAAGAGGGAGAAGAAACAGCAGAAGTAGCAATAATAGTGTAAGAAATGTCAATTTTTTAGACGAAGACAGACAAGTAAAGAGTTTTTGTACTTTTTTCCGTCAACATTTATTTTTAGTTTTTTAATTGTGAAAATAAAGGGAATACAAAAATATATGAAAGCCAAATAATTAATTGCATGAATAAAAGACGCATCAAAACAGTCATAGTGGAATATAAACAAGTCTATACTTTACAACATTTGTTTTGCTCAAAATATAGTGTCCTAGGGAGAATGTGTAATGTTATGAGAGTATGGGTATATTCCTTGGCACCTTCACAAAAGGGTCCTTCTGGAATGTTTTTTAGGGAATGTCGATAACAGTACTACCCTAATGAAAGCGATTTTAATCTTCTGTTACTGTCATTAAAACAGTTAAAAGTGACTTTTTTCACTGAACGTTTTATTGTTTTAGGTTTACAAATATTCCGCATAGTGGGCCACTTCTTCAGTGCAAGCCTCCAATCCCCAACTTTCCCAGTCACGTACATCTGTCCAGTAAGGATATAAGTCACAAGCTACATACACATCGACATGCATATCTTCAGCACCTAAAAGTTGACAAATCTTGTTTTCCCGTAAAGGTCAAGAAGTATCAAAATGAAAGCACAAGTGTTTTGAGGAAACATTTAAAGGGACCACGTTCATGCTATTTAAGTGGTAGGTACAGTTCATAAAGAGTCCACAAAGAATCGGACGGTAAACGAAATCTCAGAAAGCAAGTCACTAAGGCACACACTACACGTCGACCCCAATTCAGTAAACACAGTTCTCATAAAATGCAATGGTAATCATCCACTGTTTGAATAATGTCATTGATCTTCGTCCACGGCATCTGTTGTATCACAAATGATAATGGTCGTGGCATGGTAAAACGTCCTTTTAGCCTCTTATTTCGGCAGCTGTAAGTGTACTTTCTGCATAACAGTGGTTGTATTCCGTCGTCGAATCCAAATTTTATATTTACTAACTGACACATGACAAGTCGTTCAGAAGCTTACCCTTCAACTAAGTTTACATTCTGTACAAGATCATGGAAATTATCTAACTCTTCTCTTGGAATTAGATTCATCAAGTTTTCCTTGTTTTTAAAAAAATTCTGTCAACAAAAGAACACTCCAAACTTGTAGTTGATCAATATCTGATAACTTTAACATTTTCATCAGAAGCAATCCCATTATTGCAATTAGATACCAGTGGTTCAGACATATGTGACGTAACGGATGAAATGGTTCTTTGCGTTTGACTTGTATTTTGACAATTTCTCGTTAAATGCGTTCTTTTCTCAACTCCATATGTAAGCTACGAATATTCTCTTATACAGTATCCATGACCATGTATCCGTCAAACACTTCTCCTACTTTTGGGTTAAGATTTGTCGCTCTGCTCTTGTTAATTTCTCGACATAAAAGTTCTACAGTCAACAATTGAGATTTGGCTTTGGCAAGTCCCAACCAAATGTCAGGTACATAATTTGATTGACTTTTTCCAAGGGTTGTCTGACGATTTGGTGTATGGCTAAACTTACAATCTTGTTTTATTGGTAATTGGTTAATTTAAATTTTCCATCATGTCAAGACTGCAAGACTCTTTTTAGTACGCCAAAGTTTAACACTTGACTAGTGCAATAATTGAGAGTCTATCATTTCCCTTTACACTCCGTGTGCACTTCTCCTTGAGGGTTACGGTATTCGTAGTCGTAATTTATGGGACCGCAGGTTGCAAAACATAGAATCTTGTCCTCGGGATGCTCGTCCGTCCAGGCTAATAAACGGTCTCCTTGGCTTTTTGGTTGCTGTTGAACTAAACAATTGATGTAGATGCAACTGTCTGTGTCAAAATGAAACTCAGGATTGTTCAGACAAATACTTCGTCTTGGGTAAAAATTGTCGTTGTGCCATTGTGCCCCACAAACAATTCGACATCACTTTGACAAAAGATCGCCTTCCTTCATTTTTCTCGATATGGTCTAAAGTGATACCTTCCTGCTCCCAGTATTTCTTTTAGTCTTCGTGAGTGAGACAGCAGGAAGGGTAGCCGCTTGTTTCAGTTTCAAAAATGCGAAAATGTTTTTACGACTCTCGTCACCATTGTGGTATTTTACCGTCTTGGGAAAGTAGTAAATTTGATACACCTCTATAAGTCAGTATCCCAAGTCCAGAGCATTAACCAATTCAACGCTGACCCACGTTTCCGTCATTTCGCGTTCTTCCTGTGTGTGCTGACAAGGGTGGTCTTGGTTGTACGTTTCAGCACAAGTACGACACAATGGAAACATCAGTTTTTCTTGGCAATGATGTAAAACGGGATGAAACAAGTACATTGGAGGCAAGACTTTATATTTGATCAATCCTTCGTATTGACGAATATTGTTCACGTCGATGTGTTTGGTCAGCAAGTGTGTGTCCCCTGCGGAAATGTGACAATATTTGCACACGTACGGATACAGACAACACACACCCAAGTAATTGATTTCTTCTCCTTTCTTCTCGTCAGCTTGATAAAGCAAACAGATTGTATTCGTCCATCCTCCGTACAAACTTTCCCTTAGGTTCAGAGAGTCCACCAGCTTGTAATATTCATTGATGCGCTTACACTCGGGATCGGTTTTCAATTGCTGTTAGCACTCGTGTTCTCACATTTCAATCACATGGTATCCTTCTCTTCTAACTTCAATCGTCGCTGACAAGTGGTCTGGTAGAACTCTTCCGTCGTGTGTTGTAAAAACTTGTTTTTAGTATCACGTTGAGGAAAACAGATTGGACATCCGTGAAACTTATACACGATCTGAGGGCTTTATAGGTCCCAGCCATCTACCGAGTACCTTCCGATGTCTCCGTTTCGAGCGTGCTTTGTCCATTTGTCTTCCTTGTCACAAAAGTAATGTACCCAACGTAGGGCTTTGACCGAGTATTGACGTTTTACAAAATTGGTCGTTTGAGGACTGATAAAGGCTGGCGTGTTTTCGGGCAAGAATCGTTGGCGGTACATTAAGGAACACGCTTTATCATTAGTGAATGATTCTTTCAAAGGATCGACCCTCTCCCATTTTCCATGAACAATTCTCGCAATTTTCCACAGCAACGCCGAAAAATGTCCGAATCGTGAGTTTGGTACTATACGCAGAAAGCTTCTCCTTGATCGGTACGCATGTTGTCGGGGTCGTAGTAGTGAGCCTCAGGCAAATTAGGTAAAACGGCATGTTGATTGGCTTCTGTATTGAAAAAAAATGAGGAAACAGCCTTTTGCCATTTCCGTCATGCAAAATGTGTTAGGATTTTGGCTCCGTTCAAATCACTTTAGGACGGTCGGTACTTTGTTCCGTATAGTATCTCAATAGAAACTGTCCATCGTATCCCAATAAATTGTGAGCCATCACCGTTGCATAGCGATAACAATAACGTTCGATGTCTTCTTGGCTCCACGTCTCGTCAATAGGGTCTAAGGTCCATTGTCCAAAATTTGCCAATGTGTTATGTCCCCGAAAGATTATTTCGCGTTTCCGGGAATCTTGCTACAGTTTGGTCAATGAGTTAAATAGGTTCTTGGATGCAATTTGCACAAGCTCGATGAAACACGCAGAAATTAGGAATGTTAATGCCAGTTTCTTGCATGCATTCGAAATTTAAAAAAGAATGAAATCGCCTTTCTTCTTTTAGTGATCTTCATGTTTAAAATGATATTTTTGAATGTAGCATTGGTGCTCCCAATCCACGATTTGACGACGAATGTAGCATCGCTTCTTTCCTCAATACACGTGCACCTTAGCGTTGTTGGTAAGTACACCTTGGCCACAAATAGGGCACGATCTCAGGAGTTGACAAGCACATTTCTACTGTGATCCTTGCGTTTTCAAATGTTGGTAACAGCCAGGGCTGACACACTTGCTCTGACAAGCATGGCAATGAACTCGTTTTTGTCCTTCAACAAGACAATGTTTAGAGGCCAAACATCCTGAGCATTTTCATCAGCAATGCTTGTGTTGCTATGGGTTGTTGTAACCATAGTCATATTTCTTACAGTAAGAACTTTATGATAAAAATGCAGTGATACTAGTAGTGGCATCAAAATGATCATCGTGATAATAGACGCGAATGTATTTTCCGTCTTGGAAATCTTTCCTCGAAATAACAGAGTTCTGCGCACTTCTTGAGGGTGAGCTTTCAAGTTATAACGTGGATCCAAAACATCTTGCAATTTTTGCATTTCAGGAAAGCCACAGGAGGTGTCGTTTGCTATCCCCGCTTGCTGCAGCAGGAGTTCTGCCTCTCTAGATTTTCGAATCTTCTCCCAGTCTCTTTTCCATTCTGCTGTGTCATTCTTGTCGGCATGCGTTCGTCCCAACACGATGGCATTGGCTAAGCATATCTTGTCTTTTGGGTGGTTTATTTAAGCGAGGATATGCTTAATGCTGCGAACATCGGACGCCAATAACACCTTTTTTGCGTTGTTATGTCCTTGTCAGGGAGAGGCACAAAGGTCATGAACAGTGTCGCTTTTCCGTCAGTGATGTGAAACGTGTCGTTGGATTGTTGCACGTGTTGAATCTTGTCGATGATTTTCGTAAGGAGTCAATTCTGCTGGGCTGCTGAACTCGATCCAAACGGAAAACTTCAAATTATCTTGATGAATAGAACGTCTCAAGCGATCGTCTTCTTTGGCTTGACGTTGCTGTTTCAGTGTGGTTAACAAAGAATCCCACACATCGATGAACAATTCTGCTTTTTCCAAGTGTTCGTCGGACATGGAATCTTTAAACTTCACCGTGTACGAGTAGGCTATGGTTCTAAATTTTCTAGAGGAGCGTTCGTCCGTCTCTCAAATGTGCTAGTACATTTCAAGGTTTACTGATGAAAATGGACTTTGATTTGATGTAGACTCTCTGTGTTTAGATTCTGGTTCACTCATCTCATCTTCAAAATTGCAGGCATGAATTTGAGCCAAGGGTTCAGTTACTGTGCGAGGCGAAAAATCACGGTCTGCCTATTACTTTCTTCTTCTCTTTCATTACAAAATGATGCCATCGTTTCATCTTGATTTCGAAAAGTGAAATGACTACATTTGAATCGTCATGGTTCCTATATATTCATGTCATATCAGTGCATACATAAAGGGCTAATGACTTCCTTCTCAGTATTCATTTTGCACTCAAACCGATCAGCACGATGGAAGAACCCACACAGATGGAACTTCTGATAAGAGCTTTGCCAGTTGTCATACGAAAGTTTCCTTCTGACAATCCGACAGACTTCTCACTCTCCTTTCGAGATAAAAGTCAAGATATTTGCTACATCTGCTAGAACAAAGGGAATTGTGCTACAAGATGATATCGTCCTAATTGCAAGGCCATCGCCAGAAGAGATAAAAGTCAAAATACCTGTCATTATTGTTAAGAGACAGGACTTTGGTCTTATGAGTGCTTTATGAAACAACAGGAGCAAGAGGAGGACGAGGAAGAGGTGCCCTCGGCAGAGGAAGAACTCTGATACATTCACAAAGAAAAGAAAAGAAGGAGATACAAATGGAAGAAGAAGAGGATAAAAAAACTGTGAAAGTAAAGACATTTTAATATAAAAAACAGATACTGAACCAAAAACACACAAATGAGTCTATGGACTTTTTGAAAAGTGTTGTGTTCTGTTGTGAATTTGATTGTAAGTACTTGTACTAGAATAGACCAGACTAAAAAAATGTCTCCTGATTTTGATTTTTTTAAGAAAAAAGAGTCTGCACTCATGCACTCACAGATACACACACACACGCGCGCGCGCGCGCGAGCATACACATACATCATAGGGTATGTTGAGGAGGTTGAGTTTTCACTGATTTGGCAAAATGAGTATGAACTCTTTTTCGAAAGAAATGGGTGGCCCTGAATAGGACTGTTGAGTGGTCTTTTTTCTCCTAATAACAAACACAGGAACGAGAAGCAATCCGCTTTAACTGACTTAAGCCTTTGCCATGGCCAAGTCCTACTTGTGGACTTGCTGCAGTCAATGATTTTCAAGAAATCACTAGAGGTGGTATATCTGATGTAGTCACATGGTTAGGCTGTTAAACTCGGGAAGGACTTTTTCTCTTAGATCGTAATAAAGAAGTCTGATACATTTAGTTCAGAATCTTAACTTTGACAAAATGTCAAAGAGTACCGGGACCTTTAAACTTTCACTGTTCTCCTCTCTTAGACTTTGTTTCCTCTCTGTTGGTTCTTATTCCTGTCGTTTCCTTCTTGCCTATTCTTCTCGCTGTAGGCGTTCAAGGAGAAATGCTTGTTCTGCCTCTTTCTGCTGATGTAGAAATTTCTCTAATTTTCTTTCTGTCTCTGTCTGAAAAAATCGACGTGTAGTAAAGAAGGAGAAAGTGGCGAAGGTGCTGGTGCCGGAACAAATTCTTGCGAACAAAGAAAATCTACTAAATTCCAATTGAAATCAACCTCTTCGAGAAGTTGCACTCTGTTCACTTTAGTAGCCGCTGGTATACCATTGCTTTTCGTATCCACAGCCAGTGCATCCCAATTCATTATCTTCTTAGTTTCCGTTGTGTTTCACAAAACAATGTCGGATCAATTCACTGCACACAAACGCTAGTGCACGTATATAGATAATGTGACATCGCAAGAAGCTCTCTTCGGATTGGAAGATGTACTCCGAGAAGTGACCGAATTTTGTAACGCGCGTTGGGATGGTTGAAAATAAAACGCAGTTCGCTTCTTTACCTGTTCTATTCATAAAAGATGTGAACCAACATAGAATCGTCTACTCTTCTATCGTCGAAGATGTTCAACCCCGGCGATCATGTGAATGCCAGATCATCATGGGCCATTACCCACATCACTGATACAGTCGTTTGAAAACGAAGGATATATGTGGAGAGACAATGGTGTCTAAAGTGTCCTCATGTACGGACCAGAAGTGAGACGAAGTTTGAGAAAGAGAAGATTAGTGAGATGCCCTGTATGTTGACGAACTAGTGTTAACATTACAAACAATGGCCCTTTTCAGGGCCAACTCCAATGCCTCGAAAAAAATCAAACTTTTCAAAATTTTGCCATATATATATGTATATATATATATATATATATATATATATATATATATATATATATATATATATATATATATATATATATATATATATATATATATATATATATCTGTATGTGTATGTGTGTGTCTGTGTATGTGTGAGTCTCTGTGTGTGTGTCTGTGTGTGTATGTTCTATTTCTCTATTATATGTGTCCTTCTCTAGAATTGTAGCTGCGCGTAGGTCAGCTCCTTGTTACAGTGTTGCCAGTATCCAGAACCGTTACGTCATGCCTCCTGTGCTTCCTTTTTTTCTATACAAAATTCTCATTGTCCCTTTGTCATGAAGCAAAGAATTTCATATCAACGTAAATAGCTTGCAGCTAAACGTTGAATAAATTTTGTAGATATAATTGCAGATCACTGTATTCACAGAGATGTAATACATACTCCTTCAAAACGAAAATGTAATAAAACCCTAAATGTAAGCATCCTCAAACACCATAATGCGTATTACCTTTTACATGAATTTGCATTATTTAAAACTATTAATGTAACCACAAAAATACAACAAATTCCTGTCAATGCAATGAACGTTAATGTAGTAGATTTAATGGTGATTATTACATTACAACTGACCGAAGATTTAAAGTCTGTTATATTTAGTGGAGTTAATTGCATTTTTAAGACTGCCTTCACTTCTACATAAATGTTTCCGTAAATGAATTTACTCTAAATGTATGAAAGTTCGTTGCAATTTAATTTTTTATAATGTCGTCTAAAGTTTACTATTTTACTTCTGCCTTTATATTTTGAAATCATGTTTATAATAAATACACACACACATATATACATACACACACAGACATATATATTTATGTAAAGTTTATTACCCTAGTTTAAAGCCTGACTTTCATTCAGCTAACACTTGACACTCAAGAGGTACAAATATTCATGATTGATTGATTGATTTAATTTTAACGGCGCACCAGCACTTTAGGCTATTTAGCGCCATACAGTACGTCATATTTGTGAAAAGAAAGGTTCAATATCGACCAGCGATATAGTAAACAATCCATAGTAGTTAAATACAAAATGGTAAATGTTGGTAACAGTTAAAGATATTTGTTCCCGATCAACGGGAAATGTAAATTTGGTTTTAGAATATCATCCTGCTTTGACCAAATCAAATGTAATCTATCTTCAATCCAGAAAACATTTGTCTCGAAAACATCACCTTGGCTCATTAAGCAACCCCAAGTGATTTTTACGTTACACGATCGGAAAAATCTGAGACAAACCCTATCCTATTCTTGAACTCTTATCATGATCTTCTCAATGACTTTACACATTATGCTAGATTTTATACTGATGGATCAAAGGTTGCTGCTAAGGCTGCTGCAGCCTTCGTCAGTGGCAAACACATAACCAAAGAACGTTTGCCAAATAATGCATCCATCTTTTCAGCGGAAATCAGAGCAATAGACCTTGCTCTGACATTTATTAAATCTAAACACATTCTAAATAGTATTATCTTCTGTGACTCATTATCAGTGCTTCAGGCGCTTCACAATATCAAACTAGATAATCCACTATTGATGAATGTTCTGGTCAAAAACTCTGAGCTTAGTGCCTCATGCAATATAGTATACTGTTGGCTACCTAGCCATATTGGTATTAGAGGTAACGAAGAAGCAGACCGGGCTGCTAAGATGGCCCTATCTTTAGAACCATCGGATTTTAAATTACCATATTCTGATTTTAAACCTTGTATCAAAAAGTATCTACATCAAAAGTGGCAGGTATCATGGGATGATGCAATCAATAACAAACTTTATGCCATCAAACCAATCTTGGGAGAATGGACTCCTTCCTACAGAACTATTCGTAGGGAGGAGGTTGTCATTGCAAGAAACAGAATCGGTCATACATTCATTACCCACTCACACATACTAAAAGGTGAAGATCCACCAGAGTGCGTTCCTTGCAAGGTACCATTTACTGTTAAACACTTTATGACCACGTGTTCCGAACTGCAACCTACGCGTGATAAATACTATAATGTACACGACATGCAGGAACTTTTTGATACTATTCAAATCACTAGTATTTTAGATTTCCTAAAGGAAATAAATCTTTATTTTAAACTGTAACTGTATGATCTTACCCAAACTAATTTTTAACTAATGCAAATACCAACTATTATTTACATCGTTCGTCAAGATACATGATTTACATTTACAAATATTCAATTTAATAGTTCATACTCCTGTAAATATTTTGTAAATTTATAATATTTATATTTCTATAGTTTACAGGATCATCCCTTGAATTATTTTATAAATATTGTGAATATAATTTTACCAATGCGGTAGAGAAATGGCCCGAACAATACATTGATGAACATACTTTTCATTGACAAAAAAAATCGCTTTTGATGTATTTAGCACCATTTAAATATAGATACTTTCATGATATGGGCTATTGTCTCCTTTTAACTCAAAAACCTTATTGTCATTTATTTAGTGATTCTAGTAATTCATGTCCACGTCATTAGTAATATGTACAATTTCATATACAAATGTCATTAGCAATATGTACTATTTTATACACAAATGTCATGATCAATACGCAACTTGCAAAATTGGAGTTCGCAATGAATTTGCCAAATATTCAGAGCTTGTATTTCCTCATCTTTGAGATGTTTTCTTGATTTTTAAAACGATTTTCCAAAAAGGCCCAGAAATATGACTAACTGAAACCTTAATCATCCTTATCTTGATATTATATCTTACTTTAATATTCAGACATATTTAAATTCAACTGCATCGTTTTAGGCTGGCTCTTACATATTGCAGTGGAATTTATCTACCATCCATCTAGATAAATTTTACATGCTTGTTTTAAAATAATCCGTCGATTCCTTCATATATACATGTTTAAAGAATGTATATTGCATGGGTTCCAATCACATCAAATTTTCATTTTATTGTTTATAATAACAATATCGTAAATTGTACTATTGTGAAAATGTATAGACACGCATTTTTCAAATACTCCAAAATTTGTTATATGTTTACTCAGCTTGAATTTAATAAATTTGTAATCCATGATGCTAAAACATCTAACATACGGCTCAATGTCCTGGTTTATATTGACATGAATTGCAGTTCAAAGCACAATATTCACAACAGATAAATAGAAAGGATACCTCATGCCTACTATAAGTATTATTCTTTGAATTTCTTGGAAAGACACACACTTTTAATCATATATATATATATATATATATATATATATATATATATATATATATATATATATATATATATATATATTATCATGCATGTAATCCAAATAGTCTTTTGATCCTAACAAAGTTGTCATCAACTTAAGATAGCAATTTATTTCCATGGCACTTGGTGACCGTTTTATATTTATCGTGAAATAACTCTATCCCTACATCAACAGTAGTTTCATAAAATGATAAATATTCAAGGAATATATACACAAAACATATGGTAATATCAGTTGATTTACCAGGTCTAATTCTGCTCCGTTCTTTATAAAACATTCAATCTTTCTGCAGTCATATTTGATATATCCAAACAATAACGATTGAAATAGTAAACCTACCCCATTTTTCTCTAGAAGCTAAATTGTCACTGTCTGCAGTAATGTAGGAGATTCAAAATTGTTTTAATACCTTTATATGCCAAGTCAGCATAGATAGCTCAGTATTATCTGGCAAAGTTTAATAACTGTACGACAGATATACTAACGTATACTATGATACTGTTGTACAGGAGCTTGTATGTATTTTTCTTTGTAAACAATAGCTCAAAAACCTTACTGTCAGTTATTTAGTGATTCTAGTTATTCATGCCCATGTCATTAACAATGTCTATGGTTTCATACACAAATGTCATTAGCATATGTACAGTTTCGTACACAAATGTCATTAGCATATGTACAGTTTCGTACACAAATGTCATTAGCATATGTACAGTTTCATACACAAATGTCATTAGCATATGTACAGTTTCGTACACAAATGTCATTAGCATATGTACAGTTTCATACACAAATGTCATTAGCATATGTACAGTTTCATACACAAATGTCATTAGCATATGTACAGTTTCGTACACAAATGTCATTAGCATATGTACAGTTTCGTACACAAATGTCATTAGCAATATGTACAGTTTCGTACACAAATGTCATTAGCAATATGTACAGTTTCGTACACAAATGTCAACTTGCGAAATTGGAGTTTGCAATGGCTTAGTGGTTTAGAATTCGCACATCAATGCCACTGTGCAACCATATATACTTAAGAAGAATATAATTTCTGAATGGATTTATGTTTGTCGAGTAGTAAAGGAAAGCTTTGTACAAATGCGTTTCTAAATTGTTGATTTTTACAGGGTGTAGTAAAAACTTCAAAGAACAAAATAGGTTCTTTCAAATAACGGAAACAAGCTCAATTAGCAAGGTTACGGTATTGCTTAGCATCGAACGTCATCTAAGATTATTGTATTTCCTCCAGATGTTCTGTTTTTTAATGTGTTATAGATTAAAGACTTAAAAAGTGTTATTATTGTTGAGCTGATAAACGAATGGACTTCTTCATGAAAGTGTAAATTATCCATCTCTTACCGAATTTATTACCTACGACATAACGTCTTTTCCATCAAAAGTCAATAGCTATATGTCAAAATATAGTTAAGATAAGGCTGGAACGCAATATCTTCCAGAAGGAACAGTTTCAAAAAATCTAATGATTAATGCAGCCTAAAACGAGATTATGTCTAGCTTTGGACTTATTCAAATAACATTCAGGTAGGAGTTTATTTTGTGATAAATAACTGAGAATGATACGCAACAGCTCTAAGTTTTAATTTTCTTCATTTTAATATGAATAAAATAACTTGGCATTTCTTTCGGAGTCAAAAGTGTGAATTTTTCTTGCTAAATCTCACTACCAATTGTTGATGATTTTCAAGTTGTTCCAAGTATAGCTTACAGTTCAAATGGTATGAATCATTCGGCATATATGTATTCTTTTATATAAAAAACAGCTACCCAAAATTAATATTCATACGAACGCAATAATTTTCTTCTCAAAGTATTTATAAATTAAGTCATAATGTTTCCACAATTGCAACAGATTCACACATATATATGGAAGATTCAGGAGTGTTTACTTTTACATTGACACTTATTTTGCATCCAATAGTCATGAAATGAAACATTCATGAAGGAAAATATTTTTGGCTCGTTCTTGTTGTTTATATAATTATTATTATTATTATTATTATTATTATTATTATTATTATTATTATTATTATTATTATTATTATTATTATTAAATTCGCTACTGAAACAAATAAATGTACTGACCACAGATTTTCATTGATTATTCAAGAAGGTAATAACATTTTCAGGTATGAATACCCTAGTTTTGTGGTATCAGAGATTTTTTCTAGAATCTCAAGATAATATATATGACCCTGGGTGGTCGGATGGTCTAAGGCCCTGGCATTTACAGGTCACTCACACCTTATTTTTGTGCTACAGGTTTCGACTCTCAGCTTAGCCAACTTAGGTCTGAGAGAAAGACTTTTATTAACATTTTGTTGGTCTGCGGTTGTTCCCAAAGTCTTCCTGGGTTCTTACTCCTGTGCTGACAAAAGGAGCAAAAAACAACAACCCCTCCGCCAACTAGATTGTTTTAAATTTTGATTAACTTGTCACATGCAGTCTAACAAAACCTTATATTTCTTTTTGCTTGACGTAAGAATATAGCAAAGTACATGTAAAGTTTAAGGCAGAATATCTACCGTATGTACTCGAATATAGGTTAGACCCAACAGCAAACAGCGTAGGTATAAATCTGCCTGGTCACTATGCCACGTCAAATCAGAGTTTACTTTGTTATTATTCAGTCAAACAAGCTGCAAAGACCCAGATCTGCAAGCGCGTTATGCGAGTGAACGTCTGGATCTAGGCAGCTTGAAATTGGATCTATTTAAATCTTAATAATTCGAACGCATCTTTATTTTCAAACAATGAAATAATTTTATATTTCACAGAGATAACCGTTTAAACAGTCTGTTTGAGTTAATATTTGCGTCATTTTGATCCATTACCAACCAGCTGATGCATACACTTGAAAGGCGTTACTAAGTGATATCACATTTGAATATACTCATACATGTTGGGGCATGCAGTGCGTGTATTAAAGTCAATTGAAGTAGTTTTCCTTTGTAAATCACCAGATGAAGAGTACTTGATTACTTTGATACAAGAACTGTTCAGCCTTTGATGTCGTCAGTGAATAATTTGACAGATTTTTGTATACGGATTATTGGCATACATTTTATTTCGCGTATTTGTACGAAAAATCTAGATCAAATGACCCACACTTGAGGCTTTGCCTAATTGGTTTGAATGACCATGTATCTGTCCATTTTGTTTTTTTTCAAAACAAATTGCTTCTCGATCAACACGTCTGATGAACGACTTGTTAGTCTGCTTGCATCATAATTATATGTATTTGGCGCTTAAAGCGAAGAAAATCAAAATAAAACAACCTATAATAATAATCGTTCAGTAGCACAAGCAAATTTCTTCAATAAGTGAAGCTACTCGGTCTTGTGTTAAAATTGTATACTTCATTTGTGTAGTAACTGATTTCCGGCCTTTTATTGACTTAACAAAGTAAACCATCTTACAGAACTAATCTCAGTGCTCGTTACTAATGTCTGCCGATTACTTGCAAATTATGACTACTTTTAAGGGCTATTATATTTAGATTTTCAGCATGTGAGAGAAAGAAAAAAATGTTTGTAAAAATTATTGTACATTTTGAACAAAATATTTTCAAATCTACGGTTAAATAGTGGAATAAAAATCCCTTGATAAAATGCAATGACGTACCAAAGGTAAATGGCGGCTTGGGCGACGATAAAGGACAAAGGGGATTTGGCGCCCCAAGACCTCTGGCGCCCGTGGTTTTGGCACCTCGGACCTCTGGTGTCCGGGGTCAACCGTCCCGTCCTCACGCCCCCTTAAGTACGCTACTGACAACATCCACTGTAGTGCAAGTATCCATGCAATTTATAACAACGTGCTGTCAGAATATTTAGTTAATGTAAATAACAAAATAACCGTTCTCTAAACGGAGTGAGAAAAATCGTGCTCGGTTTCAACATTAGGGTTTTCATAATATCTAGAATCATATATTTGTCTTGATATTTTTCCTACATAGAGTTTTGCTGTCATCCGGTATACACATGTGAAAACGAAAGAATATATACGTAGATGTTGACATTAAATTAATATTTTCCTTTGCAAACTGTAGATTTGCATTTCAAAAGAGTGTTATTTTAGTCACTTTAGTCCGGTTCCTTGCTTCCTTTTCTTTTCATGCTATTATTAGCTTCGTGTTAATATTCGTTTCAATAAAGAAAACAAAATGGAAATAATTACTGTCTTTGAAAGAAAACTTAAATCGACATTTGCTATTAACTTCTTTTATGTAAACTGAGCCATTTTGAGACTATACTACTTCTCTGGTAACAAATAATCCCTATTCAAGACTTTTCCAGATAATTTGTTTTGGTTAGTTCCTTCTGCATGTCAAGTTTGGAGTGAATTACTAGTAACGTGGCTTAATAAACAACTATGGGTGTTCATTGCATCAAAATTGTGACATATGCTGTTTAATTTGCTGCGCCAAAAGTTCAAGGCAAGCCAGTAATTTATATATGTTAACTTCCTTAACCTGTAAATTGAGAACAAAACTGTCACGTCGGCAGATAAAGAGGAAAGACATAGTCTGACATTCGACCAAATACATTATGAACGAAAGTGAATTTGTAAACGATTACATTGTTGTTTTCCCAAATTGCATTAGCATTTTGTTTGAAGAGAACGTTACTTCAGAATTCAACCTTACAACCTACTTATATTTAATCAACGTAGACCTGTTTAAAATCGAACAATCGTATTATGATCTTTATAAAGCCTGTAAAACCCAAACATCCAATGCATGATTCACCAGAAGTGACTGATTTATTTAGACTGTTAGATTTTCCAGAGAGAGCGAACATGAACACAAGTGCCAAATATTAACGCTATGTGCCTACAGTCACGATAAGAGTTAACATGGAATATACTGAGAACAAAAGCACAAACAATAGATTATATTCAAATAAACTTTATGTATATATTCAGCTCGTTGTCTTACTACCTCTAGATTGAAAATACGACTTTAGTTGAAATCTCAGACATTACGTCCTATTTTTAAGTAAAGCCAGACATGTATACAACTTATAGTAGGTAAAAGTACTATGTAAGAAAGAGATAATTGCCACAAGTATGACTCCCGAATCAGACCGAACCTGTTTAATATAGCAGCCTTCGCAGACCTCAAATTCGGCCAGGATTATAGATAAAAGACAAGATACCATGGTCTAATATAAATGTTTCCAAATTATGCTAACGAATAAAGCTTGATATGGACACTGGGTAATGATGCCGCCATGGTGGTCCATAAATCGCCTTTTTACCTACTACTATTTAATGGGACATCCATTGTTTTGTCCCCTATGCTTACATAAAAGTTGATATCTATATTTTATGTTTATGCAAAACCTTCGATATTGTACGTTCACACAAAACTCTCGAATCATATTGTATGTTTGCACATGACCTCTAGCCACATGCTGTCCTCAAATGCTATATTTTACATAAAATTTTAACTCATTGTAGCCTCTTTCAATAAAAATTTTCCAATATAGTATACTGTTGGTTACCCAGCCATGTAGGAATTAAAGATAATGATAAAGCAGACCGTGCTGCTAAAATGGCCCTATTACTAGAACCAACTGATTTTAAAGCACCCTATACTGATTTTGAACGTTGTATCAAAGATTATTTACGTCAGAAATGGCAGGCATCATGGAATGATGCCGTGAATAACAAACTTCATGCCATCAAGCCAACCTTAGGAGAATGGACCCCTTCCTACAGATCCGTCCGTAGAGAGAAGGTAGTCATTGCAAGAATTCGACTCGGTCATACTCACTTAACACACTCCTGCATATTAAAAGGAGAAGACCCACCAGAGTGCATAGCTTGTAATGAACCATTCACCGTTAAGCACTTTATGCTGGAATGCTTCAATCTTCAACCTACGCGTAATCATTACTACGTTGTGCAAGAAATGAGGGAGCTTTTTGATACAGTTAACATTACCAACATTATAGATTTCCTTAAGGAAGCAAACATTTATTATAAGTTATAGCTTATATTTTATCACCTTGTTCAGTTCTGTGCAGTCGATAGATTTTAATTGCCAATCATGTTTTCGTTATTATATATGTGCACTCCCCGTTGATCGGGAAACTTTTAATTATTTACCATCATTACCATTTTTATCGCATTATCTTTCACTGTTTGGTCTCTAATCGCTGGTCGATAAAATTATTTTACCAGTTTTAAACATAAAAGGATATAACATTATGTTCGGCACTAAATAGCCTCAGAGTGCTGGTGCGTCGTAAAAATATAAATCAATTAATCAATCAACCAGTAAAAATGGATAAGAAAGTCATCCTGGAGTAATTTATGACAGCGCTTGGGATAAAAAATCTCATGAGAATGGTATGAAATTATGCCATAAATGGTTAATACTGAAGATTTGCAATATCGTCAAAAGAAACGTTAATAAAAGACGCTGCAATCAGATATATGGCTCTATATATTAAAGACTTTACGAGAGCACTCCGTTAGCAACATGTTTGAAGCAAACGTTAGCGTAGATGTAAGATGTATTTCAAGGCAGAAAATTCTTATCAAGCATCCAAATAATTCTAACTACTACTTAGTGACCGTTTTAGGAAAGACAATTATTGCATATAGTTTTCAATTTGAATTCTTTAAAATCATTAACTAACTGGCTGACTTGGTTGAGCGACTTGACACAACCTCCACAGCATACGGTATGGAGATTTGCGCCGAAAACACAAACTGATGACAAACAACACCAATGGCATCAGTGCAGAAATAAAGGTCAGTGGACAGATGCTGGATAGAGTCACAAGTTTTAAGTACTTGGGATCAGTTATCATATATGAGGGCTCCAAATCAGAAAACTTAGCAGGATTGCAAAGAAACATCAGCAATAACAAGATTAAGACCAATTTGGAAAGATACCAGCATTGCTTTTGGTTCCAAAATACGGCTGATGCTCTCGATTGTCATATCCATCTTAATGTACGCTTGTGAAACATGAACGCTTAGATCAGATCTACAAAGAAGGATTCAAACCTTCTAAATTAAATGCTTCCGCAAGATCTTGGGCATCTCATAAATTGACCATGTAACAACAGGATCCAATGAGCCAAGTGATCCTATGAAGACCTCTTGTCCACTGGAAAAAAAAAACATAAACTGAAGTGTTATGGTCATGTCTCAAGATAATCTGGACTGGCAAACTCAATCTTGCAAGGTAAAGTGCGAGGGTGCAGAAGAAGAGGCAGACAGAAAAAGAGGTGGGAAGACAAGATTAAGGTGTGGACATGCATGGGATTTGGAGATTCCCAAAGCGCAGTAGATAATATGGAAAGATGAATATAATTGGTTGTAAAGTCAAATGTGGTGCCCCAACGACCTTTTGGATCATCTGGGTAATTGCCCATGATCATTTAACATACATGGGATATTCCGCTGGAACAGCATCGACTATAGGAGCAAAGGTGCCATTCGCTTGCTTAGCTGGTGCACCCCAATTCACTGTCTTCTCAGTTTCCGTCGTGTTTTAGTTCTGTGGCATTGATTCACTACGCACATACACCAGCGCACCTACATAGAGAATATGACGTCACAGGCAGCTATCTTCTGATTGGAAGACAGACTCCGCACTGTGATTGAATGTTGTAACGCGTGTTAGGACTGGTAAAAGAACTCAATCCATTTCGATCCGCTCTTCCACTATAAATAACCGCGGTTCACTTCATTCCCATTACCTTTTCTCGTCACAAGATGTGGATTAACATAGAATCGTCTAACCTCCTATAGTCGATGCTGTTCCATCCAGAATGTCCCATGTATATCAAATCATGGGCAATTGCACAGATGAATGATACTGCCCTTAGAAAACAAAGAATCTGTGTGGAAAGACAAGGCTATCTGAAGAGAGTCTTCATCTACGGTCCAGAGGTCAGACGAAGTTTGAGCTAGAGAAAAAAATCCGTAGGATGCCCTATATGTTAACTGAATGTTGTCAACAGAAGATGAAAGGTCCTTTTCAATGCCACTCCATTGCCTCAAAAAGATGTATATTGTCCTTTGCCTAGAAAAACATTTTAGTCGATTTTTGGTGTGATAGACTAATGTTGATCAATCTATGATTGTGTCATATGTTTATGTTTTTGTCCCTAGAGTAGTGTGTATTCAGATCAACTCTTGCCACAATGTTCCGCCCAATTGAGGTCAGCTACTTACAACATTGTTGTCAGTGACCAGTACTGTAACGTCAATTCCTATTGCCCCTAGACTGCCCAATCCCTTGTCGCTCTACATTGCCTCTGTTCTATTCTCCTTGCCCCTAGACTGGCCCAACTGCTCCATGTTAAATTCCCGTGTGCCGGCACTATTTGTTAACATTAAGTTCCCATTAATTGCAAAGCGCCCACTTTCACTACTCATATTCCTTATCACCATCGAGTTCTTCTACGGTATTTACGTCATCTGCCTCTACTATTGTTACGGTCTATGTTTCGCCACCAAGCGCCTCGTCAGTCATGAAGTGTTGTCTTGACTCGGATTTAGCTCAAGCTCGCGTTGCCGTAATTAAGCCCATTGTTAAACTGAATGTAAAAGGGCAAGTATGTCCTGCTGTGACCTGCTGGACCATAAATCGTCCTATTCAAACTACGGGTAGCAATAACAGCAGCAATAATTACAAAAAAAAAAAACAGCAACATCAATAATAATAATAATAATAATAATAATAATAATAATAATAATAATAATAATAATAATAATAATAATAATCAGCAGCAGCAGCATTTCGTTGTCATATCAACAATAATGGCATCGACATCATCATCACCAGCTAAAATTTTGATTTTCGTACAACTGCAGTACAATTATATAGCACTTTATTGGAATGTCTACAATTGATAAGTACCGCATGATATGAACTAAGAGTGGAACCTTAAAATACACAATATATTTAAAGTAAAAGTATCGTGTCATCTATTGCGTAAGAGCAATGTATACTGAAGTCAAATTCACACGTATTTTTAGCTGTTTTCCCAAAAGACATTTTTGTATAACCAGGGAGCCAGTAGATTATTCCAACATTGGATTGTCGAAATTGATTACTTGTCATACTGGTGTGAAAAGGCGTTACGTGAACCATGTAATGTGTGTCGTCAATTTGACATGGGACCCAGCCGAAGAATTTCAAATTCTCTTTGTTGTTAAAGTTTTACATATATAGGTAGTTTTTCCTCAAATGGCAAACTCATTTCAGGAATTAATTATAGGTGAAAAGTTTTAATTAGTTTAAACTGAACACTGACTTTCTCACGGGAGGTTTCAACGCTGATAATTTCTCTGAAAGTGCCAAAAGATGACTGGGACAAGAAAAATCATTAGGACTTCAAGTGAGAAAAGTGTCAAAATTAACTAAATGTCTTTCATCGGCAACGCGCCATATATCAACGCCTGTTCTCGTCTTGGTGATTTATACAGAGTGGAAGTGTGATGTGCTACACACTCTGTTAGCTTTTGTGCGATAGACGCTCATGTGGTATATTAATCAAAAGAAAATGAATCTAGAAACATGTAGAGTATTATCAGATACATGTTAAATTCGAAACCATCTCAGGGTCTTAATCTATCAGCTTCTTTTAATTACTATGAAAACACGGCTGGAGTGTGATCTGTGATGGGCACAAAAGATGAAGTATCTAGATTTAAGATTGGCAGGTAGATTTATAGAAGGTAGGATATAACTAGACTCCTTTACTGATGTGTTAACAACCTAGAGATGCCCCAGCTAACAGATGTCCCAAGGCAAAGTCGGAAGGGGGGGAGGGGCTATAACATTTTTATTTACATTTTTATTCTTCTGATTTATTGCAGAAATGGAAGGTTTCTTGCGTTCTTACGTGACATTTTCTTTCATTCTCTCCCATATCAGACTTGTCTCATTTCATTTTAAAACTTCGGGCTGTAAAATGCTGAATATATCTAACATCTTAAAATATTTTGGCTGAAGGAATGTATTTCGAATATGGTTTTACTACATCCGTTTGTATTACACTAGATAAAGATATAAATACGAACAACAACACATAAACGAAGGAGAGGTAAATGTACAAAAAGAATGAGCTTTATATATTTTATATCTTTTAAATCAAAATATTTGACACTTTATTGTTCCAAAACAGATCCAGTTTTGGAAGCCAATTCCATGTAATCAAACAGCTTCATTATTACATGGAATAAAATAGAAGAGATTCATAAGACTTGTGACTGTCTGGATTTGGAGATAAACAAATTTTAACATTGCTAATTTTTCAGTAATTAGGAATACATAAAAGAATGCGTGACGAAGATCAAGCTTCAACTTACTGTACATTATTTTATTATTTTTTTTTATAAAGCGTTAAATGGACTAGAATTTATGCTATTTGTTAATCTACTTACATTGGTTTTGTTTTCCATCCATCCCTCAATTCGTTTTACAGTGTAGTCAATTGCACAGACAAGGGTTTTATAAAAACCAGGATACAGAGTTGGTGTCCTACATAAAACGAAAATACCAAAGTATTAGATCTCATACATTTGGCTTTCTACCCATTTATGGATATTGTTACATGTAGGCCAGTACAAATGTAACCAAAAAAAAGACTGAAGTCAACAAGCTTTGAAAATGTTAACAAAAATAATCTATTTCCCTAGAAAACATTAAAAATATGAAATAGGACTTACAGTTTGTGAATATAGTCCACAGTTAATCCTATAATTGAAACATATAAGTCCTATCTTTAAACAGTTCAAATTGAATTCAGGTTCGAATCTCGATGGTCTAGTATGGAAGGTGATGACGTCAGATTATGTCGTTGAACTGTTGACAACAATTCATCATTGAAGCAAAATTTGTAATGATCTGTTTAGAATTCCAGACTAAATTTCCGCTGAATATATTTTATAAATATGAAGCACTTATGTAGTTTTCTAGAAATTTTTTTTTATTAAATTCCAAAAAAATATACGAACTTCAAAACAAGCTGTCATTAGCAATAAAGAACACCTTGAGCTGTGAGGTGTAAGAATACGACTACCTAGATTTCACTAAGACTCAAATATTAAACCCAACTAAAACATTTTTCGACACTTATGATGGGTGACATGATCAAGTAATCATCAAACCGCGCAAAAAATGTCATTCATCGCGTATGTTAGAATAGACCTATCTAAGAATCAAATTTTCACACTGGAAAAAAGAAAGAAAGGCATGTTTGCAACTCAATCAACACGTAGGCCAACAAATGACCTTGATAATAGACAATCATATTCATCCGATGTTTACAAGATCTATGAACCAAAGTGAGCTAAAATAATGATAATGTAATACCTTTTACGTTCTTTTTAGACTGAATATTTTCTAAAAATATCAATTCCCATGAAAATAATCATTGCAAAATAATGTAACAAAAAATTAATTGAAATTAACGCACAAACAATTTTATTACATATTCGTAACAATACTAAGAATTAATCGTTTTAAAAAATTGAATTACCAACTGTGGTACAATAGATCTTTCAGCATGAACGAGTAGAGAATATAAAAATTATATACTCGTCATTTTGGGAAACATTATAATGTCTGAGAGCTGCATTGTTTCATCATCATCATCATCATCATCATCGTCAAATTCATGATTGTGTTATTGTCTTTATCATATCATGCTGTGTGTGGCCATGTCATACAGGCTTTCCTCTCTTTTTATGGTACTACTGTTAAAGTTATTCAGGACTGTCTAGAATCCATCCTATTTTCAAACAGTGTGTGTAGAGAAAGAGTTCATGTTCACTTTCTCCAAGTTTTAGTTGTGTTTTTTTCTTCAAAATCCACTTCTCCTTGCCACTAACTAAGTTATTCTTAAGTGACTTTTTATTTTCACCACATGCACGTTCCATACTGCTATATACTGAACCAACGTATTGTACACGGACAAAATGGTAATGAAGTATTGAACTTTTTTTTACTATCAGTTATTCTTTCACACACTCACTGCTAAATGGTGATACACATAACTGAACGAAATGAGAATTACTATTACCATAAGTTTAACAATTTCGTTACAATCTGAGTACCATCCCCCACCCATCTATGCTGAATTGTGCATTACAATTGGCCCTTACTACATGCCTGTATAAGAATTGTACCTGCCATATATACAGGTAAGCAACATGTTCAAAGAAAGTTACTTCACACAGATGGATAAAGTTAGGTGGCAAAACAAATACAAACAATGTGATTAAATAAATAATATAAATTCGAATGACCAAGAGACATTAGTAGAAAGAAAATAATAAAGAAAAAAGATGTAATATTGAGCGTTTTTGAAATGCAATTTAAATTCATTTCTCTATTATTATTTTTACATAATTTTTTCAATCATTAAAAATGAAATAATGATAGAAGATGAAACCATTTGTCAGGTGACACTCCTCAGGTGCGTAGCTACCTATACGCAAGCATACAGAGGCGTACGAAAACTTTTGACAAGAAAAAATTACTACATTTCAAACCAATTGTTTTATTGATTTGTTTTTGTAATGCAATCAAACTTCATTTGAGCAAATCACTCACGATTTCATAATCAGTTTATGCTCAATATATACAACCACCCCGGAACACCATCTAGCTGGAACGGGTAACCCGTCCCATCCCCTACCATCTGGTCGCTATGAGACGAGGTGTACGCCTTGCCTTTCTATTCTTGTGTATGTCGAAAAACGGTTTGGCTACGGGCCTGCACTGTGACTCAGGAAAGAAACGGAATAGACCTAAAGCATTTATAACCTAAAAGAATTATTATAAATTAATTTTGATATATGTAATTTATTGTGCAAGTATAGATCGCATACGGAACTCATTGTGAAGGTAAAGATAGCATTTAAAACATAACTGAAAAGCAATTTTTTTACTGGTATTGTAAAAAGGTAACATGGCAACTGTTTGATTCCATCCATGTATTGATTAGTATGATTTTTAGGAAATATAAAATCACGGTTCCGTACTGACGCCAGAAACTGACGGACAAACTCTCCCATGTCGGGTCTGTAAACAAATCACATCTCAGCTATATTTTAAAATACACACACACACACAGACACACACACACACATATATATATATATATATATATATATATATATATATATATATATACACACACACACAAATAAATAATGTCGTATAACTTAATGTGGAAATATGCCGAATTCATAAGCTTGTGTGTAATCGTTCTGTTACTATTGCTAGTTCGATATGAATTTGGCATATTGAAATGCCTGTAATGGACTGGACTGTATCATATATAATTCTTGCCTAGGTTCATTCCTAATAGGATGTTTAGGTGATATTTCATTTACTTTAAATACCAAAAGCCAATTTTAAACATAAATTCCAACTATTTCAAAACAAAGATTAAACTCTGCAAGGAAATGCGTATGCAATCAATTTCTTTGAGACGGGGATGTGCTCGCTAAAGGTATAAGATTTTAAAGCTTTAAGGTCTGAGAAAAAACATTCTTAATGCTATGACCATTCATGGTACTAATACTGAGACCATTGATAGCTTTAATGCTATGACCATTGATAGCCTTAATGCTATGACCATTGATGGTACTAATAACCAGACCATTGATAGCTTTAATGCTATGACCTTTGATAGCCATAATGCTATGACCATTGATGGTACTAATAACCAGACCATTGGTAGCCTTAATTCTATGACCATTGATGGTCCTAATCCCAGACCACTGATAGCCTTAATGCTATGAACATTGATGGTCCAATACCCAGACCATTGATAGTCTTAATGCTCTGACCATTGATAGCCTTAATGCTATGACCTTTGATGGTCCTAATACCCAGACCATTGATAGCCTTAATGCTATGACCATTGGTGGTACTAATACCCAGACCATTGATAGCCTTAATGCTATGAACATTGATGGTACTAATACCCAGACCATTGATAGCCTTAATGCTATGACCATTGATGGTACTAATACCCATACCACTGATAGCCTTAATGGCATGACCATTGATGGTACTAATACACAGACCACTGATAGCCTTAATGCTATGACCATTGATAGCGTTAATGCTATAGCCATTTATGGTCCTAATACCCATACCATTGATAGCCTTAATGCTATGTCCATTGATGGTACTAATACCCAGATTATTGATAACCCTAATGTTATGACCATTGATAGCCTTAATGCTATGAAAACTGATGGTCTAATACCCAGACATTTGATAGCATTAATGTTATGACCATTGATGGTCCTAATACCCAGACCATTGATAGCCTTAATGCTCTGACCATTGATAGCCTTAATGCTATGACCATTGATGGTCCAATTTTCAGACCATTGATAGCCTTAATGCTCTGACCATTGATGGCACTAATACCCAGACCACTGATAGCCTTAGTGCTATGACCATTGATGGTACTAATACCCAGACCATTGATAGCCTTAGTGCCACGACCATTGATAGCCTTAATGCTATGACCATTGATGGTCCAATACCCATACCATTGATACCCTTAATGCTATGACCATTGATGGTCCTAAAATCCAGACCACTGATAGCCTTGATGCTATGGCCGTTGATAGCCTTAATGCTATGACCATTGATGATCAAATACCCAGACCATTGATAACCATTAATGCTATGACCATTGATGGTCATAAAACCCAGACCATTGATAGCCTTAATGCTATGACCATTGATAGCCTTGATGGTACTAATACCCAGAACATTGATAGCCTTAGATATATGACCATTGATAGCCTTAATGCTATGACCATTGATAACCTTAATGCTATTACCATTGATGGTCCTAAAACACAGATCATTGTTAGCCTTAATGTTATGACCTTTGATGGTCCTAAAACCCAGACCATTGATAGCCTTAATTCTATGACCATTGATGGTCCTAAAACCCAGACCATTGATAGCCTTAATGCTCTGACCATTGATGGTCCTAAAACCCAGACCATTGATGGCCTTAATGCTATGACCATTGATGGTTCAAATACCCTTACCATTGATAGCCTTAATGCTATGACAATTGATAGCCTTAGTGCTATGACCATTGATTGTCCTAATACCCATACCATTGATAGCCTTAATGCTATGACCATTGATGGTCTTAATACCCAGACCACTGATAGCCTTAATGCTATGACCTTTCATAGCCCTAATGCTATGACCATGGATGGTACTAATACCCAGACCATTGATAACCTTAATGCTATAACTATTGATAGCCCTAATATTATAACCATTGATGGTCCAATACCCAGACCATTGATAGCCTTAATGCTATTACTATTGATAGCCTTAATGCTATGACCGTTGATGATTTCAATGCCATAACTATTGATAGCACATGAATGTTTATGTGCATGTGTTTGATGTAATTCGCAATGCACACCTTTTCTACGTTTCGGTATTGTTGCTATTTTCCTTATAATAACCTATCCTAAAGTCAAAAGATTAATCATAACGGGGTAGATAGATTGTAATTTCATTTTATATGAAGACATTCTATAAAAGAAAAGAAAATTTATTTTTCAGTGAAAAAAGCACCATTCAAACTCTTCCGTGCCAGAACTGTGCCAGTGACACTGATGAGCCTGTCGGTCATTTATATCATGTTGTGAAAAGGAATAAATTCGGAGGAATCGCCATAATGAAAATTCATCAGCCATTCAAGATGATTAGCAAAGTGGTTAAACACACTTCGGAGGAAATGAAAGTTGCTGAAAAGGTCGCGGGACTGCATTTCATTAAGGCAAGAAAGGAAAAATAATTACTTATGTCAATTTAAAACTGGATCTGGATAATCCGAGACACTGCTAAGACGTGTACCCTTTCATATGAAATCAAATTACGTTCAAATTAAATCCAAACTTTTTAATGACTATAAATTCTTTAGTAAAGTACTCCCCACTGCCATCTTGGTGCATAACCGGAATGGACTTATCCAAACAACAGGTACAGACTGTCATCTTGTACCGGAATGGACTAAACCAAACAACAGGTATAGACTGTCATCTTGTACCGGAATGGACTAAACCAAACAACAGGTACTGACTTTCATCCTGTACCGGAATGGACTAAACCAAACAACAGGTATAGACTGTCATCTTGTACCGGAATGGACTAAACCAAACAACAGGTACTGACTTTCATCTTGTAACGGAATGGTCTAAACCAAACAACAGGTAATGACTGTCATCTTGTACCGGAATGGACTAAACCAAACAACAGGTACAGACTGTCATCTTGTACCGGAATAGACTAAACCAAACAACAGGTACAGTCATCTTGTACCGGAATGGACTTAACCAAACAACAGGTACAGACTGTCATCTTGTACCGGAATGGACTAAACCAAACAACAGGTAATGACTGTCATCTTGTACCGGAATGGACTAAACCAAACAACAGGTACAGACTGTCATCTTGTACCGGAATGGACTAAACCAAACAACAGGTACAGTCATCTTGTACCGGAATGGACTTAACCAAACAACAGGTACAGACTGTCATCTTGTACCGGAATGGACTAAACCAAACAACAGGTATAGACTGTCATCTTGTACCGAAATGGACTAAACCAAACAACAGGTATATACTGTCATCTTGTACCGGAATGGACTAAACCAAACAACAGGTACAGACTGTCATCTTGTACCGGAATGGACTAAACCAAACAACAGGTAATGACTGTCATCTTGTACCGGAATGGACTAAACCAAACAACAGGTATAGACTGTCCTCTTGTAGCGGAATGGACTTAACCAAACAACAGGCATAGACTGTCCTCTTATACCGGTATGGACTAAACCAAACAACAGGTACAGACTGTCCTCTTGTACCGGAATGGACTAAACCAAACAACAGGTACAGACTGTCTTGTACCGGAATGGACTAAACCAAACAACAGGTAACGACTGTCATCTTGTACCCGAATGTACTAAACCAAACAACAGGTATAGACTGATGAAGAACTTAAATCCTGTGTATAAGGAAGATCGTTAGTTGTGGTTAAAAAAAAATCATCGTCTGATGGCCTATTATAAGAAAACGTAAAAGTAAAACTTCAGTAATTATCAAATTTTATACAGATTTTACATTTAATAAAATCAAGTTGTCACAACAGTTCGTTTTTCTTTAGAATCTAAGCGGGAACAATAGTGGTAAAATAGTCGAGATTAAAACAAATATTTTTTTTTACGTTTACTAAGAAGATATCTCATTAAAACAACTTTTTCCATAAATATAATGGAATAATAAGAAATTTGAACACATCTGAATTTTCATATCATTAAAAAGAGTCAATGTTATATTATTGTATCTCACTTCGATAATGTTGTTTGAACAAAGAGGTTTTTTTGTATTGATAAATCCTTCACCTTGAACTTGTAGCAAGTTATTTCACTTAGGATTCATTGCTCCTTAAAAATTCTGCCAAATAGACAAAATATTAATGAGAAGGTGAATTAAGATCAAAAGACTCTCATGATACCTCAGAAATGGTAATGTCATAGATCAGTTACTGTCCGCAATACATACTTTTGGGAGTCAAGGTTTTAATAAGTTTTTCTTCAGAATCAGTAATAATTGACGTTATATATTTTTCTCAGTAAGATTATAAATTTTGCATCTATCCTTTGAAATTTATATATTCTATGCAACTGAAGAAATCTCGAAGATAAGTTTATTAAAACCTTTGCAAACTCCTCCTAAAATTGTGTAATTTTCTCCCTCTCTCACCTTACCCACCCATCATAACCCTACCCAAAATATCACTTTTCAATCCAATGAAAGTTAGCATAACATCCAGAGGATTGTCTGTGTATATATGTATGTATGTATGTATGTATGTATGTATGTATGTATGTATGTATGTATGTATGTATGTATGTATGTATGTATGTATGTATGTATGTATGTATGTATGTATGTATGTATGTATGTATGTATGTATGTATGCATGCATGCATGCATGCATGCATGCATGCATGCATGCATGCATGCATGCATGCATGCATGCATGCATGCATGTATGTATGTATGTATGTATGTATGTATGTATGTATGTATGTATGTATGTATGTATGTATGTATGTATGTATGTATGTATGTATGTATGTATGTATGCATGCATATATGCATATATGCACGGACGGAAAGATGAATGCATGGATACATACATGAGTGGATGCATGCATGCTAGGATGCATGGATTGATGTGGGTCATGCGATTGTCATATCATACTGCTATAAATGAAAATTTTTAATGGAGAAAATGTAGCACTCACTCAATCGCAAGCTAAAGTTTTGTAGGCACGTATGCATACATTTTCTTATCATTTCATGCAGGCAGGATCTAAGAGCACCATTTTTAAAAATACTACTTCGGGCATTACACTCAAAAGAGTGATTATAAATATGAAATGGACGATGTGCAAGCATTAAATAATACTTTTTGCTTGATTTTGTCACGGCTCTGTTGTTGATTTCTTGCCCAAACTGCAGGCAATCTTTCTCATAATTATCCGCTGTGTTTCATTCAGATTGCAAAATTCTTGCCATGCAAAACTCAAACATTCGCTTGGTGTTGCGTTAATGATATAAATTTATTTCCCATGAGATAGATGATAGAAAATAATTTACCGCTTTATTAATTTTCATTCAGCCGTCATTTTCTCCGAATCGGAGATAATACGTGTATACGATGTTTGTCTCTTGGGAGAGAATTCCATGGGTATTCTATTACAGGATCTAGTACAATTGCAACATAATGAATAAAAAAGTCCAAATTTCTTTCCAAAAGCAGAGACTGGGACAGGCATTATTAATTGCAATGGTAACACCTTGCACCTTTTCTTAAAACTTATAAGCGATGCATCTTGCAAATAAGGCATTCCCTCGAAGGTACGACATTAGGAAAACACATACACGTGTTTCGCATATTTTATGGTCTGTACCAATTTGCAATAGTGGTATGCGTGAAAAATTAAAACATTACTCTTCCTCCGTATAGTGTATTACAACAGGTGAAGAGTTTAACACAGGATTGACTATTCCGCCGCTAGATGAGGCGAAGACAGAGAGATAGCTCCATCCAACTGTCACTGCATGGCATCATTTCCATCCTGGAGGATGGACACAAAAGTCTTTTCTGCCAGCAGACGATGGCTTTCAATCAAATGTTGAGCAGCAATCAGGATCCAGCAAGATTTGTGTCTGGGACAGATGAAGAAAAATACCACAAATTGACAATTACCATGAACAAATAGTTTTGACTGGTCTACGGGCATTCGACTACATTGTATTAAATGTAAACACAAAACAGAGACAAGACAAGCAATAAACACAAAGCGCTTTGAAATTACAAAAAATTACATACATACATACATACATACATACATACATACATACATACATACATACATACATACATACATACATACATACATACATACATACATACATACATACATACATACATACATACATATATATATATATATATATATATATATATATATATATATATATATATATATATATATATATATATTCTCTTGGTCGCATTTTTATCCTCGTCGTTATCCAGTTTTCTGTTTGTACAGCTTCCTATTATGAATTTATAAATGGTTTATGTATTCTTGAAATCATCGAAAATGCGTTGACACTTCTATAAAATATTTTGCAGAAAATTCTCATCGGCCTAAGACAAACCATTGGTTTTCGTTCTATATCAGTTTATAAGTAACAGAAATTCTAGTTTGACTGAAAAAAGACAGCAAAAAAAGGTTTTCTTTGAAAATGTATCACAAATCAATACATTAATTTTGGAAAAAAAAGTCATGAAAAGTATTCATCGAGGTGAAAAACGTAGAATGCTTCCATTATATGTGCATATTCATTTAAGAAATGAATGACTTATACTTGATGGCATTAGATAAAAAAAAATCCTCTCTTTTCCTCAGATACATGTTTTGGGAATTTCTTTTACAAATGTTTTAAGTTGTGGTCAAATGTTAAACTGACTTTTAACATTTATTTGAAAATTATAGTTTAATTCACAGAGTTTTATCCCTTTGAATTTAAATAATGTGGATAAGTATGCCATTTGAATTTAAATAATGTAGGTCAGTATGCCATTTGAATTTAAATAATGTGGGTAAGTATGCCATTTAAATTTAAATAATGTGGGGATTGATGCCATTTTCATTTAAACAGTGTTGGTAACTATGATGCCATAATAATTTTTAACAGCGAGGATAAGTATGTCATTTGAATTTAAACGGTGAGGGTAACTTTGCAACTTGAATTTAAGCAGTGTGGGTCAGTATGCCATTTAAATTTAAACAATGTGGGTAAGTATACCATTTGAATTTAAACAGTGTGGGTCAGTATGCCATTTGAATTTAAACAGTGTGGGTAAGTATAGTATTTGAATTTAAGCAGTGCTGGTCAGTATGCAATTTGAATTTAAACAGTGTGGTTTAGTATACCATTTGAATTTAAGCAATGTGGGTTAGTATGCCATTTGTATTTAAACAGTGTGGGCAAGTATACTATTTGAATTTAAACAGTGTGGTTAAATATACTATTTGAATTTAAACAGTGTGGGTCAGTATGCCATTTGAATTTAAACAGTGTTGGTAAGTATACCATTTGAATTTAAACAGTGTGGGCAAGTATACTATTTGAATTTAAACAGTGTGGGTCAGTATGTCATTTGAATTTAAACAGTGTGGGTAAGTATACTATTTGAATTTAAACTGTGGTTAAGTATACTATTTGAATTTAAACAGTGTGGGTAAGTATACTATTTGAATTTAAACAGTGTGGGTAAGTATATTTTTTTAAATTAAACAGTGTGGTTAAGTATAATATTTGAATTTAAACAGTGTGGGTAAGTATGCTATTTTAATTTAAAGAGTGTGGTTAAGTATAATATTTGAATTTAAACAGTGTGGGTAAGTATACTATTTGAATTTAAGCAGTGTGTGCAAGTATACTATTCGAATTTAAACAGTATGACTAATGGTTCTACATGGTGTGTAATATGATGCTGTCGGATAAAAATTTTAAAAAAGTAAATGTCATTCGAAATTACATTAATTAAATTAAAATTGTACTTTGTTTTAAATTAGACAAGAAGACTTACGAACTTGAATTCAGTACACAACTGCATCACCCCACGAAGGACTCGTAGGTGTTGGAGATATATACATTTTATGATAAGGTATCGCGAGCTAATCAGAAAAAATAAACAGACAGCATAAAAAGGAAAGACAAACATTTGTATGACAAATCAGTAGATTAAGTTTGAAAAAATGTCACTATAATGGATTTAATTAACAACTGGTAAATTTAATTCATAAAGATTATTGTACAATCCTTTCGTTGGCAAACATGCATCAAATTTCAAGAATTTGCTCTTTTTAAAGAACTATGACAATGGAAGTGACAATAATGCTCTCATGAGAAAACGTTTCAAAACATTTAAATATTCTCTGTATATATATATATATATATATATATATATATATATATATATATATATATATATATATATATATATATATATATATATATATATATTGTTATTTTGCAATCTGTACGCAGTAATAATCCTATATCCTGATAATTTCAGATTCAAACATTGCCTTCACTAATTAATCAAATGAAATGTGTGGATCATGAATGAAATGTTTCTGTGGGTATATATTATTATAACATAGAATACCATTTCAAGTGATAACGAAAGTTAATAAGAAGGGGTTTATTTCGATTTTCAAGCGTTCTGTATGGTATTCTATATATTTTTGGGGGGAAAAATTTAACATGCATATTCGCCAATATTTCATATCCAAATGCAAACAATACAGACGCTGATTTGCCAGCGCATTATGAATCGGTATATTTGGGTCTATGAAGTTTAAATGGAACCAGCTTATAAGCCAATATAAACGGAGATTGTGAAATACTACTTTAGAATAGAATTGCAGGCACTCAACAGAGTTACCCTTCCCCCTTTTAAGGGCTTTCTAGGAAGATTGATAACAATACTCGCAGTAGAAATATTTGATACTGCTTGTTTATCTATACTTTCTAATTTTACTTACCAATGTGTGATTAACACAGGCTTGCTTACAATTCAGAACTAAGCAAGAGACCAAAGAGCAACGTGTGTTTCTAATATGCAAATTCCAAAAGACTGTTGTTGCAGGGGACGTCTTGCAGAAAAGTTGCATTTAGATATCTTGATTTCTCATTAGCGAGTCAGTTAACGTGTAACTATTTGGCAAAATTATGGTCCTTTTTAAGTCATTATTTTTCGGAATGAGTCAATCACTTTGGTGGTCTTACTATCCATTCTAAATCACTTTTTTCATGATCTAATTATCCCTTTAAAGTCACATTGATGGACAAACTTACCATTTAAAATCACTTTAAAATATACCCATTCATATAAAAAGGATATTAATGGTCTATGAATTGAGTCAAATGAATAGGCAAAATATCTTAAATTCGCAAACATTTGCGAACATGCATTTTGTTCATATTGGCAACAATTTGTTTTAAAAAGCACGAAATATTGTATGTGACAAATATTGAAATATTTTATGCAAATATTGGCATGGAACACCAGCTTACTGTTAAATAAATATAATAAACCGTTAAAAGTACACCATGTTCACAAACATAATATTATCTATCTATCTATCTATCTATCTATCTATCTATCTATCTATCTATCTATCTATCTATCTATCTATCTATCTATCTATCTATCTGTCTGTCTGTCTGACTGTCTAGCTGGCTAGCTGCCCATCCGTCCGTCCGTCCTTTTGCCTGGCTGGCTGTCAGGTGTTCCGTTCGTCCATCTGTCTGTCTGTTATGCCAACGAAATGAAAAACAAACGAATGATATATGTTTATACTTTTTACAACTTTTACAATTTTGCTTGATATTGCTTTTCACGATGCTTTTAACTGGATATGTTATTGTATGATACATTAATGTGTTGTTTGATGTGGGGTGGGTGGGTCTAAGCATCGAATTGCACATCATTTTTACCACAGCATGAGATTTATATAATAATCTTTATTATCTTTAAACAGAAACAGACGGGCAGACAGGGAGAAATACATAGACAGAGACAGTCAGAGACAGATTACTTCTCATTTTTAATTTTACTATTTCATATTTGTCTTTTGTGCCCAATCGATCAACTTCCTTTAAACTTGCCATTACTCCACCCCTTTCAAGGTAACTGATGCTTTGAGAGAAATGAACACATGCATCGGTAATGGTGTTGTGGTGCTTGTGTAGGTGGTTGTGGGTGTGTAGGGGAGTGGTCGTTACTTCAATATAATGGAACTTCAGATTTCACATAGGAATTTATGTCAAAATGGGTTTATTTCTTTTACATATTATCCGGATGTATTTATTTTTAAATATATGTTTGACAAATCGATCGACAATGTACAATAATTTATGTATTTTAGCTTTTCCACGGTAGCAATAAGGGAAATAACTTTGTCTACAAGAGGATTAAGTCTCAAGCAGTTTTGTCTTTCCGTCTGGGACCATTCGCTTTTGAACTACTGATAAAGTTATATTTTCCTCCAAAAACAATTACTATAAATTATATTGTCGTATTTATCCTACCTAGTTCCGAGCAAACATTCAATTTAACCCTATATCCAAAATGCACCCAGATGGTACAGTATGGTTCATTTGTTCCGTTAATTGGATCCCATATGTACTGCATGAATAGACTTGCAAAATGGACAACAAAGTGGCATTTGGGGTTTTCCACTAATTGATCATGATCGTTTTTGCAACGTCGGAAACTTAACTTTGACAAATGTTTACATGAACTTAAAAAGATACTTTATCATATAAGTTCATGAAACAATTCTGGTTACTGTAGTTTTCAACAAATTATTTCTACAAGTATTTCAGTGTCGTATCTTAGTTTTGTTAGTGTTCATTCACATACGAATGGAAGACAGAAAATTGCATAATATCGTAACTTACTTTACTCTATGTATCTTACATTATTTATCGACTACAATTATGTATTAATGAGCCTTGATTAATTTGTACAGGATACTTATTAGGATATATCTGTATTATGTGATTTTCTCATCCTAGACATCCATTTTTCAATGCAGTTATATAGTTTTAATGATAAATATGGCCATTTACATTTTTTAAAGTCATTAGGAAAGAAACGTTAATATTTCTGCATAATTTCCCATTTATATGCATATATATATATATATATATATATATATATATATATATATATATATATATATATATATATATATATATATATATATATATATATATATATATTACCTGCACTATAATTTTGTGTTTTCCTTTCGAGCAAAACAGCTAATTCCTTGATTTGAATCAGTTGCTTAATGAATAAAGGAATAAAGCATTTGGGGGTACAGTGATATTTTCAGCCATTATTTGCTTTGTAATGTCGTCCGGACAGGCATTAGTTCCTGATTTACATGATGTAGAGCTGGAAAACCAAACTTGATGCTCTGAACCCACGTTGCTGTCGTCACTGTTTTCACAAGCAACCAATAAAGTCTAACTGACTGACAGGCGCGAGGCAAATTCGGCAATTAATGAGTGACAGAGATATAAATTATTATTATGGGAAGCGCAGAAAGGAAGGACATCATCAGAACTAAGATCTGTTATATTTAAAGGGAAGTGCCATAAATGTGTTCCACTGCGGTCTCAATTAAGCATGTGGAAAAGCTACTCAACACCATGTTGAATTGATATATATTTTGCCCTGCTTCCTTTGAAACATGCCTTGTTTCCTTTCGAGTTTCTTTCCGGCCACTCAACAACCCTGATTATATCACTCCAGTGTCTGGCTTGTGCACATAACTTATCATATGATACGACAATACTACCGACATCCCAGGATGTTGAAGAAAAAAACAGAATCGCTCACCATTCAGTAAAAGATGAAGATAAACAAAGGTTTCCGCTAAGAGATCACTTTGAAATTATAATAGAACGAACTTTCTGCATGTAACTTCAGTTTCCCCCTGATACATGCAATTATTGTCCTCTTTTACTCTAATGTGACGTCAATTTGTCTGTTATTGATAATAACTAGAGTACCACATTTATACTCCATGTCTTAGCGTATCGGCGTTTTTCAATTTAAAATGTGATATACCAATTATTTTGTAACAGAGACAAAGAATGACAGCGAGAGATAATTTTCAAATCATAGCAGATGATTATGAATGTAGTGACATACATACGTACATACATGCATGCATGCATCCATGCATCCATCCATCCATCCATCCATCCATCCATCCATCCATCCATCCATCCATCCATCCATCCATACATACATACATACATACATACATACATACATACATACATACATACATACATACATACATACATACATACATACATACATACATACCAAAAGAAAGGTAAAAGCCTATCCCTGTACAAACTACAAATTACATTCTTCATTATCATATTAAACATTATGTATTGCAGTCATGACTGAAACGATCTTCATTAATTTAAGTGAAAAACTGCTTTTCATAAATGGGTTTTTTATCATTTCCAAATCAACATAACATTTCGTTGTAATCAGACTTTACTATCGTGTATTCCTCAAGTGCATATAATGTTTTTGTAAGCTAGAAAAGATCTAGAGAAATTTGATTACCGTCTAAAAAGTAAAGATGTAGAGAAATTAGATTGCCATGTCTAATAAGTAAAGATGTGGAGAAATTTGATTGCCCTGTCTAATAAGTACAGATATAGAGAAATTTAATTGCCCTCTCTAATAAATAGAGATGTAGAGAAATTTGATTCCTCTCTCTAAAAGTAAAACTGCGGAGAAATTTGATTGCCCTGTCTTAAAAGTAAAAATGTATATAAATTTGATTGCCCTGTCTAAAAAGTAGAGATGTAAAGACATTTAATTGCCCTGTCTAGTAAGTAAAGATGTATAGAAATTGGATTACCCTGTCTAATAAGCAAAGATGTAGAAATATTTTGATTGCCCTTTCTAATAAGTAAAAACGTAGAGAAAGTTGATTACCCTGTCTAATAAGTAAAGATCTAAAAATATTTGATTGCCCTGTCTAATAAGTAAAGTCGTTGAAAAATTTGATATCCCTGTCTAATAAGTAAATATGTAGAGAAATTTGATTGTCCTGTCTAATAAGTACAGGTGTAGAGAATTTTGGTTGCCCTGTCTAATAAGTAAAGATGTGGAGAAATTTGATTGCCCGGTCTAATAAGTAAAGATCTAAATATATTTGATTGCCCTATCTAATAAGTAAATATATATAGAAGTTGGATTGCCCTGTCTAATAAGTAAAGATGAGGAAAGTTTCGATCATCCTGTATAGTAAGTAACGCTGTAGAGAAATTCAATCACCCTGTCCAATAATTAGTATGCAAACATTCGATCACATTGTCTAATAAGTGATGATGTAAAGAAATTTTATTGCCCTCTCTAGTAATAAAAATAATCAAAGATGTGGATAACTTTGATTACCCTGTCTAATAAAAAAGATGATGAACATTCCGATCATCCTGTATAAAATGTAAAGATATGGAAAAATTCAATCACCCTGTCCAATAATTAAAGCATGGAGACATTCGAGCACATTGTCTAATAAGTAAAGATTTAAAGAAAATAGATCACCTGATCTGCAGCCTTAGAAAATCACCGAACGTTTATGATTTAAAAATCGTCTGTAAAACTGCGGATGAGAAATTATAATGAAAAATTAAAACAGTTCATTTTCTGCCATCTTATTGGTGTCAGATTACATAAATTTTAAACGCTGAAAATAAATTTCCATGAAATAGAATCAAATGCTTTTTCAAGATTAATAAATAACAGTATACCTTAAATTTGTAATTCCGTTTAGTGAATATATTTTCCATGTTTTAGAAATGCAATGTTTGATAATTAGAATAAAATTTATAACGGGTTGTGTTAACCGGCTTAAAGAAGGCTGCCCTCCTACCCTTGACATATCTTCAAGTTCAGCCCAGTCAGTTCGGATTTGGAAAGTTTAAGGCTACATTGTAACTGTTTCAAGTCTTGCAACCACAACAAATACAACACGACGGAATTTTGAAGGAGTTTCTAATGAAGAACACTTCCAGAGCTAAGGAAAGCCATACAAGGATACCCTGTTTGTTCACCTGATATTCTGCGATCGTCTCGCAAAAAAGATCAATATTTAAGGAGATTTGGGACCAAAATGTGAGATCTTAAAGATGGTATCATTGCCTCCTACATGTGTATGAATCAGTCAGAATCAGAGAGAGAATGTGAGGTTTTCTTGTGTGCTAAAGTAAGCTAAACGCCCGCAAGATTCTGTTTTACGGTTCACAACGAGTCGGAAACTGAGCGTGAGGAAGAGAAACCTGTCGATAGGACTATAAACACGTAACTCTTAAGCAAAGTAAAACTAGGGACGAATAAAAACAAGAGACTGAACATAAAGCATAAAGAAAACGTAGACCAAGAGCGCCAAAAGCAATACAAACAGAATCAGACGTCCAGTGCTTGGTCTGTAATGCAATCACATTTCTGTTTCTCTAATAAGCAAGATGTAGTAAGGCATACTGGGTCAACAAACATTAATGCACATCCAAACTGACTAGTGCTCCAGTCACAAGATTGAAACAGATGGGCAAGCATGCATGCTTTCGTTGTTGCTGGCATGGGCCTTGTGAAATGTTTGGGTTTTATGACTGCATAGGTGTGACATTAGCGTTACTACATACTGATTTAGGATGCAGGGACTAAATTTACTGTGTTATTCTTATAGATGTGTGTGTTGTCATTGTATTTTTTGTGCTGATGATATCACACTAGGTGGAAAACCTCTATACATATTTCGCCTTGAAACGAAAACATTGGTCATGCAATCAGTACTTCACGGGACTAAATACAGACATTGGGACCATCTAAATATGGAGCAACATTGCCAACTGGTGTTTCATGCGCTCAAAATGCAACGACTGCGGCACTATCAACTCAAGTTTCGAATGTTACTCTAAGTATTCGAATGGAAATCTACCTTCACATGTGCGAGAGGTTTTCATTCTACCAAGTAATAATGGGACACCTATCAATCTGATGCACTCAATAGGCAGTTAACAGAATTTTCACAGCGGTTGTTATAGATGACGGTGACAGGTAGAACAAATTTCATAAAACACCTTTTCAAGACACTGAGTGTCATACTAATCTGAGTTCCATCCAGAAGATTTCATTTCAGGCAGGAAACTAATATATAAGTCGATATGTTCAAAAAGAACAATTAGTAAGTCCTTGTTCTGATTCGTTAGTATTAGTAGCCAAGACAGAAAGAAAGAAACAGTATTGCATGGTCTATAGAGTTCGATATTAATTACCTGGAAGGATGCATACCCTCTTTCTCGAATCAATGATAGTTTTGATTCGATGTGGGTATGATACGGTTCTCGGCATGATATGTTGGGGGTATTGCATGTGGAAGTCGAGGAAGCTGACCGATCAAATTGTATATTTACAAAAAATGAGCTCATACAAATGTGTTGTCTATCGTTTATGCAATGCACCTGTGACACATTTTCATCTGATGAGAACCGTCCGAGCCGGGCTCAATTACAAAGTTGTTTTGCTTTGTCTCAACGACATTGTATATTTGGAAGCATGTTTGTACACTTTTCTTACGAAACAAGCATGGATCTTTACGTGTCTAGTAAAACCGAACTTGAAATTGAAACTTTGCAAATATATGTTCTGTGAATGTGGGGTAAAGTTACACCATGTCAGAAGAAGCTGCTATCGATAATAATATTTCTATTAAGAATAGCCCATTCTAAAATCAGTTACTACGTTACGGTAATTGTTTGTGTTCGTAATTATTATAGGCAATTCGTAGGTCACCTTGTCGAAACTGCAGGTCTCTTATAGCCTCTTACAAATAAGAATGTGTTACGTAAAAAAACCCGTCTTAGTACCGTGTTGGCTGTACCTGGCTTCAATCGTCCCTTCATACTAGTTATATATGCAAGTTGTAAATCAGTCTGAGCAGTCCATTCTCAGAAAATGACTAAAACGAAAGGGTGATAGCTTCTGAACGCTAATCTATGTCTCGACGAGAAGAGATGCCAGTTATTGTATCACGCGTCGAATGCCATCTTTCGGGCCAAACATTCAAAATGTGTACTGATCGTTGTAGCCAACAGCAGCTCACGGACATCAGAGGCTGACGGACTACAAGTTGGGACAGTTATTATTTTATGACTGTATGAAAGGACATCGCACTAGGTCTCGTTATGTTAATGCAAATAGTTTGAGCCGCTTGCTCTGCAAGGGTTGCAAATGCTGTAGCCAACCACTGAGAATGATTAACTATTGAGACTACTCAGTGTACCTCGTGAGAAGACGTATATGGAGGTAAAACTGAAATCAGTGCTTTATGGGCAGAGTACAAGTTATTTGAGCTGTGCGACGGGATACTCGTGATAGTTTTACTTGATCGTTTAAGCAAGCCAGAAACGTTGTATCATCCTACCGTACGTAGTTGAGCAGAACGTTTGGTACAATAGGTGCAATTAACATTAGCCAATCGGTTTACGCTGTTGGCTTGTATAGAAACCAGAGGAAATACTATACTAAAATTACCCATAGGTTTAACACGATGATGATTTCATGTGGACAACAAAGATGATTGGGACAGTCGTGTTTATAGAGATAAAATTGTGTATAGAGATCAAAGTGCTAGCAAAGACAAAGCGTGTTTATGGGACAAATATGTTTATATTCACAAACATATATAGTAACAAAAGAGTCGAAAGTGTATAGATACAAAAGACCAAAAATTTACGGGAACAAGGAAATGTTTGAGGGTAAAATATTTTCTACAATCCAACACACACCTTTCAAATCCAGAACACACATCTACAATTCAACAGTTGGTTCTTGATTTTAATACAACATACGCTATCAGCCACACACCCTCTCCTTCCCATAAGCAACTATTCTTTCAAACGGAAAGGATAGGGGTGTTTTGCACACATTATACCTACAAACACAAATAAACACACACACACACACACACTAAAATAACTATTACTATACCATAGCACGTACGATTACGCTGACGAGAGAATCGGCGAGGAATTTAAAAATGCAGTTATAAACAACAGAGACATACACAAAAAACACAAACACGAATGTTTGGCAAATGATTAGAATCTCTCTTTTCTAGAAATCTGGATGATCACTAAAGATCAATTTGTTTTTACTTCAACTAAACATCAATTAGAGACCACTGCACCTTATGGGTCTTACATATTTCATATTTTTGATACTGGATTTCGTCTCCACTGATTGTCGGTACCTCGTATAAACTTCACTATTAGTGTTTTCAACCAACTAAGTATTGCCTATCTTCTTTGGAAAAGTTTAGTAAACTTCGTAACACACCTGCTCGACAATAATAATAATAATAATAATAATAATAATAATAATAATAATAATAATAATAATAATAATAATAATAATAATAATAATAATAATAATAATAATAATAATAATAATAATAATAATAATAATAATAATAATAATAAAGGATAACACATTTGGTCAAGATTGACCCATCTGCCACGTGGTACTCAGTTTTTATAATTGGCAAAACATACAAGCCATGCACATAATGAGGTATTGTCCGACTCATTCATACATATTTAACGTGAATGAATATAATGAGGTATTGTCAGACTCATTCATACATATTTAACGTGAATGACTATAATGAGGTATTGTCAGACTCATTCATACATATTTAACGTGAATGACTATAATGAGGTATTGTCAGACTCATTCATACATATTTAACGTGAATGAATATAATGAGGTATTGTCAGACTCATTCATACATATTTAACGTGAATGACTATAATGAGGTATTGTCAGACTCATTCATACATATTTAACGTGAATGAATATAATGAGGTATTGTCAGACTCATTCATACATATCTAACGTGAATGACTATAATGAGGTATTGTCAGACTCATTCATACATATTTAACGTGAATGAATATAATGAGGTATTGTCAGACTCATTCATACATATTTAACGTGAATGAATATAATGAGGTATTGTCCGACTCATTCATACATATTTAACGTGAATGAATATAATGAGGTATTGTCCGACTCATTCATACATATTTAACGTGAATGAATATAATGAGGTATTGTCAGACTCATTCATACATATCTAACGTGAATGACTATAATGAGGTATTGTCAGACTCATTCATACATATTTAACGTGAATGAATATAATGAGGTATTGTCAGACTCATTCATACATATTTAACGTGAATGAATATAATGAGGTATTGTCAGACTCATTCATACATATCTAACGTGAATGACTATAATGAGGTATTGTCAGACTCATTCATACATATTTAACGTGAATGAATATAATGAGGTATTGTCAGACTCATTCATACATATTTAACGTGAATGAATATAATGAGGTATTGTCAGACTCATTCATACATATCTAACGTGAATGACTATAATGAGGTATTGTCAGACTCATTCATACATATTTAACGTGAATGAATATAATGAGCATTGTCAGACTCATTCATACATATTTAACGTGAATGACTATAATGAGGCATTGTCAGACTCATTCATACATATTTAACGTGAATGACTATATAATGAGGCATTGTCAGACTCATTTATACATATTTAACGTGAATGAATATGTGTGACTATACTTGGAAACAGCGTAAGTCGTAAATATTATATTTATTGAAAAAAATATGGACATATTATTTATGGATATAATGATAAAGTTTTCTGTTCAGAACCTTTAATATGTCATTCCAGCTGGTCAAGAATGAATTTCTTTAATGATTGTTTCAAAGAAGCAAGGGAATTTGATTTACGTATCTTCAGTGGCAAGGAATTCTATGCAGCAGGTACTGACACGGTAAATGAGCTTTTGTAATAATTGGTTTTAGACCAGGGAATATGGAGATCGTTGTTAGTCATCGTGCAGAGAGATTACGCTCAGTATTGGATGTTTTAGTACAATTTGGTTAGAGAATTATTATTTAGGAATATAATGAGAAAGTTTTCTATTCAGAGCCTTTAATATGTCATTCCAGCTGGTCAAAAAAGAATTTCTAAAATGATATTTAAAAAGAAGCAGGGGAATTCGAATTACTTATTTTCTGTGGTAAGGAATTTCATACAGTACGTGCTGATATATTAAGTTTGCTTTTGTAATGATTGGTTTTCGACCAAGGAATCTGATGTTCGTTGTTAGTAGAAGATCAGAGATTACGTTCAGTATCGGATATTTTAGTACAATTAGGTTAGAGACATAATATGGAGAAACCCCATTTAAATATCTATACGTCATGTTTTTTTTTTAAATAATGAATACATTTTGTGTAGGTAGCAATTACAGACGTGAAAACAAATTTGAGGGTGTCATACTAAATTTCAGCATTATTTTGTGTAATGTGTCGAATTTTGAAGACGTGCTGAATCCTAAAGTTGAATAAGTTGTGCATTAAAGTTATCATAGTCGTACCAGAAATATCTTGAGAAAGTTAACTCTGATATTTCTCTTATTTCATCTCTGAAACATAAAAGGACCTACTTTTAAGCTTCAGTGGAATTGACCTTGTCATTGCCTCGGTATAGTGGCAGATAGTACACTATAACTACGGACTGTAACGGTTGGAGAAAACATTATGTCAAATCTCCTTCAAAGTAAAGTCAATTGCATCATATTCTAGGAGATGTGGAGACGAGGTTCATGAAGCGAAGGTCAGGGTAGAAGCTGCGTAACCCCTTGATTTATCCCGTAGATAATTTGCTATCAGATGAATTAAGGAGACTTCAAGAGAAAGATTTGACTTTTAACAGAATACTCGTGTATGCTAAGAAAAAGTCCGTGCGGAACTTAACTGATGGCGAGGTAGAGTTCACGCTGAAACGGGGTATCTTTTTGATAAGCCCGGATAGGGACCAAGAGGTATAAGCTGGTAATTATACCTCGATCTAAGGAAGAAAACGTGCTTATGCTAGCACATGAGAGACGATTCCGTAGTCACATGGATGTGGCAAAGATGAGATATAGGTTAGTGAGGGAGTTCTACTGGCCAAGAGTGTACAGGAATATAAGAGGTATTGTCAGTTGTGTGATAAGTGTGAGCGGGCGGCACTTAAAACCTTACATTGCCCAGTGCCACTAGGAACCACCCCTTTTAATTGATGAACCTTTCTCGATGGTGGTTATAGATTTGATCGGTCCAATAAAGTCTGCATCAGAAAGTGGTAATCGTTATGTTTTAAAGATTGTTGATTACGCTACCCGATACCCGGATGCGGTTGCGTTGAGGAACATTGATTCAGTTACGGTAGATGAAGCTTAGGAGTTTGGACTAGAGTTGGTGTTCCTGAAGAGATACTAACAGATTTAGGTACGATGTTTGTTAGCCAGGTGATGACAGAAGTGAACCGGTTACTTTCCGTTAGGCACCTGATTACTACCTCGAATTACCAACAGTTAATGGTCTAGTTGAGCGTTTCGATGGGACGTTGAAACAAGCTTTGAAGAAACTGTATGAAGGCCGACCCAAGGACTGGGATTGATATCTTTCCACAATACTTTTCGCGGTCAGCGAAGTACCACAACCTAGTATAGGATTTTCACCTTTTCAGCTATTTTATGGGATTACAATGAGAGGACCCATGGCTATATTGAAACAATTGTGGACGGATGATAAAGCATCCGAGGAGGTACGAACAACGTTGTTGATCTTCGAAACAAACTGGAGGAGGTTAGCAACTTGACCTAGAAAAATCTCTGCGACGCACGGAAACGTCAAGCCAAGTATTACGACAATAGGGTGAAGGAACGGAGGTTTTAACTTGGTGAAAATGCATTATTGTTATTACCGTTGGAGCACAACAAACTCCAAGTATCCTGGAGAGGACCGTTTGTTGTGATGGAAAAGAAGGGTGGACAAAACTATCGTATCAAGTTAGGAGATAAAGTGAAGTTGTACCACGTTAACCTTCTAAAATACTATCGTGAAAGGGAGACACCTACTGAGTTCGTGACTGAAGAACCCGATAACAACGGAGGAGTGGCGGGAGCACTTCCAAGTTGCTCTTTAACGAGGAATTAAACGTACGTCGACGTCGTTCTTGACTTCAAAATAACGTGAAGAGTTTGAGGAGATACTCCACCACTATGCAAGTGTCTTGACCGAAAGACCAGGAATGACTAACTTGGATAAGTTCAGTTTGAAGTTGCTGGATGAAACGCCTGTGAAACTGAAACGCTATTCACTGCCTCATGCTAAGTTAAAAACTGTACGGAATGAAATGCGAGCTTTGCTTGACTTACGGGTCACTGAACCAGCTGAATCAGGTTGTTTTGGTTCAGAAGAAAGATGGTGAACACCGCTTTTGTGTTGACTATCGGAAAATAAATAGGGTCACATAATTCCCGGTCGAAATGTTACTAGATCCTAAAGTCATGTTCTCCGGAGTAACCAATGCCATATATTTTTCGAAAATAGATTTGTCAAAGGAATATTGGCAAATTTCAGTTCGCAAGGAACACCGCCCAAAGCAAACCTTTGCAGCACCAGATTAGACCCACTAATGGGTAGTTTTGCAGTATTGCAGTTTGGGGTCCAAATGCACTCAGCATTTTCACTCGAATGATGAGGAAACTGTTAGCACCTTTAAGTTTTGAATTTCATGGACGATTTGTTATTGGCGACATCTACTTGGGAAGAAAACATAGTCTTTCTGAGAAATGTTCTGGAACGACTTAAACAGACAGGGATCACCGCTCGACCACCTAAATGTAACATAGGATTTAAGAGACTGACTTACCTGGGACACACCCTCAGTGAAGATACATTAAACCCAGACAATGCAAAGATCGACCAACTTCATAACACCGCGAGTCCGACGATAAAGACGGAAGTGCGCTCTTTTTTAGGACTTGCATGGTATTGGTTACTGTAAACTAGAATTTAGTGTATCTTATACAATAGTAATCGAACATTTATAATATTGGGTGGAATTAGCCAACTGTAAGGAGACATATAGTGATGTATGCTGATATATACAGCAGTTGTGTTTATATACACCGCCCAAGCGTCAATTGTTGCAGTGAAGCGAGCTCTAATTAAGCCAGGCTTGGACATATTTATTGATGTTTATTACAGGTATCACATTAGGTCAATTGTTTTTAGCTATTTGTCGTTATGAAATAACGAAAGTGAGAGATTTTATATATAATAGGATAGGTGGTTAAAACATGTACCGTTTTAGCCGTAATCGTGTCATTTAAGGGAACAGTTTTAAAAATCCGTTTCTGAAAGCCCGAAAAGGACAGCTCAAGAGGTAAGTCCGTGAATAGAGGGTTCAGAATAGAAAGGGTCAGAGGAAGAACCAAACATACACGCTTTACGTGAAATATACCAAGCCTACAGAAAACAACGCTAGGTGATGCATTGCAGACATTGTACTCCTTTCACCACTTGTTTCTATGATTTAACGTATCCGTAATTTGAACACTACTGTTAAATTCCATTAATGTAAGTCTCTTGAATTGAAATGGCCATGTTTAGTTTATGAATTAATTGATTAAAAATTTATTTTATTTTATTATATGCGTGGGCTCATATTTGTTTATTTCTTCTCAATAGTCTCGCTTAATCCCCTGTCAATATTCTATCTAATAACAGTGGGCAAGAACATCGAGGGATGTCGTTTCCTAGATAACGATCGCCAAATTCATTAACAGGGCACTACACACAACCCTGTTATATTTTGGCTGCCATTTTCTTGAGTTTATGGATTCTGAACAGATTATAAATGGATGTATTGTCCCGTATTGTACAGCCGTAATATATCATTGGTAGTATATATTCCGAAAAATTAAAATTCAAGTGATTGGGAAGGCATACGCAATTTCAACAGAGTTATTCTGTTTGCTACCATTGTACATATGTGTTGCATATGTGCATTCCATCTGAGATGTCGATCAATGTTGATATCAAGAAGTTATTTTTGTTGTTGTTGCTTTTTTGACAATATATACATCTAAGCTATTTTGAGTTAGAAGTAAATCCATATTAATAGATAGTTGTTACCTTATTCCGTTTTTCATACATTTATGATTATTAATGTACAGTTTGTTTTGTTGATACCAAACTGATATGTTGAAGTCGAGTTGACGTTTATTTTTAATGGAGTGTAGAGATTTACCAAATAAATGCAATGTAGAGTACTCAGCGAAAATATATGTGTTAGAGAGCGTTGGATACAAGACTATCATTGATAAATATAGAAATAGAAGAGGCCCTAATATAGATCCTTGATGAAGACCACTTAATATATTACTTGGTTCGGAACTATATTTACTTGTGCAAACAACCTGGTGTTTGTTAGTGAGATGGTGTTCAAGGTGCAATTAACATTAGCCAATTGGTTTGCACTGTTGGCTGGTGTAGAAAACAAGAGGAAAACCTATACTAATGTTGCCCATAGGTTTCACATAAGGATGGTATTATTTAACAACGGATATGATGAAGACAGCCGTGTTTATAGAGACAAACGTATCTACACGGTCAAATATGTTTATATGCAGAAATAGTTATAGCGACAAAGAGTTGAAAGTACATAGACACAAAGGGTCGAAAATATATGAGGACAAGGAAAGATATGATGCTATAAATTGTCTACAATTGAACATGCACCTTTACAATCCAGCACACACGTTTGAACCTTTACATTTCACGAATTGCTTCTGGATTGCAAAACAACATACGCTACACATATATTCAGCAAGCTCAGTTTGACTGCAATTCCAACACACATCCCTACTTCCCACAAGCACCTCTACTGTCAACGGAAAGGATGGGAGCGTTTATACACATTTAACTACATACACATCTAAGCATATCATAACTAATATTATATTATAGCACATACTAATACGCTGAAGAGAGAAGAGGTTGGTAATTTAAAGTTGTAGTTATAAATAACATAGACGTTCACAAAACACACACACACACACACACACACACACACAAGCACAAATGTTTGGCATATTACTAGAATCTCTTTTCTAGAGATACATATGATCCTGACATATTTTAGTTCCACTAAACAATAATTAGTGGCCACTTCACATCATGGATCTTGCACCGCAGACCTCATATTTTTATCTTGGAGTTCGTCTCGACTAATTGTCGGTATGTTGTATAAACTTCACTATTAGCGTTTTCAACGGACAAAATATTGCCTGATCTTGCATATAAACTTCTAGTAAACATTGTAACACAATTGCTCTGTTTTGTACATTGTATGTGGAGAGACCACGTTTTAGCCGCAGTCGCTTGAGCAGCAAAAGAAGACACCGTCGCTGCTGGAGAAGCAGAAGTACTTTTTTAAAAATGGGTTGACATTTATTCATCAAATTAGGAAACACTGGTCTTAGATTAAGTTTGGTAGACATCATTATGAACGGCGAAGAAAAAGTAGAGTAGCAGGAGCTGATTTTCTTAGAATTTCTTGAAGCTATCTGCAAGCTTAGTTCCACTCTCTGCAAGCTATGGGCAAGCCTAGTTCCACTCTCTGCAAGCTATGTGCAAGCCTAGTTCCACTCTCTGCAAGCTATGGGCAAGTCTAGTTCCACTCTCTGCAAGTTATGTGCAAGCCTAGTTCCACTCTCTGCAAGCTATGTGCAAGCCTAGTTCTATTCTCTGCAAGCTATGTGCAAGCCTAGTTCCACTCTCTGCAAGCTATGTGCAAGCCTAGTTCCACTCTCTACATCATCACATGATACGTTGTTTACTGGCGATCAAACAATTGTAATTTGTGTTCGTTCAAACGGTTGATAAATTCATTACTGCTTGAACCACTCGGCCCAGCAATCAACATGTTAAAGGGATGACAAATAGACAATGCCTCCCAACAATGGCAATCTAACTTTTCGTCAATACTTTTAAGAACAGATGATGAGGATGAAGCCATAAGAATGGTGTTCAGAATAGGACTCAATATATGTTATACGTTTAATACATATTTAATGTTTACTCTATTGTCATGGAAAGCATAACAACAAAAAATATTTCGATCCCAAATTTAGTGTGCAAGAAATAAAAAATATTTCCATCCCAAATTAATTGTACAAGAAATAAAAAATATTTCGATCCCAAATTTACTGTTCAAGAAATAAAAACCTGAAACACATAAATCTGCCACAAATTAAAATTACTGCAGCTGCATATTAACGAATAAGAGCACAAGATTCTTAATCTATGTCACACTGAATCTACCTACACGCTCTAGCTATCTTCTATTTTCGCTGAAATTGACGCTAATTTCTCCGAGAATATAATTTCATCCTCATTTTTTCAATCTGCACAGAACTATTACTACTATTGCTGCTGCTACTACTACTACTATGCTACTGCCAGTAATACTACTACTACTACTACTACTACTACTACTACTACTAGATTTTTAGTATTTACCAATCTATGTTGGGTTTTGCTACTACTGTTTCTAAAACTGTTTCACTTTTGACTTTTAGTCTGGTACCAGTTCCAGGTTATTGGATTAGGGATATACACTGCCTTTGACATAAAGAGGCAAAACATGTATCAAAGCAAAAACGCTTTTGTTAACGAAAATATTTCCAGTCGTGAATTTGTAGGTGCAACTAACTAGCTATACATACGTCTTTTCAACTATGAATCGTGAACAAAATTCGACGAGTATCTTCTTCGTAAGTGGGTACACAACTTGTCGACTTTTTGCGAGTTATCTTTCATGCAAAGATAGAATTTTGGTAAGTATGTCTTTTCTGATACAGGTGATCACCAAGGAGTATTAATTTACACATGCCCAGCACTTTTACACACACACACACATATATGGATGGATGGATAGATGGAATATTTTTAAACGGCATTTAGTGATATATATGGCATCGAATCATATCAGTCACTATATGATACATCACATGATTGAGTCAATACTTCTTACAAGGGATTTATTTTGTAATCCACTAAGGCCATTGTCCTCTGGGATTCTGTGTATCATTTGCACATTGTAAGTAAAAGTCGTAGCTATGAGTAGAGTATTAACTTCTGACCATACCGAACGCGTTTCAAACAACTAATACTCTCATAACTATCAGATACTACTGATGTCTCTGTCGTAAAGGATGCGATTGTTCTTTCTCATGAATCTCTGCATTCGGTCTGTAAATTAATTCTCACAGCGAGGCGAATGTACTCTTCTAAAGTCTCTATGCTGATAATATTCATGTACCATAGCGATGTCATCTGACATGTTCCGGATATGCTGAATCTTAATGCTCCCATTCATGAATTTTAACACCAACCACACATGTACTCGGTATCCTTGTGCAGAGTAGACAAAATCCGGCTCTGGCTAACGATGTCGAACTGTGTAATCAATCCAGATATTTGTGCCATTGTTTAATATAGTGGATCGACTTTGAAGGTAACAATGGCAATGTAAAATCACTGGATATGGGCATATTTCTTTGATTGCTACATTTCATTAAGCTAATGGTATTTAGACTAATGAATAGAGAAGATGCAAAGATAGGAACAAGCACATCACATTTACAAGTAAAGCAGCGGTGAGGCAATGCACAAGAACGGCATTGATTTTGATAGTATAAGAGAAGTAGGGTCGTACTGCATCGCTGATGTCGCTGAGTACTAATTACTCTGGTCACAAGACACAGCATCGCACTCGAGTTCATCATTCAACTTGGATTCGGCAGTTGGCCCTCAACCGGTTGCTGTGCCAACTTAGTCATTATCGGTAAAAGCATTTTGGCCTCATAATTGAAATTGGAGTTAATAGTCGGCCCTATACTCTGTTGCTATGTTAAACTATTCGTTGTCTTTCAAGATTTTCATTCATTTCTTTCCAAAGTGATGTATTCTTGAGTTCGGTATCGTTCTTTGCCTGTCTGTTTGTCTCCGAGAATCCGACAGCCAGAAGGATTGCTTCTATGTTCTTATTTCAGCTTTAGGAATTCCTTGACTTAGTTTGAGAAAATTCTTTCATTAGAGTCGTCGTCCATTAGGTATTTTTCTGTAATATGTGCATCAGAATCGTTTGGTTAGTGACTTTAGATTCAATTTTCTCATAGAGCTATAAATAGTCGTTTACTAGCTTTAGACTCAGCCTTAATAATGAACCTGTTTACAAGTTTGTGGAAATTTTCTGATTGGACGGTCGAGTAGTGCGACATAGATTAGGTGGGTTGTATTTCGGCATAAATCAGGTATTGTGAAATAAGTAACAGATATGAATTGTGGCATAGAATCGTGAAATTGTATATAAAAAGAGAACTTAATGATTGTTTTCTTCCAGTTTCCTACGAGTTTTTCGACCTCAACATTTTGCGCCAAAACTTCTAAATTTTCATCAGTTTAAAAAACCAATGTTTATATTACTTGCTATCCTTTAATTTCTAACCTCAGGTGTCGTTGATATGTTTCTTCGTACAAATTTTCAAGAGTGAACTCTGAGAAATTACTTCGAGGTCTCGTTGAGGAAAAGAAGTGTTGCGTACGTAAAATATACATCCATGAAATTACTAGATAATCTGGGAATTTTCTAAATATCAATCACCTACAGAAAGAGCCCCAGCTTTGTGCCTCCGCCGTTTCTAGCATATTGTATCCATTTGTTTTCATCTACATTCAACAAAGGTTGTATGGAGTATCGACCGCTGACAGAAAGATAGAATTAAAGGTATGTAATGATCACTCTCTTCTCCGGCATGAAAATATTTCGATTGACTAATCCACACGCCTGGTGTCAGGATAATGTGACTGGGTGGGCCATAATACTATATGTCTTTGGCATGATGCCCCAGTGTCACACATCACTATAAACTGCCGCACTGCAGACATTGTAGCAATATGACTGAAAAATTGTCAAAGCGTCAAAATCCATATCACACTCACATGAACACACATAACTCATTGCTTTAAAAAAAATTATCAAAACATTTCAGAAAAAAATCATTCAGTAATTGTTACCTCGCATTGGTATTTCTTCAACTGGTACTATTTATAGATGCTTAAATATCGAAAGCCCTCTGTTGTAAATTAACTAATTTGTAAGTTAAAAATAAACATGTGCTACCACTCTCCAAATTGCAATTGACCCTAAATGCATAAGTAAATGAAATGCTTTACTGACATTTTGCATGCATTCATCTGTTATGAATATTTAATTTGCATTGCTTGTTAGCTTTTATTTATTATATGTTAGGAATTATTGTATTTTGGACTTGGACATGTCCAAAATCAAATTCATGTTTACCTGACCTGAAACATTGATTTTGGTTTTGTAAATAACATGTTTATCTCAATCTGAGTCCAGATCATTGGAAATTCCCCATGAAATACTGGGTATTTTCCACAGTTTATAATATAATTTTAGTAACAAACCTTTTAATTATAGCTAAAAGAATTTTCTTGTTTACATTTGCAACCTTTAATAATGACATTTTCCATTAGGCAATAGATTTTTTCGAAAATGCTAATTGTGACCTGTAGTCAAATAGAGCACTATTAAATCTTATTTATATAGACAAAAATAATTATTAATTCTTGCCGTAAGATCTGATCAGTATCATTTGATTATTGTTGTATCCAGTTTTTCATTTGGGATGGAACTATAAAATGCTCAAAAAATCATTTTTGGAATAAAGACATAGATTTATGGCAAATAAGGACATAGTCTTGGATTGCTATATTATAATACAACAAACGACTATTGGCGCTTCAACAGGACACGGGCCACTACAAGCTCATCGTCACTTCCAGCGCTGGATTTATTTTGAAATAACAGTAATGTTTATTCAAAATTTGAATCATTAGGATTCGAGTTAGAAGTTCTATAACTATTTGGTAATTATTTTTCTCTCTTCTATGTCAACTATTTTCCCTTCCACTCTATAATTTCTAACAAAATGGTGGATCCAAACGTCCTTCATTCTCATTTTAGAACCCTCGTCCTACTGAATACTGTAAGCAATGGCAAAAGGTCACCCCACTTCCATTTCACAACAATAATTAATCTGGTCACCTTCATGTTACAAGTTTATCTCATCACTTCTTTACCTCACGTCACTTGCATTATTCGTCTTGCTTTACATTTGTATGATTCCTCAGTAGGTCTTTCTAAATTGAATATTAGTTTTTCAAGCTATGCAGACATCGAAACACTAAAAACTGTTCTTACCTCAAATTACAAAAAACTATATCTAAATGTATCTTGAAAATTCCATTTGCTAAGAAATTGGGGAGCGTCCATTTCAAGAAAGGTATCCCTGCTGTGATAAAGTCTTATACCGTGCATGCCGTGCATTACGAGGTTTACTCATAGCAATTCGATAATTATCCAGGCTGAGAAATATCTTCCAAACACAGACTCTCCAAAATCGAAATATAATCACTAAAATAGAACAAAGCAATAAAAGGAGAAGTAGATGCAAATAGCAAATACTCTAGGTTTATCACAGTGCTTTTTCATCCTGGAGTTTCTTATTCATCGCAATCAGTTCTTGCAGTAGTTTACTGTTTTTTAAAATGTTTCTTTCTAAATAAAAGTCTAGACGCTCATCCACCATTTGAATCCTTTTTTCGCATGCTTTGTACCATTCCTACTTCTAAAATCCTTGCCTTCAATTCCGGCAACTGTTTCTTTCTAACTTTTTTACAATTTTTATTTCTTGTTTTGTCCTTTTACTTAGGACTTGGAGATCTGCTCCATATTTTGTCGTCTGAATCAATGCACTGAGGCTGGTGTCTGTCTATGCATTACACTTGGCCAATTTCGTGTCCATGATTGGCACTTAATTTATACTACGTACAATAAATATCTATTGATGTAGAACATGGGCAAAATTGATTTTATGGACCCGTGTCATGAATAAGCGGTAATGCCTTTATATATTCACAAGGCAGAACAGAAAGTGGTATCCCCCTGGATTCTGTAGAAGAATGCTTGATAACTTGATAATAGTAGGCAGAATTAATACTTAATACAAATAAGATTATCATACAGGTTAGATAATTTTTAATATTTTTATTTGTAATCTATGAAGATTCGAATCCAGGACCACTTGTAAATGGCACCATCGCCTTGCCTGCATGCACCAGCCCATACCATATCTCAGTACATGATAATCTAAAAATCTTCTAGCCTGTATGATAGTATAGCAAACTCACACACGATAGTGTGTGCGTGGGTGTGGGTGTGTGTGTGTGTGTGTGTGTGTGTGTGTGTATTTTCCATTCTTAGCTACCTGTTATGAACTTTGCCGTTTAAAAATGAATAATGATATGAACTATACCCAGTGTCCAATATTTAGTTATTTAAATGGAAGCTTGGTGTGAAACACATGATGTTTCCACCTTAAAGGATTTTAGTTATATTTTATATAATACAGAATCAATGTGCATTATTTTTCCCTCCATTAGACAGGGATCTTGTTAAACATATTTCAGTCATGATATATATCCGTCCAATTGTTGCTAGTATCAGGTTTATATATTTATTTCTTAATTTCGATTCTTTATCAGAGAAAATGTATTTACTTTTAATAACGCCATTAAATTTTGCATGGTTTAATCATTCCTTAAATATTAGGTAAGAAACTAAACAGCCGTTTGATGTTTTCTTAAAATATTATTTGTGGTTTAAAACAAGCCTCCGATTATGGTGTAAGAGATATGTTATGATATATATTATGATACAGGGATCTGATATTGTGGATTATAGAACAAATATAAGAACAACTATATGTGTCAAACTTTCAAACGTATAGACTGATGCAATAAATAATAATTTGCTTGAATAATTTATGTATGATATTGGAGTAAGACAAGGTGAATGTTTATCGACTTTTTCTTTGTTTATTAACAGAAGAGAACAAATTTTACTTGTCTTACGAATGTTAAAAAGCACATAATCAGCATAATACATAATGCATATACAATATATTATTACATAAATGAATTAATAAATGAATGAACAATGACGATAGAAAATCTGTATTCATGAATTATAGGGATTAGAGTGGAGAGAATAAGAGAGAACAAGACAGAGAGATATGATATTCTAAATTGGAATGCATTTTGTACATATTTACCTAATTATTTTACATCTGTTGAATCCTCATTTTTAGACAATTGCAGTAGTTTCTATGTAATTGGTTCCTGCCAAATTAAAGATCAATAAACGATTTTCTGAGTCATAGGTATGAAGAACAAATTACAAACAATTGAAATTATCTTCAACTTCATTACTTAACCAAAGTTTCAATTTCTTTTCATACGTCTCGTTTCCTAGATGTCTGTCAATCTATGTAACTAATGGGTGTAATGAAACAAATTCGCTTAAGGCCTTTTTGTGGCCGTCATTAGCAATTCTTTGAAATTCGAAGCGAAAATATTTTATTTTTATGTTTATGCGTATATGAAGTTTTCGAACCCACTGTAAAACTCCAGATAGAATGAAATATGTCTTTATTCTTTATTTAGAAAGAGATTCAAAGGAAGATATGTCGACTGAATTAGGGTAATGCCAAACTTCCCCAGCACAAGTCAGCTATCTGGACTATATACCTGGACTGACCTGGGGTAATACCAAACTTCTCCAGTAACTGGACTGATTAGCCCATTTCATACCGGATTTAACCGAGTTGCTCCGTAAACCTCCCGAGTCACTTTATACTCCAGCCAATCAAACGCTGGTAGGCATCTGTACATAACAAAATCGCATACATTGTTGTTTAGACGTATCAGATTAAAACAAATTAAGAAATGCCCGCTACCTGTCCGCTAAATGCCTGGGACTTCTGCAGCTTTACCATCGAAAAATATTCCAGGTTTGTTATACTGCGGATTAATACGAAAAATTCCTTTTATTGGTAAACGAAACTCGATTTATGAAATATGGTGTTATGGTTAAAAAAAAAACGGGATTAAATTTGTAGCATCGACACCGTTTTCATACTCGCATGTGCATGTCCAGATGTAAACAGCTCATAGCTACTCTCTCGTATGGCTATAAAATCCAGAAAACAAGACAGGATGGTTCCAATATTAAATTTCGTCAATATCTGTGGCATCATCGCTGTTGAATAGACATTTTTCAACTCTATAAACGAAGCTGAAGTAGTTGGAACAGTTGACGCTAATGCTGATGCGTCTGCCTTGTTTTGACAACTAGTCTGGTCCCCTGCTTAGTATGCTCCCTGAGATGCGCTCCGCTATACTATACTAGGGAGCATACTAAGCAGGGGACCAGACTACTTGCCTACCAGCTATCGATTGGATATTGCGGTCAGTTGACCACCCGCCACGTGATCTAAATTCCGAGCAAATTACGAAGTTCGCCGAAGTCTCCATGAAATGGTCCAAACCTGCATTGAATTAGGGTAATACCAAACTTCAACATCTGAGGTCAGCAGTATATTTCTCACAATAAAGCCAAGTTTCAATACAGAATTCCCTATAAATCGTTAAGCAATAAAATTTATGTAATTGTCGAAGAATAAAACTTTTATGTTCAGCTATTTAAACCAGTATTTAATGATTTACACATACCTACTGATATAAAGAGGCTATCAGGTCAACTCACCATATGCAATTATATCGTTGAAAAACAGCTTAACATCAAGTAACCACTTGCCACATTTTCTATGTATCTCTATAGTATTGCAAAAATAAAACTAAATTTCACAAGACATTGTAGATTTATATTATTATTCCAAGGTACGTTCATTGCTTTGACACCTGTGCCAACAACAATACACGTAGCACATTGAAACAAACCCTCTTTATAAAAGCAAGTCCCAAATAATTACAAGTATCCTAATGTCTTGTCTCTTTTGTTTAAAATCATAAACTTTGTCTTATTCATATTTACAAATATATTTCATCTTCTACAGTATTCAATATAAATTATCTAAGGCTACAGTTTCGATTAGATAATCAGTTCTACTTTCGTTTTGCATGTTTACACTCTGTTCAGTATACATTTCTTGTAAGGCTGTTTAGAATAATAAAATGTATATAGCATCCCAATAATTAGTGGAATTAATTGATTCTAACTTCAAAAATTGTAAGTATTTCCTTTCAGTAATGAATTTAATTTTCTCCTGTTGATCTATTGCAGATAAATTTACGTGTGCGGCAAAAATGTTTGTATCATTCTTTTATTCACAATATGGTTCTTTCTATTTACATTGATTTGAATGATGTGTAATTAATTAAAGAACTTTCATAAGTTTTCTTTTCCTATAGTCCACTCAGTCAAAGAGAAAGAGTTTAATACGAACAACCTGCAAATCCAAATTTGTTTTCAAATGTAGTTTTACCTTTTCGGTAATAAGGGACGTCAATGCATCAATGTTCCTGGATTACTGCCCTGGTTTACGAGTCCAGCTGACTAAACATTACAATGTTGTTCCAATTTTCTATTCTCTCGTTGTATATCTGGAAAAAAAATGCATTTTGAAAATTAGAATTCCGTTTATGTTGTAGCATTGTAAAAGTTTATGTAATTCAGGTGATTAATTGCAGATTTTAACCAGAAGGATAATGAACCATGTTTCGAAAATTCTAGATATCTATGTACTCTGAAGTTTTTGATGAAAAAAAGAAATTATTCTCAGTAACTAAGATATAATCAATTATATTGTTTGATGATTTAGAAGTGGAATTTTCCCACAATGACATTATTCTTGGTGCAGATGATCTAACAATTTTAGAGTTTAAACAAAAAGGGTTTTGCGAAATGTTTTTGATGCTCTTATTAACTAATGTGATGATGACCGCCTAAAATTAAAATCAAGCAAGTAACAAATCATATTTCGAATGATGGAAGATTAAGAACGATTTAGAAATAGGCACAGTCAAATAGTTTTCTTGGCATGCATTTACTCCGTCTAATGTGTTTAATGAAGTAGAACGAGTGCTTGACAGGCTTACATGGACAAGAATTTGTATAAATTTGCTGAGATATCTCCCAAAGTAATATTCAAATTATTTGATATCTTAGTTATCTGAATTTTGAATGATGGTGACAAAGTCGTATGATGTATCTCATCAACAATGCTCTTGATAAAAATAATTTCCTTTAAGGTTAACTTGGGATCATGTCTAAAAAAAATCCCTTTAGGAACTACCGTATTTTGAAGCAATGGACCAAATTTTAAAAAAATAATCCAGAACATGTTTAATCAGGAATCAACCATATTTTTTTTTCAATATGAATATATATTCATACTGTTAAACAATGTTTAGCTTACCCACTTGTTCAATACTGGTATTCAACGATAAAGGAATCCTTAAGATGTAAGCTGTAGATAAACGTATTTGGAGTTCGGATACAAAAAATGTTTTAATTTGGCTAATTATAAAGTTTCCAAAAAAGTTATTTCACAATCAAAAAAATAATTTACGTGTAAAAACTGTAAGCTGAAAAATATCACACCTTACTATGAATGTTCAATTTGCATAATGGAATATGCCTATCTTCAAAATTATATGCATACTCCGTTGACTTTTGGACAGGCCGGGTATTATATTCATTGATTGATTTATATTCCTTTGACTTTAGGACAGGACAGGTATCAATATTCATTGAATAATTAAACTGATAGCGTAGCCTTAACATATACACTCTGGGTAATTTAATGTATTTATCTTAAGGTATGATTTAATCAATTCTAGGCAAAATAACCAATTATATTCTGTGCATATTGATTAGTGCCAATTTGTATGAAAACTACACTTTAAAAAATATCAGTTGAATTAATGAATCTTACATACATACATACATACATACATACATACATACATACATACATACATACATACATACATACATACATACATACATACATACATACATACATACATACATACATACATACATACATACATACATACATACATACATACATATTATATAAGAGATAAATTATTTTTTCATTAAATGTATGAGGCATGCCGAGCTTCATTTTAACGAAATGTTTATACAAGTGGTACATCTAACATACAGTGTACATGCTATACATATATTTTATTTTATATCACATGCAGTTTCAAATACTTGCATTCCCTACGCAGTTAAGACTGACTACCAGCAAATGTGTGCTGACGGAATGAATTAGCTCTGCACAGGCCTGTCAAGTGTGTCCGCTACGAAATGTAGTTCTGAACCTTTTTTTGAATAATCACAATCTTCTTTGCAAATTGAAATTTTGCCCCCTTTCCATTCATGCTGATTAAATAAATATAAGACACGCTTATGATCAAACAAGAAAGCTTGGTTAAATTAATAAAGTAGAGTCCTACAAACACAACATGGTTTTTGCGACAAAATTATAACGTTCCTTCATCCGATTGCATAATTTCAGAGTTACTTTCAATAAATTGGTTAAATGTGTATATATCCCAGTGCATAATGCTGTACTCTCTTATTTTTCGAGTTATTACAATTGTAAAGAATATTCAGACGATTTACAATAATTTAGATGTATTTATTTGCTAAATGTATTTATTTTGCTAGCTGTATTTATTTGCTAAATGCATTTATTTGCTAGATGTATTTATTTGCTAGATGTATTTATTTTTGTATGACTGCATTTATTTGGATTCAGCTCTTGTTATTCTTCAGTGTGAAGAAGAACCAAAAGTAATAACACACAAAATATTAAGTGACACGAAATAATGACTCTAGATATTACCTAGAAATTTTAATTTTACTTTTTGGGGTGGGTGTGGGTGGTGGTGCTGCGTATCCGTTTTTCTAAGTGTCATTTTTATATTTTGGCTGGAATTCCAATGGCGGTTATAATGTACATTGACTGATAGATCAATCCGATTACCATAATTTTGTTAATTTTTTTACTGTCTTAATGATTCTTTACGATGCAAGTCAAATATAAAATTTTAAGTACAATCGTTGACAAACAGGGTACAGGAAATGTACATACCTCGTGAAAGTTGAAAAATATTAACGCGCTTATTTTTTAATTTGTTCCTAAGTTTAAGTGAATAAATGTACTTCTTTGCCAATGATACATACATTTTGGCAAAAGATTTTGATCAAACATTTAAGCAATATTTTAATTAATTTGATAATTATATTAAATAATTGTATTTTTCTACGTTTAAACCAGTCACCGTAGACTCAAATTAAAATCGACATCAACGTGTGGTGTCCACTTCAGTTTATAGGAAGGTGCGAAATGTGTCCTCCAGAATTCACATAACACTTTTACCTTTATGTGTTATGTCATTTGTTGAATGAACTAATCTATTTTTTCTAAAAATATACCTAGCCATTTTGCCTCAGTTGTTATGCACGTGTTTATGTCCACTTAAAAGTGTCACTGTCTATGCAATATGTAGCTTCCGTACCGCATACCTTTGATAGCAACCAGACTAGCCGGGGCAACCTGGATAAACCAACATTGTCCTTTTCAATAGGTGTTTCTCTAGTGATTATCGCTTTTATTGAGGTCTTTGATTAGACGCTTTTCTAAACAATTTTGCAGGCAATAAGATAGGGTCCAGGGCGTGAAAAAAAATTTGTATTATTTGCCCACACTAAAACGACTGAATGTGAACCGTGCTTCTAGAGTGAATCAAGGTACAAACCCGTAGTTGTACACTTGACAAAAGCATACAAATGGATTATACACCCCGCTTGGCCGAAAAGCCGTGGCATTTCAATTTAGGTAAAACTACCTGATCATGATTAATGACAATTCGATCGCCTACAGGCACAACACGAGGAGATGGGGCAATGTGGTTACCGGGAGATAGACACGTAAATAGTTTAATCTCGTCGACAACTATGATTGCTTCCTTAATTCGATTCTACTAGTGATCCGTAGGGAGTGCCTTGATATTGGATAGCCATAATTGAATTGATTCACTTTAGAATCAATCAATGTCTAGTTTTGTCGTAAGGCTGACAGAAACTTGTCGCATCATCCAATATGATCATTTCTGTTTTTGTATGAAGTTAAGACCGCCAAATAGGTACAAGATCAGACATTTCATCTCATTATCGCTGCTTGCTTGCATGGGCTAACGTATGTTTGTTCTGGTACAATGCCCTAAGTGTTAAGCAAGTCTACGTGGGGTTTGTTTTCTCTTACAGTTAATGAATCGCAGAGTGAAGCATTCCGGCACGATTAACGTAAAAGTTTACCCGTAAAATTGTAGAACGATCTCGTTACAAGATAAATTATATTCATAAGTTTATTCTCCTAGGTTATCTTAAAACAAAATATGTTCATCGAAAATAAATCTTAGAATTAGCGAAGACGAATGATATCTACATCCTATTATATTTGAAACAATAATGGCTCACATAAACAATATGAATTTGTGACATTTCTCGTTGTGCCTTCAGGTCAATGAAAAATAACTCAGATAAACGATAGATCAAAAAAATATAATAAGCATATTACTGTTTTAGATCCACCCAAAGCCGTATGTTCTCAAAACAAACTAAAATAATTCGTATACCGGAAACAAGAGTTTTTTTAAATGTTGAACCTTATTATTAAAAATGGTTAAAAATGTCAGCATTTTGTTCCAATTTGGAAACTAATGGTCAACGGCATGATAAACAAAATTCTATCAGGAAACTTACCTCTAGTTTTCATGACCATACTCATCAGTTGTTAAACTGCTGCACGACAATACCGAACACGTGCGTGTGTAAGATTTCGATTTTTAACGTAGCTTTAACAATTTTTTCAGTCATATCTCCACGATGTCTGCATTGTGACCATTTATAGTGATTTCTAACATTACTGGGGCATCCTGCCGCAAATATATAGCATGACATTACTGGGGCATCCTGCCGCAAATATATAGCATGATGTCCCACACAGTCACATTATCTTGACACGAGGCCGGTCAGTCCTAACACTAACCTTTTAATGCTGAAAGTCTAGCGAGGCAGCGGTTAGTACCATTTGTATAAGTCTTTGGTATTACTCAGCCTGATGAAAATGGAATTTTAAAATGAATCAAGATATATACTGGTCTTAGTAATTCAATAAATTGCTAGGAAGAGTGTCTCCAAAAGGATGACTTATCTATACGACTAAACGGCTTTACTTCAGAAAAAATTGGAATAAAGTAAAAGCATATAAGATCAAGTGGTAAATGCTCTGAATAAAGAATCCGTGCATTCGCATGGCAGTAACAGAAAAATGATCAATCCGAAACAAGGCACTAACGTTTTTCCATGTATTTGTGGTTGGTTGTTTCTTAATGAAACATTCAACACATCTGTATCATGCAGAGGAGACTGTAGCTGGGTGCCTTTGCCGGTGACACCCAAAGCAGTCGATCCGCATAGGTCTACCATATATTGTATAGCTAAATAACATCTACATTTAAAAGTGCTTTATGAAAATTAAAAATGTCTAGTTTTGGTACACAGCTATGTATGGCATGTACATGAAATTAGAACTAGTGGCAGGAAAAGAAAAAAATATCTAAAAAAATGAACGCTAACAAGCCTGTAAGTTTTACATATTTAATAATAAATACTATGCCACTAAAATCTCTTTAAGATGTACCTTAGCACATGTTTTGAGAATCCCAAATAGAATCAGCATGAAAGCTATTCACGAGGGATGTTTTCATCACTGAAAAACAATTACCTAAATATCTTCTGAAACAATAATCTCTCTCTCTCTCTCTCTCTCTCTCTCTCTCTCTCTCTCTCTCTCTCTCTCTCTCTCTCTCTCTCTCTCTCTCTCTCTCTCATAAATGTATCAAATCTTGACTAAGATCCATACTTCATGACAAGACAAAACGTGTTAAATAATTGTATCACAAGTTCGCACGGCGTCTGTTACTTTGCGTTATCTTAACAAATCTTAATAAACCTTCTAGAAGATTTGATTGATAAGATCAGGAGAGGGCTTGGCATATACATCTGCCAAAATGACAACTTAGTGGGCTGTGTGTATATATCCAAACGAAAGCGTAACTCATATATCTAAATGACAACTTAGTGGGCTGTGTGCATATATCTAAACGAAAGCGTAACTCATATATCTAAATGACAACTTAGTGGGCTGTGTGCATATATCTAAACGAAAGCGTAACTCATATATCTAAATGACAACTTAGTGGGCTGTGTGCATATATCTAAACGAAAGCGTAACTCATATATCTAAATGACAACTTAGTGGGCTGTGTGCATATATCTAAACGAAAGCGTAACTCATATATCTAAATGACAACTTAGTGGGCTGTGTGCATATATCTAAACGAAAGCGTAACTCATATATCTAAATGACAACTTAGTGGGCTGTGTGCAAATATCTAAACGAAAGCGTAACTCATATATCTAAATGACAACTTAGTGGGCTGTGTGTATATATCTAAACGAAAGGGTAACTCATATATCTAAATGACAACTTAGTGGGCTGTGTGTATATATCTAAACGAAAGCGTAACTCATATATCTAAATGACAACTTAGTGGGCTGTGTGCATATATCTAAACGAAAGCGTAACTCATATATCTAAATGACAACTTAGTGGGCTGTGTGCATATATCTAAACGAAAGCGTAACTCATATATCTAAATGACAACTTAGTGGGCTGTGTGCATATATCTAAACGAAAGCGTAACTCATATATCTAAATGACAACTTAGTGGGCTGTGTGCATATATCTAAACGAAAGCGTAACTCATATATCTAAATGACAACTTAGTGGGCTGTGTGCATATATCTAAACGAAAGCGTAACTCATATATCTAAATGACAACTTAGTGGGCTGTGTGCAAATATCTAAACGAAAGCGTAACTCATATATCTAAATGACAACTTAGTGGGCTGTGTGTATATATCTAAACGAATGGGTAACTCATATATCTAAATGACAACTTAGTGGGCTGTGTGTATATATCTAAACGAAAGCGTAACTCATATATCTAAATGACAACTTAGTGGGCTGTGTGCATATATCTAAACGAAAGCGTAACTCATATATCTAAATGACAACTTAGTGGGCTGTGTGCATATATCTAAACGAAAGCGTAACTCATATATCTAAATGACAACTTAGTGGGCTGTGTGCATATATCTAAACGAAAGCGTAACTCATATATCTAAATGACAACTTCGTGGCCTGTGTGTATATATCTAAACGAAAGCGTAACTCATATATCTAAATGACAACTTAGTGGGCTGTGTGCATATATCTAAACGAAAGCGTAACTCATATATCTAAATGACAACTTAGTGGGCTGTGTGTATATATCTAAACGAAAGCGTAACTCATATATCTAAATGACAACTTAGTGGGCTGTGTGCATATATCTAAACGAAAGCGTAACTCATATATCTAAATGACAACTTAGTGGGCTGTGTGCATATATCTAAACGAAAGCGTAACTCATATATCTAAATGACAACTTAGTGGGCTGTGTGCATATATCTAAACGAAAGCGTAACTCATATATCTAAATGACAACTTAGTGGGCTGTGTGCATATATCTAAACGAAAGCGTAACTCATATATCTAAATGACAACTTAGTGGGCTGTGTGCATATATCTAAACGAAAGCGTAACTCATATATGTAAATGACAACTTAGTGGGCTGTGTGTATATATCTAAACGAAAGCGTAACTCATATATCTAAATGACAACTTAGTGGGCTGTGTGTATATATCTAAACGAAAGCGTAACTCATATATCTAAATGACAACTTAGTGGGCTGTGTGTATATATCTAAACGAAAGCGTAACTCATATATCTAAATGACAACTTAGTGGGCTGTGTGCATATATCTAAACGAAAGCGTAACTCATATATCTAAATGACAACTTAGTGGGCTGTGTGCATATATCTAAACGAAAGCGTAACTCATATATCTAAATGATAACTTAGTGGGCTGTGTTTATATATCTAAACGAAAGCGTAACTCATATATCTAAATGACAACTTAGTGGGCTGTGTGTATATATCTAAACGAAAGCGTAACTCATATATCTAAATGACAACTTAGTGGGCTGTGTGTATATATCTAAACGAAAGCGTAACTCATATATCTAAATGACAACTTAGTGGGCTGTGTGTATATATCTAAACGAAAGCGTAACTCATATATCTAAATGACAACTTAGTGGGCTGTGTGTATATATCTAAACGAAAGCGTAACTCATATATCTAAATGACAACTTAGTGGGCTGTATGTATATATCTAAACGAAAGCGTAACTCATATATCTAAATGACAACTTAGTGGGCTGTGTGCATATATCTAAACGAAAGCGTAACTCATATATCTAAATGACAACTTAACTCATTTATATCAATTGTAAAATCTACATTACAAATGGGTATCTTCTAAACAGTAAGTTCCAAATATTGTTCATCCTATAATCTGGAATTTAATTTGTCTTATTGTTATAAAATCTAAACATCTTGTAAATATCTTCAAGATCTAGGTGAGACCAGGCAAGTGCGTTTATAGTGAATAACTCGCTGAGAAGTTGTTTGGGTTACTGGGGTGAGTTCCACGCCTCATGGTTATTATTATTTTCAGAAAAATAGATGCGTATCCCTCAAAAGGTGTGGCTTATAATACGCACCAGTGGGAAAAGGAGATATCAGTGTAATCGGTGCTCCTTCAATAACTTTCTTCATTTCATCTTCCCCAATAGCATTGCACAGAGTGATCCGCACACAAAAACCAAATTCTGGTCTGAAAAAGAAATCAAATCACTCCTCCCCACTCCACGTGTAAAGTTTTCTTATTTTCTTATTACTTGTCCACCTCAGGCTTTTTGAATCCTGTTACATAATTGTTTACGCTTATGCCGTACTTTTATCGTAAGCTTAATATGATAAGAATATGTGCCGTCTAATTTGTCAAGTTGCTGCCACCAATGAGTTTTTAAACTGATATATATATATATATATATATATATATATATATATATATATATATATATATATATAATCAATTGTTATTTTAATCTTTACAGACACGGACTATACAGGACTTGCTAACTATAGTCCATGACAGTCATCCAGAGCTGATTCTTGCCTATGAAACTGTGGACTCATTCGTGTTAATCAAAATCGATCCGATGCGAATAATAATAATAATAATAATAATAATAATAATAATAATAATAATAATAATAATAATAATAATAATAATAGGAACTAGTAGTTGTGAATCATCAACATCATCCCCTTTGGAATCTAACGGGATATCAAAGAGTTTCAAAGAAGTCACACCAGAGTTACCATGGAAATCAAAAATGGAAAATATATTCCTTTCATCCGGAAAGAAGACATTCTAGAAGAAACAATATGAGAAAAACAGAATACCAACAGCAGAGGATATTAGATCAGGTACAAAATTAGAAGCAATGGATTTATTGGCATTGTTTAAATGGACAAGAAAATCGAGAATAAGCAAAAATAGAAGAAATGGATTATTGGACATTGTTGAAATGGACCAGACCGGTGGGAACTTGCAAAAATAGAAGGAATGGATTTATTGGACATTGTTGAAATGGACAAAACCAGTGCGGATATACACAAATGATTATATCCGAAGAAGCAAAGGAAATAGGAACAACCGTAACATCACAAGAGACAAATGTAAGTATACAAGATCAAGCTCTTTCTCTGATTTCCAGATCATGTCACAGAGTTGACGGAGCATTTCATCACCTGATCAGTGAGTAAAGAAGTTCTGGGAATTTCCAAGCACAAGACCAGAAACTTTTTTCAGACACTTGAGTTACAGCTGATAAAAGGTAATGTCATAAAGAAAAAAAATGATAAAAACACCACGAATATGAGACCAGAACAACGCACTGTGTTTTAATGGTAAGAACTGCATAAATAATAGAAGAGTACGAAATAGTTCTCATTGTATGACATAGTGAGTAACATGTCATTTACTGTATTGCACAATTCCTGTATCATTTATCTAATACTACTTGAAGACGTCAGTGATTTCCGTATTTAAAGTGAAAGTACGCATACCACGTCAAGAAACATAAAGGAAATATAATTCAGACAGAAGCAATAGTTATTACAACCGCCATATTTATCCCAAGTTCGAATTAAAGCTAAAAGTGGCGCCAACCAGACTGGCAGTTAATAAACGCATGTACAGTTGTTTTTTGTTGTTTGTTGGGAGGGGGCTGTTGCTGCTGGTTTATTTTAATGCTGTATCAGGAAATGTGTGTATAAAATAGCTTCTTTCATGTTCTAGGAATGTTAAGACTCTTGACAGAAGGTTCCTTCATCGAAGACCAATAGTCATTTGATATGCATGAAAATAATGAACCTTTTTAAATAGAAACATTGTGCGATTGTGACCTTGTTTTTAAAACTACACGACTGATTTAATATGGACCCTGGCAATAAAATTATGCATTGCACTTTAGACTCTCTTTTTGTCCTTGTGTTATAAAATGCATGTCCCACAGAACAAATCTTCATGAAATTAACTCTAGTGAAGTTTACTCTGTGGATCCTTTGAAGAAAACTGATGACTTCCCTATTTACCTTTGGATTCTTTACGTTTAAGAGGATGGAAAAGGTTCATAATAAATTTGTCTCTAACACACCGAAAATAATATAATACACATTTCATGACCAATGTAAAAATTAATTCAGTGAAGTCAAAATGCATAAGGAACAAATGGGTTGTTGTGATATTGGGTACAGTTAATGATGGATTTCTGTGATATTTTATATACTTATTGATGGATTTCTCTGATATTTGGCACACTTATTGTTGTATTTCTGTCACATTGGGTACATTTATTGATTCATTTCTGTGTTATTTGTTGTTGTTATTGGTGAATGTATCTGACATTTGGCAGATATTGATGCATTTCTGTCATTGGGTACAGCTATAGATGGATTTTTATTATATTTGGTACAATTATTGATGCATTTCTATGATATTTTGTACAGTTATTAATAAATGTCTCTGATATTTTGTGCAGTTACTGATGGATATCTGTGATATTTGGTAGAGTTATTGAAGGATGTCTCTTATATGTGGTAGATATCGATGTATTTCTATGATATTATGGTCATGATTTGAAGTGGTAAGCAGTTCACACTCACAATGTTTCCGATACTGTTGTAACAGTTGTGCTTTCAGGAGGAGGAACTATTCTCACGAAAACATATTTCTTTAATTAAACTGATTGAATGTACATCGCCTCAGAAACAAACTTAATATATGAACATTTAAACAAAGTCTGAAATAAAAGTGATGACTGAAAGTGGCCTAAATATGAATAACAGTTTAAAACAAAAATTAATTTTTTGCATGTCTTTAAAACGCTGTATCCGGAAACGTACAAATAAAAGAAGTTCCTTCAAGTGTTACAGAAGTTGAGACTATCTGGAAAGAAGTTTTATGTATCGAAAAAGAAGTCATTGTGTGCATTCAAGAAAACTAATTAGCTCTCTCTCTCTCTCTCTCACACACACACACACGCACACACACACACATATATATATATATATATATATATATATATATATATATATATATATATATATATATATATATATATATATATATATATATATGTATGTATGTATGTATGTATGTATGTATGTATGTATGTATGTATGTATGCATGTATGTGTGTGTGATTTGGATATTTAACGTAGGATTAACAATTTTTCAGTCATATCGTCACTATGTTTACAGTGTGGCACTTTATAATGATGTCTAGCACTGGGGCATCATGTCGCAGACATGTATGTAGCATAATGCCCCACCAAGTCACATTAACTAACCTCTTAATGCTGAGCGCCAAGCGAGGCAGCTTTTAGTACCATTTTATAAGAAAAACATTCTACGATTGGTTGGTATGATCCCCGACCATAACATCACCCTATGCTTTTCGGTAATAATTTTGTCTAGTCCAGGTATTGTAAATCTTCTTGAAATAAATCACTTCATGTTTATTTTCTTTTTCCTTTCAACTTTCAAAGAAATTTAATCACTTCTCTGATTGGCTTTTGAAATTTTACGTCTCAATTATTGGAAAAGAATTACAATTTATTTATGACTCCAGCATATTTAAAATCATATGAGTCCTAATTGATTACCGATGTATAAACTCGATAAGCAGAACCGGCACATCTAAATAATCTTGTTCTCTGCTGGCTTTAGTAGAGGCTGCATACGTTTATTTCATTAGCATCTTAAAGTAAATGTTTTCCTTTTCCAGAACAAATATTTATTCTGCTGGGTGATAGCTCTCGAAATCTCACTTTAAATGTATTTCCCTGCAAATAGCTAATTGCAAGCAAACTTTACGAGAAACAATTTACTCATTTACTTTTATCATGTCTATATGCTCTTTACACACCTAAATCAGTCAGTCGACAGAAAACATGAGAAGAGAAATCCTATTACCACAGCACTACTTGCTTTCATTTCTCATTAGAGAATATCAGTATATCCAACATGTATCCTGCTACATCACGCCTTACACAAGAATGGGAATATAGAAACACAGCGTGTGTCAAACGTTTAAAATTGATCTTATTCTTATCGCTCTTTAAGGGAGAGCACCTAGTAAGGGACATTTGTTCAAATGTAAATTATAAGGATATTTACGCTTAATTTTCACAAATCCATATGTGCTATTGAAAGGTCAACCATAATATATGTGACCTCTTTTGTCAGAGCACCAATAGTTGCTTATACACGGATTTGGGGATATTTCAGGGGACTTAACATAAGCCCATTTTGTTGAATATACTAATAATAGATTGTAATGAATGACGTTGCTGACTAAGCCGATAAAAGCTCCGAGAACTTGTGTGCAGTTCCAATGGAAAAGTATAGTAGTTTCTGGAATAATTATTGTTTGCACTATTTGATTGTTGATCAGATATTTTTAGTACTATGTTATGGTTGTTCTTGCTGATATCAATGGTAAGATAGGTAAAAGTGATTTCACTGAGACCGTCAGCTGGTAAAATCTTCTATTCTTTGACTTTGTGATATAATTTCAAAGCAAGGCCATTTAGATATAATTTCAAAGCAAGGCCATTTAGAGCTGCTATAATGTATTTCGAAATTCGATAATACCAGAGAACACGCACGGGCAAAGGCAATTGTGTCAATTAGAGCAGGTTGTGCACTTCTACGTGTTTGTACACATGTTTCTATTTGTTTACATATAAGCATCAACCGAAAGAAAACATCGTTTCGAGAAAATTGAGCGTGCAAACTAGACACATATAGTATAAGTAGCCTCAGAAATGTATAGAATTTTGCCAAATTACTTATTTTATTTCGCTAATTGAACTAATTTATGCCTTTCGTTTGGACACGTTGTGGTTCTTAATCTTCCGAAGGGTGTAAACTATGATCTCAAATAATACCATCGTGCCAAGATTCCAGTCTTCCGGTTGATTTAGTAAACCGAGTACATACACATGAGATAAAGTAAACAGGTAAACGTTTGCTATCATCCAAAAATGGCCACATATCACAAATGTTTTCAAACGTACTTTAGGAAAGTTAAAATTATTTTGTACAAAGATAAAGAAACCTTTATAAGCTAACATGATACATTTAGTTTGTGACTATTAATTGAAAAGAATCGGTCAAATACCAAGACGCCCGAGAGGATGATTAAATAATCATCAAGTAATTATCAAATAAATAATTATTCATGTCACTATTTCAGATCTCAAAATTCCAACATATAAACATTTTCTTTCAATATTTTCATCTGAGAGCCACCAATGTTATTGACCCTCGATGCTGACTTTCAATTTTTTGCATAATATATACTAAAACATAATACGATCTTAATCAGTTTCCGATAAAATTTAAACATTTTCCTATTTTGACAATAGCTCATATTTTATAAAGGAAATTATACAGCAATTGAGAGAGTCTTAATACAAAACTGTTACATTTCACATTTGAATTAATTGTTTTATTTGTTTCTTTTCTATTTCGTTGCAATTCTTCCACGTTGTTTTCAACGTATTTTCCATTTTACGTCAACTGTGCTATGTTTGACACTGGATCAGTATCGTTGTAGATCAATAATTATTCAAGCCATCGATAAAATTTATTTTTAATCTGTCCAGTCCTTTTATATGAAGCTGGTCAAACTTGTCTGAATTTTACGAATTATACTTTTATTTATGTCATTTACGTATCAGATATTCTTCACATAGAGCGATAATGCAGTTTTTTTGCTGGCAGTAGGTAGAAAAAGTTTCTATTTTTTTTGTGACGACGGCATTATCTTATTGTTAAACAATGCTATTTTGTATAATTTGATATATCTTGAAGGCATCCAAAATTGTCCGTTGAATTTGGTCACAATTGTTTGAGTTCTTTCAAAGACGTATTGTAAAGGTTGTGTTATGGCGAGTAGTTGATTCAGAATTATGTGTATGCACAATATGGACAATCTTCCACGATGATTTCCGCCAATAAGAGCCAAATTCTTCAAGCAATACTTGTACAAAACAATGGTAAGTAATGACAAATATTCACTGTGAGGCTCACAAGAGATGCATGTCTACACCATAGGCTAAAATGGTCTTCTGATCAGATGACCAAGGTATACACAGTACGTATGTTTCAAACATGTCTTTAAGTTTGCCGTGTATTCAAGCTTCTACTCTCCTCGTTCGAGTTTTGCAAAGAAGTAGAAAAAACCGTAAACTTGACTTGATGGCACAAAAGCATACACCTGTACAAACCAGGCCTTAGTTTTATCTGAGTTTCTTGTCAATTTAAATTTGCTCAACATTTTGTTCCTAACATTTATATTTATTTGGATTTCTTTGTGGCATGCAATATTACATTCAAACCTATCTTGGCGCTGTCTAGTTTCATGTGATCTAAATAATCAAGAGATTCAAGTGTACACAGGATCGCTCCGCTTACTCACATCGACAATGTGACCAAGTTTAAAGTAATCTTGATTAGTCCGATGCTTCTAAACAGTTAGTTAACAAATAATTTAATAATACTAATGTTACAAGCCAGAGGTCTTTGCTTGACCGAGCGATGTCAAAACCCTGGCGCGATTCCCTCTAGAAGTCATAAGTTTACCACAAAATTTTTTCAAAGACTTCTATACATCTTCAGTTGTAAGTTAGAAAGCCCAACGTATTCATTTTATTCATAGATTTCACTCGAATCAATGCAAGGCTATATTGTTCACAACTTGCCAAGTATCCATCAACCGCACATCTGTATAGTTTCTTCTTATCAACTTTCCGTACCGACAGTAGTTCACACCGTAGAAACTCTACAACTATCCCCTAACACAGGGAACTATTTTAGCTACGCCATCTTAGGCCATTCAATCATGGTTTCAAGACACATCACGCCAGTACAACTGCATCACATTTGCCACCATGATGACATAAACGGTATACTCCGAGCCCCTTCTCAATTTATTCCATTGTGTAATTTATCGGTTTCCTACAGTAAATACTGTCACTGCAGAAACAACACCAATGTGCACCATTATATTTTAAAAAGGAGTACATTATCCCAGCGACAGTCATGCTACTCATTAAACATGACATCATTGAAACTCAATACACTTTCTCTTCGTGACATTTTCTCCTATTCCTAATAATTGGCTAATTATTTCGGGCTATGGAATATTTCACATTGCACCTAATTCCTCACACAAACCTAAAAGTTGCTTAAACGGGGTGCCATAACCAAATGCGCATCTACTACATTTACTACTACTACTACTACTACTACTACTACTACTACTACTACTACTACTACTACTACTACTACTACTAATAATAATAATAATAATAATAATAATAATAGTAAAATAATAAAATAATAATGATAATAATAATAATAATAATAATAATAATAATAATAATAATAATAATAATAATAATAATAATAATATGACCATACATAAATGTGACTCAGATTAGCTTGTAGCCGAAAGTAAGAAAGCTTTATGTCACGCTTTGCAATGATTTTTGTTTTAAATTAAACGTTGTTGTTTTAAAATATATTTGCACACTTTTAGGAATTGATATTATATATGACAACTGAATCAGGATCAGTCAACAAAAATGTATATGATTTCTGTCCACATTTGTCTTATTTTGGTCATGTATATTATGAGAATGTATTGTTTTTTAAAGACTGTTATTTTTCAGTAACTGTGGTCATACGTTTCTGAAGATCAACATGATTCATACAAAAGTGAAAAATTTGATTCAATAATTGGTCGTATTCCGTTATGGCGTGAGATTTTACTTAAAGGTTGACCTTTACTTAGTAACTGCAACCATATCGGATGTGAAATAAGCGTCATTAGACAAACTTGAAAGTTCTCGATACTATAATGCATTCAGTCAAATTAGATTGAAATCTACTGAACGGTTTCTTGAATTGGTAAAATATTTGTTTCTTGTTATGATTATCTGTATGTTTGCTTCAGGATATTTGCCATGCTTTCTTAAGTTCTGTTAAGAGTTGTTTTTTTTATTTAAAGAAGGTGTTTGACAGACGGGCTGGGTGGGTGGGGGTCGGCTGAAATATTTGTTAGGGAATGGTGATTATTGACAGGAAGAAAAAAGATACACTGGTACTATTCAGTTTCCTTTTTTAAATAAGTGTTTTGGAATAGCAGTTATTGCTGATGGCGGATCTTTAACAAACGTAAATGAATCACGGAACTAATGCAGTTCCCATAGTAAACCTATGCAAACACCATGATATTAAAAATTTAATAACTTAAAATTTATTAGTGTTCATGATAAAACTGATATTTATCAGTATAAATGAAACCTATATGTCAGCTTCTATGCAGAGGAAAGGATATGAACCAGGGCATTTTCTGGACCCACATGTGTTTGAAACATGTGCTTTCAATTCCGCACCAAAGAGTCAGGTGCTAATTTTAATAATGAGTGTTCTAAACTCAATATTGTTCCAGAACTGAAATTTCATCAACAAAAAAAAAAAACAAACAAAACAGTGCCTGTATTTTTCCACTTACAAATAGGACAAGCTCTCGAAAGATTCTTTTTCCTAAAACATAACTTATATTATTAACCAATCTTGGCCAGTCAAACACATATATACTGTATTTAATGTTCACCCATACAGATGCTGGTTCCATTTTTTCATTCCATTAGTACCGCGCGTTCTAAAAGACCTTGACTCTCCTTTAAATTCTGCTTAGCAATATGTGGAGAAATATTGGTCAAAGATGAATTCTAGATTTGTGATGGCCAGCATTTGCACAGCCTTGCGAGACATCTGTACAGTAATTAATTTGCCTTCAGCTGATTGGATTCGTTATGATTTGATATTTTTTAGGTCAACATCACCTTAAATTGTCTTGCTGATCGCCATAATCTGACCCTACTTTAATGACCCAGATTATTAGCATTTGAGTAAATTGACGGTTTTAAGATTGTTTTTTTTATGTAGCAGCTTTAAAATTTTCTTGCTGAGATAAATCGATTTGTAAGATACAATAACAACTACTGTTTCCTAGCGACTGCTTCTCGCTAGATATTTGTCGATAATATATTAACACAAAAATAGCATTTTATATACAAATATGTAAATATTTCTTACAACCTAGTTATAAGATACTTTATAGATAGATGGATATATATATATATATATATATATATATATATATATATATATATATATATATATATATATATATATATATATATATATATATATATATATATATATATATGTATGTATGTTGATACATGCATACATAAATACATCTATACATAGCATACATAAATACATCTATACATACGTGATAGATAGATAGATAGATAGATAGATAGATAGATAGATAGATAGATAGATAGATAGATAGATAGATAGATAGATAGGTAGGTAGGTAGGTAGGTAGGTAGGTAGGTAGGTAGGTAGATAGATAGATAGATAGATAGATAGATAGATAGATAGATAGATAGATAGATAGATAGATAGATAGATAGATAGATAGATAGATAGATAGATAGATAGATAGATATTTTATATTCAACATTCACATTGCATTATTCATTGAAAGAGCGTTTTTCATTTTTGCCATTACATCCACTCGAGGATGGAAAAAACAAACAAAGACAACAAATATATCATTGGAATTATAGATGGACGACCTTCAAAATCAAATGAATTTCTTTCTTCAGTCACGTATCGTTAATCACTTTATTCGCATCTTGAAGACTGAGAGGTGAAAGGAAGACATTTTTATCTTCAGTTCATCTTCCTTTATGTGATAGACACTCTCTGTGAGTTTTAATCAAAGAAAAACCAATCTCGAATAGTGCTGGGTACTATCAGACTAGAGTAAGACTTCCCCACGTTAAGGGAAAACCTTATCCATTATCAATCTCTTGAAACACACAGTTGCTTCAATGAAAATGAAAAATCTCCTGTTTCTAAATTAAAATGCTTGTTTGTTGATTTTTTTCTTGTTTTCTTTTTATGAAGAAATGTTTTACCTATCGTACAAAAATAAAAGGGTATTTTTTTAATAAAAGTCAAAACTGTTCCTTTCTATTTCGTATATTTTAAAAATTTGATTGGGCCATATGTTCTTGGTAATTTGTTCGCAGTGAAATAAGTAATTTTTACTCTTACTCGTAACCGGATAGGGTAGTGAAAGCATAAATTATGTTTACAAAAGAAGTTAACAAAAAAATCAATTTGTAAACAAATATACATTTTCCAAATTGATGATTTTCGTGTTTACAGGGGACAGGGAGGGGGACAAATTGATGGATGAGCTTGGAGAATGAATTATCAGGGTTCACTAATGTTGTTTTTTTTTTTAAACCGGTTTTTAATATCACGAATAAATGTTTGCGGGAAAAATTAGTGCCATCAATATTTATCGTGGTTGAAGCTTAGTCTATGTAACGCTTACCATATACATCTGCTTGACACGTTTGGAATCTTGATAACTGATAAATGGTTTTCGTATGACACAATAACTTCAAATAGTTGTTTATTTTTTATTTCTATAATCACTATCCGTCATGCTTTGTACGATCGGTTGCTAATATTAATTAATAATTTTAAAATGTCCATCGGTGTTAATGAAATAGTATCACAATAGCGTGTCTGTAGTCATTACGTTATGCGAAGTATATTTATGTGGCTCAGTCGTAAAATATGAGCTACCGATAGCTATGATATTTAAATTTGACCCAATAGATAACGGAAACCGATAGGACGCAAGTCTGACCGTAAACCCGTATCTACGTATGACCTGTGTAAATTTCAAATATAAAACTGGATACGCTATACTTAGTTAATGAATAATAATTGTTTATCTTAAAATGGTTGATATTGTTTTTGTTTTTTGGAAAATATTTATATAACACGATGCATAAAATGATCAAATTGTACCTCAGGCATTAGTGCAATATTAATAAACGAAATGATAATTGTAAAATATTTTAGAATCGAGCCATTCGTGTAAGAAACAACAAAATTATAGTGAAAATATTTAAAACTTTGATGAGCACTAGCGCAGCACAACAAACGATTTCTATACAAAAACACTTAAAAATATCAAATAATCAGCAACAGTTTTGAAACAGGATTAATTTAAACAAAACAGTATAGGGAAGAAACAAACGACATTCTACCGGTAAACACATGTTTGTATTCGGCTAAACTGATGGTAGAACTTATCAAAATCGTAAAGTTCACAAAGTCACTCTGCAATAATTAGAACAAAGCAGAGAGGAAATTCACAGACGACTAATTTCAATTAAACGTAACACATGGTGACTCAGTATATGGGGTAGCTGTAAAGACTAGAATGATGAAGCATTTCAATTAAAATTAAATAAAAAGATTGGTCGATATTTTACCAAAATTAATAATAACAGGTATTTAAAACTGAGCAAAGATCAATAAACATGACTGGTTGACGCAAATAAGCAAAAGGTACAACGTATCTAATACCTTATTCAGTACTTAACAATACAATACATTTGGATCACTAAATTTAAGAACGGCAAAATATTAAGAATTTATAAAATGCAAAGGGATTACCAACTTAGCTTTTGTCAAGAAGTATTTGAAATCAGATACGTAATTTTAATTGATCTGGTTGTTTACAAACTGGAAACCTTCATAGAAGACTATATACAGCGTATGTTTTACTACTAAAAGTTACCTCTAAACAACAGAAAATGATATCTGCTACGGATTTAGGATGAACGATATCTAATCGTGAAAAGGAAACGATATAAAGAAACTAGTGAACTACTGAGATCTGACTGAGAGCATTATATCATTTAAACAATTGACACCCCTATAGGAAACGGAATGTGCAAACATGGATAAATATTAAAGAGTATAAAAAGATAATGATTTTGAAACCTGACCTGTTTAGAATGTGACAAAAATAGACAAGTATAGCATCAAATTATGATGCTATTAAAGAATACATAAAAAGTGAATTTCTTTAATTAGAAAAACTGAGGGAGAGATGAATGTATATATAGAGTCTCCTCAAGTAATCAAAATAATGGTAAAAGTGAAATGTGTTATAAGTACATTATACTCTGCAAAAGATAATATGCAGCAGGAAATTAAACGAAATCACAGTGATTTGAGACTTAAGATAATATTCACATATATAATGTTGACTCCAACTACATCTCAAAATATGAAAAGTCAACACAATGTAAAAGATTAGGAGACAGTTTACGTGATTCTGAAAACAAAATATGTAAAAAAATATAAAAGTACAGATGTTGGCTCGTTCATAATGCAATATTTTTGTTGAAATTTTACTAAAAAAAGAACAACATAAAGAGTGCCTATTTCCTTAACTTTTTTCATCTATTAAACGAAGCATTTGTAACAAAGATTTACATCCAGATGATCAGACATAAGTTGATTACGGAAGAAGTTTTAAATAACGATCATTCGGCAGCGATACCGCTGTTATAAATCCTAGAAGTATGGAAAAAGTTAGGCACAGAGAGACACCATTATAGTACAAGAACTCTTAAGTATTTCACTTCAGAAAAAAGTAGATATCAGTTTAAAAATAGCAAACAAGACAATAATTTCATACAATAAAGGTTTAATTACTCTATAAACATTTAAACCAAACTGATACTTCTATAGATTCAAGATCATAAATTCGATCAAAGTAGATAGATGCAGAACAGAGTGTGAGATGAAACTTTAGCAAAATGAATTTAAATTGCCAATGTCGATGGCTACTGCTGGGTTTGGCATATCTTTCTTAAAGTTAACAAATCAAAGGCATGCCAGATTTAGTAAATTTAGTTTACAAACACAATATTTAACTTCAAATAGGAAATAAAAGTTATTTGAATGCGCAATATCGCTAGGAATTGAGAATAAATTTAATGCATCAAAAAGTGTAGATATAGAACAATTAGTCTGCTCTCTTCTTTTCTACAATTGTATCATTCCACAAATTCACATTTTGGTTTTCATGCCTCAAGGCCAAAATTAGAACAATTATAGATGATACTATATATTCAAAGACCTGTGAAAAAATACAGTTCAAAATTGATCACGAGGGTTTACATTAATGAAAGAGGGTAACAGAATAAAATGATTAATGCATCTTATTGTTGAAACTAGATTACATTGTTTTGGATGCCTGTGAGATTGCATTAAAACTCCGTATGATTTTAAAGATATGGCACTATGTTGGATGTAGTGTTTACCAGATTGCAACGGATTTAATGATTGAGAGAATATCATGATGCATTCAAATCATTAGATCTTTTGTAATATGTGCATTAAGTGGACTAGTTTAAAGCAGAGCATCTACTACACATCCTACTTCAACAGCATCAGGCAATAAAATGTTTAATGTTAGGCTAAAATGGCTAAAACTCAAAGGAAGACACAGTGATAGACGGAAAGGGACTAAATGCAAAATCAAGGTTGAACTGGACAATATTGTTGTGATGAAGGTAAATAGTCTATCTCAACAATCCAATTGTCGACAGAAAGAGTATCCAATTTATACAAAGAATACTTTTGTTTCTTAGGTATTACAATATCATTGGATAACTAAAAACAATGCATTTTAATATATAAATGAGAAAAAAACAAGGTCAGGCTTTAAAATATATGAATGAAATCGAGGGAGTGAATGATAATAACTGCAACTAATAAGCGTTTGTTTTACAAAAATTAAACACACACTCAAATGTTCACTCTGAGTTAGGCTTACACAGTATATCACCAAGTACAATATTAAAATGTTTGGATTCAGTCGCAAGATAAGCATTTTGTGCTTTTGTTATATTTGCAGTCCATGTATGTTATGTCAAATAAATTATAAACTGAGCTCGCTTTATCTTTAAATATTACGACAAAATCAAAGACGTCAGATTTCACAACAGTTCACGCAATCATACTTGACTTTAACCTCTATATTTTAAATTACTTATTTTCTTTTAGAAAAAAAACTTTCGGTTTGCCTAGTGGTTACACCAACCGCCTCGAACGCGGAAGGTCGTGGCTTCGATCCCTGGCCGAGTCATACCAAAATCTTTATTAAAATGGTACTAAAGCTGCCTCGCTTGGCGCTCAGCATTAAGAGGTTAGTGTTAGGACTGGTTGGCCTGGTGTCAGGATAATGTGACTGGGTGGGACATGATGCTACATGTCTGCGGCATTTATATATATATATATATATATATATATATATATATATATATATATATATATATATATATATATATATATATATATATAAATATATAAAGAATACAAATCATATGGCGAATAACAACCCTTTCAAGGGTTCAAGGGTACTGGATCCACCAAGGGATCACGTGTGTCAAGGATTGATTAAAATAGATGCCATAAACTGACGACGAACAGTACGAAACTAGTAACTAACTAGCCTAAGCGCTTTCGACTCTTAATGAGTCTTTTGCAAAGGCAAATACAAAACATATATACGACAAACAAATAAACACAAAAACGTTGTTTGTAAACCTCTACATGGTTGTTTCCACATGTGTTAAATCTATAAATACAACCAGCTTGTATAGACTAGTTGCGGAAACTGAAAACGGTGTATAATTCCCTAAAAGTCTACAAGCCAAAGCGACATCTATTTTTACTTTTTGTACATTTATGTAAACCAGATTATATCCCGGATATTTGATTCTATACTGGTTATTCTTATAGTAAAAATTGAAGGATAATAAGTTTATTTGTTTGTCGTATATATGTTTTGTATTTGCCTTTGAAAAAGACTCATTAAGAGTCGAAAGCGCTTGGGCTAGTTAGTTCCTAGTTTCGTACTGTTCGTCGTCAGTTTATTGCATCAAAACCAACCTAGTCAATCTGGACCCTGTGGCGATAAATGATGCAAAACCTGTCAACATATGATAGAGACCAAGACATTCACTAGCACAGTGACTAAAGAAAAACTAAACATACATGGTCCAAACAAAACGTGCAAAACAGAGAATGTGATTTATCTCATCACATGTAAGATCCGTGGCATTCATTACGTCGGAGAAACTGAAAAGCTACACAAAAGGATAAACCTTCATAGAGCTGATTGGATGACAAAAAAAGCTGTACAGCAGCCCTGTCGCAGAACATATTTCCTCCTCTGGCCACACTTTCAGTGATATAATACTTATCGCTATTGCTAACAACCACAGCTGGAGTTCCGAAACCAGGAAGGTAAATGAATCATGCTGGATACGCCGCCTTAGAACATTGAAACCAAGCGGTCTAAACCAAGAAGACTAGAAAATGAAAATTATGCACTAGTAGAATTTAACATTTTCTAAATCTTCTTATTATCCTTCAATTATTACTATAAGAATAACTGGTATAGAATCAAATATCCGGGATATAATCTGTGTTACATAAATGTACAAAAGTAAAAATAGATGTCGCTTTGGCTTGTAGACTTTTAAGGAATTGTACACCGTTTTCAGTTTCCGCAACTAGTCTATACAAGCTGGTTGTATTTATAGTTTTAAAACGTGAAGACAGCCATGTAGAGGTTTACAAACACAACGTTTTTGTGTTTATTTGTTTGTTGTATATATGTTTCGTATTTTCCTTTGAAAAAGATTCATTAAGAGTCGAAAGCGCTTAGGCTAGTTAGTTACTAGTTTCGTACTGTTCGTCGTCAGTTTATTGCATCTATTTTAATTAATCCCTGACACACGTGATCCCTTGGTGGATCCAGTGCGCTTGAAATGGTTGTTATTCGCCATATGATTTGTATTCTTAATATATATATATATATATATATATATATATATATATATATATATATATATATATATATATATATATATATATACCTTCGTAAGAGGCATGGAGAAGTCAAATAATTTCTTGATTAATATAATATTTATTAAAATTTAACCGGAACATTAGCAAACGGATTGAATAAAGAAATCTGAACGATAAAGTGTTTTATAAGCTAAGGGATGACGTCTGTAAAACAATTACTTATTTGAACTTTAAGACAGCAGTGCAAAGTAATAGTCAGATTTGATGACTAAGAATGTTGGCTGTCTCTTGCAAAACAGATTAAACTAATTACAACTTAAATTTTAAGAATGATACCAAAATTATATTAATACAATGTGTGATTTATGCTTATATAGTACTATTTTGACTGAACACGTGATATTACAAATTGGCTTGATGTTTCTTTTTGACATTGAACGATCTTGATAAATCGATTCACCCAAATAATACGTCAAAACCTAAAAACCGTGACATATAAACCGAATGGCTTCTACCAACCTTCTGATAAAAATGCACTAGAATGAATTCGCTGCATAATTAAAGATTCCTATTTTTGGTTTTTTGCATGTCTTTGAGGCTATAAATAACATTGTCATGGCAACCTACTGCAAATGCATGACTCTTTTAAAGTAGAACAAACACCGTAAGCTCATTGTAAATAATTTAAAATAATCTTCAACACATATCAGTATCAAAGTGTTACGTAATTTCATTAATTGTGTGCTAGTCTTAAATTCTTATTTTCTTTTATTGCATGTTATTGCAATGATAATGTGTCTTCTTTACCCATTGAGAGCATTCATTTATTACTAGGCAACGACACATTTGGCTTGCGTGTCAACTCAACAAAACAACCTTTTAATATATTTTTAATTATTGAATCTTATGGTAGAATCAGATTTGTCCATGGTTTTACGTGTCAATCGTCTTATAGTCTTAATAAGCGATTCGATTTAAGTGACCACGTGACCCCATCACGTGATCAAAAACTGCATTTAAAACTAACTCTTTTAGTGATTGAATTGAGCTCAAAGGTATTTTGTGTTGTGACCAACATTCGGAATTCTAAAGCCGGAATATTATTCTTTATTCATAAAATTCAACAAGGAACTGTTGGAACTTAGTATGGATTCAAATCTTGATTCATTTAGAACGTTTCAGTGATATGACTTATATTATTCATTCTAGGATTCATTTTTGGATTAGATTCCCAAACTAAGTTCTTTTTCATATTTGTACCTTGTTTTCCAGGGAAATAAATTTTGTTAAATTTCACAAAGTTCGTTGGTTTCACTATTTTTTTAGCACGAGCATAGACTCGTAACACAAAGCTAAATAGCATATACTGAAAGCCTTATCCAACAAACAGTTACCAAGGTAACTGAACTACACTCAAGACAACATTCAACACATAGCAGTGCCAAAACCAAATAACGAAGCTAAATTCAACAAACTGCAGTTTCAAAGCTAAATAATAAATACTCAAAGCAATGTAAACCATCACTTACCGAAGCTAAGATTGTATACAATGATTGTGTCAAATAGTGTCTTAGTGTCTTTTGACACAAAGGTACGGGAAGGTCATACCATTAGTTTAGTAACGAACTTAGAGAGAATTCTTGTAAAACTTATGATTCGTATCCTGGGGAAGTGAAGATCATTCAAATGGAAAGACAACATTTCAAAAGATAGAAATATATTTGATTAAACATCTCCTTAATTAAATATAGGAACAATGCATCGTGAACTGGTAAGTCTGAGATCTTGCCTAAGACATGAGGAAAATACGAATAATATTTGCGCCCGATCACACGTTTTGAATGACACTTGATTTTCAGATACAAGATTATATATGTACAGTTTATTATTCTACATGTACAGATTTAATATAATCCTGACAAAAGTTTCATTCAGTTGCAAACAACTCCCTATTTTGAATTGTTTTCTTTATGGCTTCATAACTATTGTTTGGCTTATTAATAACCAGACCAATACAGAGTTACCACATCTCACATTTTGTACCTTTGTGATGTGTTTAATCGAGATAAATCATTTTCATCTGGAACTAATTTCTCTAGTTTTAGTGAGTAGTCGAATGAAATCCATCGATCCACTTCTGCAATGTAAACAGTATCATAATCGCCAGGTATTTCCAACATATTTTCTTTCATGCAAATATTTTTTCATCAGTTGTCGATCTAAACGTGCCTAGGAAAGAATATTGACATCTAAATATATAATAAATGACCGCGAACTCGTCGTTAGATTCTATTTGTCTTTATCTTTCCACCTTTGTCCAAGTGGTAGTCATGATTTGCATATCTGCTTTGTATCTTACGAATGACACCTCTTCTTACAGTTAAAAAAACAGGAACGTATCACAGTCTATCTACAATGATTTCCACCTGATATCTTTAATCTTGCCTCATGTACAAGTCCGGGAGTGCTGCTATAGCCAACAGCCTACAATTTGCAATTTGTAATACATGCATTCATCAGACACGTCACACGGCATCACTGTATCATGACTTGACTGATTCGATAATCACATACAGTTTCTAATGTTCCCAAGTTACAATAATTTTTTATATCTTGAAGATACATATAATCGCCACTCCATATAAACAGTATAATCTTAATTAAAACTTTTCATACAACAATATAGTATAAACTTGATTAAAACTCTTCACTACGTAGATAGTTTCATGTTAATTAAACTTGTTATGTCGAAATGGTTTTATACTTAATCAAAACTCCTTATATATTTAAAATGTCATCATCATCATCATCATCATCATCATCATCATCATCATCATCATCATCATCATCATCCCTTAACCAAAGAGGGCCTTTGGGCGCCATAGTTGACTTTACAACAAATTCTCTACATCTTTCTATTAATTTTTTTTTTACTTCGGTGAATCATCTGTTTCATTAAACGTTTCAACAAAGCTAGGTATGAAAAATATTTTGATTAGGGTATTTATAATTCAAATTGCTTTAGACATCTGGAAAATGCCTATTAACAAATCATGGTCGCGAACATTTTTATCAGTTATTTCTTCGCACAGTTGTATCATAACTTTGTTAATTTGAAGTACACTTCATCATCTTCTGCAAACGCCATAGGTTAACATTTTGTTCTTGATTGTATAGCCAAGCGAGAGTGAGGGATACATTTTAGGAATGGCCTAAATTTATGTCTAATTTAGTTCTCTCTAAACCTGTACATACCACTTCAGTACAAGTGAACTATTTCATTGGGCGAACAAATTTTCTTCAAACGCTACTTGTCCACGAAACCACTGCAACTTTAGTTTCGACGATTCAACGTTAAATTCTTTAGAACCGTTGGTTACACCACTCATTAGAACTGGTATCGACATTATGGTCGTATTTTGGAATAGTTATCCTGGTACCACATTATTAAATACTTGGCATAACGGTTGGTACACACTAACACTTTTACTACAACAACTGCGGTCCGTACAATATCTTTTTATTAGAATTCAGAGCTTTCGCTCTGCTGGATCCTTGGTAGCTATATTTGTTTGAAGTTGATCGTTTCCAACGACAATCTACGGGTCAGATAAGTTTGGAGAGTTTGTCCAAACGAGTTACTCTCAATAGTGTTAGAAAACGTTTGCAATTTGGAATACTTTATGTTCCTGGGAGAAACTTAAGTCCAATGCCACCTGCAACATTACCTCTTACACATCATTGTAGATGTCATGTTAAAAATTAAAAAGAACCATTACCTAAGAAATAAATATTTTATTTGTATAGACAATAATTTATATCAGTCGCTTTAGTACACAAAATCTGTACAGCCATCAAAAGCTTTATTATATGACTAGAGGAAAGTGATTTCATCAATAATACGTGTTGCTCTTTCAGGACCAGTTGTGGGTGACGTATATATGAGCTCATAATAGTTACAACTTCAATATTTTAGCTACTTCAGACTTCTTTGCCTTACTCGAGTATTCACCCTGAGAAAAGCACACAAGTATAGTTGTGGGCTTGTGTTCAAATACAATGCCCAGTGCCACACGTCAATAGTTTGCTAAATCGGCAAAAGTCAGAAAGGAACTTCTGAAAGTGTTAACGCTTCAGCGACTTTATCTGTGCTGTTCATGCCTGCTTGTTCACGCTAGGCAATTAATCTCATTACATATTAAGAAATACTGACTGTAACAACCACACTCATCATAATGTATGTTTCCTGCTGTTCATTCCGAAAGCCTTCTCAAAGTTTCTGTTCTTTTTCCTCAAACGCAATAAGGTGAGTAACACATGATCTTCTAGTTCGGAATATATTTATGTTTAAATGAATTATAATGCTGATAATTAAGGATAATTCTGATTTTTATGAACACTTTTTCTTAGTATTATGTACATATTAATTTCTTCACCCTTATATTTTGAGCCTGTTTTCTAATTCATCTATTTGAATGCCTGGACATTCTCACCTGTCATATCCAGAGTAATCAGTTTGCAAGAAAACAATCTCTTTTTGAAAATGAAACCAGTAGAAGCCTTTGACCTTTATGTTCCCCAGTAACCGCCTGTTCCAATGTGTGATATGTATTGACATGATTTAATCTTTGTCGAACGGTCGAAAGTAAACCAAAGCCAAATAGCAGTAGGCATATGACTGATTGCTGAAATGTAGTCATTGCAAAAGTGAAACCGGCTGATTGTTTTTGATCAACTATCTCGAAGCACAAGAGAGCCTTGCTGACATTGGAGGTTAAAGTGACTATCCACAATTGCAAAAGAATCATGGGTTGCATCCAAATAGTTTGGTCGGTATGTGATGAAAACCAGTATAGAATTTCCTTGCAATTCATCAGCGCAAAACGCTCACTTGACAGTTGTTGACGCCAAATTTCGGTCTTTGTACCTACAGCACACAAGAACACATATAAAGACCATGTAAAATAATTAATCAATAATATGGTCCCGACTATCCCGTTCTACAGTCTGGCCTCTACTGGTACGAAATGCTGCCTGTATAAGACCAGTGTAGTCAATTTGAAGCACCGTATTCCCCCCAGCCCAGTGCTTACCATGAAACGCAAGGCGAAGAGAGGTGTCTTAATCACAAAATATTCAACTAAGATCAACACAACCAGCAAAAACAACATTTTTTCAATTGATGCCAACAGGTTTTCATCAAGTGCATGCCTCTAAGTCCTTGTAAGCCAATAGCCTCGGTTTGGCCCACGGAAGTACTCAGGCCTTGTAAGCCAATAGCCTCGGTTACTTAGAAAACTCAATGACTACATTTGATTTTAAATGCATGTAGACTTTTTAGGGTAGTGTACATTTTTGGAGGACTTCTTTGTAAAGTTTCATCATTGTCTAGTACCACGCCATTGCAGAACTGTTTGTAGATGCTGATAAAGATACCTTGGAGTTGAAATAAGCTGTTTCTGATTGTAAATATTGCAATAAAGTTTGCAGAGGCGAGTATACGTCTCTGTGAATATGTAACTAGAACTATTTGAAAAAACTTTTGAAACTAATAAATATCCATTTTGCATATTTGCTTTATATATTTTGCAAAGGTAAGAATTTTCAGATGCTTTTGTCATTGACATGTACAGATTTCTGGCCCATAAATTTGTATTTTCAAATATATTTTTTGTCACTTGAAACGTTCCAATTAATGTCATCATTTTGAGCATACATTTTATAATTCTGAACCTCCTGGTTACTATGGTTATGGTCAATAACATGAAAAGTATACCCATAACTGCTATGTTCTGGTTGTTGAAGCAGTTGTCTTTAAAATGGTATACGGTTAACTAATGTGCCAAAAAGGATGAATTACACTTTTGGGTCTGACGTTCTGTGTGTGTGTGTGTGTGTGTGTGTGTGTGTGTGTGTGTGTGTGTGTGTGTGTGTGTGTGTGTAATCTCAGCATTATCTCAAGGTTCTCCCAAATATCCGCTTCATTTTATTTATAGATTCTGTCAGTGAGTATTACTTACCACCCCAAAATCGGAAGCTACCACTTAATAACTTCTCTTGATTGACACTGCGATCCGATTTTGTCAGCACTTTATAAACATCCCTCGTGCTTCACTAATTATGAATTGTTTATTGCGTCTTTTTGCAAATGACTTATTATGAGTTTGTTGCATACACACAGTAATTGTTATGGGGTGATTTTGAGATGGCCGCAAATGCAATTTGTCACTGCAACCATGCCTCTTTATTTGTGCATAGGACTTCGTATTGGACACACATGTATAGTGCATCGTGACTGTCATGTAGATAGTGTTTGTTAGCGTCACGTTGCAAATTTTGGCACGCCTGTTGCGAAAATTAAACCCTTTCCTAATTGTAGAACCTATTTATATAATGTGGTCTCGGAATATATTTGACCTGCTTAATGTTACTTAGTTCTCATTTTAAAAGAACAATTTTATGACTGCCATAACCCCAAGCGCAAACCGTTCGATATTTAATTGTATGCGATAGGCCTAGAACATGCGGACTTGATTTGGAATACATTGTAAACTTATTTGGTGAAACTTAACCTGTAATTTGTGATTTTGTGTTTTCTGTACCCAGGTCAAAACATATCAACTGCAATCCTACTTACTGATGCCACAGAACGTTCGCATATAGAGCCTCATCATTTACGGATGCCAGTATTATATTCTTGTATCAATAAACTCCCCAATAATAATTTCTGATTTCTGTTTTTCATCCTGCTGATGAAAGTAAGGGGTTTGTGATCAATAAATACAATAATCGGAGAATCTGAACTAATGTAAGCTTCAATGTGTTGTAATGCCATTATCAAAGCCAAATATTTCTTCCTGATTGTGTAATATTTTGTCTGCTGCTTATTTAATTTCTTTTTTAAAAAATATCACACTGGATTATTAACGCTATTTTTATCTTCTTGAATCAATACTGCTTCAACTCCAACATAACTTCGATCAACAAACAGTTTAAATGATTGACTAAAAGTTTTAGCTGAAAGAACTTGTTCACTCTTAAGTATAGTTTTTAACTTATCAAAATCCTCCTAATATTTTTCTGATCAATTAGTCTTGGTTTTCTTCCTCAATAAATTTGTCAAGGGGTTCAACAATTATTGAAATATTGGAACAAACTTTTCGATAGTATCTAGTTATACCCAAATAGGCATCAGCTGCTTCCTGCTGACAGGCACAGTGAATTCAAAGAGAGCATTGACCTCATGATCTATATGTTTAACTTGTCCATGTCCCACGATGTCTCCTAAAATTTTACAGAAGCACGGAAAAACTCTTTTGGATAAATTAATTGTCAAACTTGCATCAAAGAGTCTGTCAAAGAATTTCTGTTTTGTCGCTAAATGTTCTTTAAAGACATCATTGTATATGATCACATCACCGATGCAAGCATAACAATTATCTAGCAGATGTAATCATGTTCACTAAATGGTGAAAAGAATTTAATGAAACTTTTATCTCAAACCGCATCACTTTATATTGATAAAGTCCATCTGGAGTCATGAATGCCGAAATTTCTTTTGCCCTTTTCGTCAGTGGAATTCGTCCAAATCCTTTCAGAAAGTCCAATTGTGGGACATACTTAGCTTTTATAATATTATCAATGCAGTCATCAACTTTTACCTTTGTATAATCAGTGCAATGCGGAAAGTATTATCTGGTTTTGGGAGAAGTATACATGGTGAACTCCAGTCATTACACCCGGTTCTATGAAATCATTTTCTAACAAATACTGAATGCTTTTTTCAAACATTCCTGTTTGAGATGGTCCATCATGTGGGAGTGTTGTTTTACAGGAGTGGAATTGACAATTTCAACGTCATGGTAGATTTTATTTGTTTTTGTAGGAACATCTAGAATTGTGTATTTATATTCAGGTACTAACTGTTTAAGTTCATTACTTTGTTGTTGTTGAAAATATCTAAATTTCTGGTCCAGATAATCCACAATTTCTAGATTCCAAAGATTTTTACTCCAAAGTCAATAGAGTACGATTGCATTCCTGGCTGAGTGGGACAGATGCAACTAAATTAATTACATAATTAACCTGGCTATCTCTCTCAATATTCTCCTTTAAAATATTTATATTGTTAAACTATTTTTAGTTTCCCCTCCCAGGATTATTTATTTATAATATAAATTATTTACTTACGTTTCAATTATGTAAGGACCATAATACATGGCCAGAAGATTTTGTGACATGGGCAAGACAGCCAGAACACTATCAGCAGGCTGAAAAGATTTTTCCTTTGCATTTTCATAATACCGTAATTTGATTTTGACTTGAACTGCTGAATGCCAAGTTCACGCTGGAAAATTTTAGACATCAAATTTGACCCTTCATTAGATTGAACAGTTTTGGGATGGTCAAATTGAGTAAAAAAAAGAACTTTATAAAAGCCTTCACTATTGTTTTAGTTTTCATATTCCTCAAAGGAATTACCTCTAGGAATCTTGTTGACGCATACATTATTGTCAAAAAGTATTGGTTACCTGACCTGGTCTTAGGTAAGGGACAATCACAATATACCATTATTCTGCTAAATAGTTTGCAAATGCAGGAACTGGTTGCAGATGAGCCTTAGGTGTCGTCAGATTGGTTTTTCCTACTGTGATGTGTCGAATTTTTAAAACTCTTAGAAGCTTTGGTTAAAGGAAGTGTATCAAAGTCAACTTAATTAAAGTAGAAAGGGCTAGAGATAGTTAGATGACTATTTTTCATTTCATCTCTGAACGTCAAAAGGGAATTCGTTCTAGCCGACGTAACATGACCGAGTCAGATGCTATGGTACAAGAGAATGACATAAGACCCTTTCCCAAAATCGACCCTTTAAAGGCAGGAGATGGCTATAGATGATTGTTCAAAGTAATGTTAATTACGGCATGATTAGTTGTTTAGTTGTCTTGTCAATCCAAAAAATTCTACGGAACAGGTGTAGGAAACAGTCTATTCCGATTGGTTAATATGGATTTATGGGCGTAACACTGTAAGAAATTAAAGGTTTTACTTTAGGAAAATTCAGCAATCTTTAATCTTTCGCGAGGAAAGTTAAACGATTCCGGGATCATGTAAGACGTTATCTCGTGATTTGGCAGTAAAGCGAGATTTCTGTCTCAGCAAGTAGACAAACTCTACATTTGAATTCGTAACAAATACGTTTTGTTATAGAGTAAGGGGCCAGATAGTTGTCTCAGTTAGGAGACGGACTATACGTGAGGATCGTGGAAACGAAAAAAAGAAACGGGAAAGGGTACGCAATCTTAGTTTCCCGATTTTAATATGTTATTTCATTTGTTCTATTTGCAAATGTATTCTTGATATGATGTATGTATGTATGATTTCATTTTGCAGGATTTTAGTGAAATACAAGTCATGATATTTTATTCTTTGATTTTATAATTATCAATTCATTTGGAGAAGTGGCAAGATTGAATATAATTAAAATTTCATCAGATTAGTTGACAAGATTGCATGTAATTGAATCTTTAATACATAGGAGTGATTAGGAATTTTCATGAATGATTTAAGGAATGATGGGTAATATTTCATAGTTTTATGGATTAACTCTGTCTAAAATGAGTATGACCTAACATTACATGTATTTCCATATACTAGTTTGTAATATTTAATTGATCACTTAAGTGTATATCTATATGCTAGTTTGTAATATTTAATTGGTCGAGTAAACTATTTTAGAATTGTTAGATCTGGAGGTCTAAGCCATATGTAACTTAACAGAGTAAGAAGTCAAGGGGGTTTACATACGGGTTCATACGGCTGAGTTGAATTTAATTGACCATCCCTAGCGTGACCCGAATTAAGGTCAGGACAAGCATTGACCGTTTATGTAAACATAACAGTTAGGGAGCAAGGAGTTACTGCGGCAGAATTTATGCCTTTTGTTTTCTGAGCCGAATTAGTGTAAAAATACAGATATAATTGTGAACGTGACCTATTGTCTATTGCGAGACATTTTATTTATTGAAGGAAACAGCTTTCCTGGATTCACAGGAGAAATCCATAAACCAATCACAGGATCAGAACAAGTTCTACGCAGAAATCTAAGTCCAGAGACGATTGTTAAGTCAGAGTTCGACGGACAAGAGTCCAAGAAGAAACAGCTAGACAAAGACTGGTAGAGCAGGGACGAACGGAAGTCTTGATGTCCGCATAAAATAGGTGATGAAGTCTCTCATCGTTGCACTCAATGGTCACATCTCATTGGCAATGAAGATAGCAATTGAACGTTGAAAGTAATTTTACTTTTAAAGAAATTTGTATTGTCTTTTTATTTGAGTACATGTTAGTACCATTTTCCTTTTTTTGTAACCAAGTCATTGATTTCTTGTCATTTCAAATTCTGTTGATAGACTGATTAAATTTTATATTTGTTCATTAAAAGGGGGATCGTTTTGTTATTTCTTCAATATACTTGTTCAGTGATCTGCATTCTTCTTTCTATCTATTAACACTCGGTAAACTGCTTGGCGGAGGTCATTCCCTAGCAACGAACCGTAGTGAAACAGGTTGGTGTGGTTTGCACGCCGCCAATTTGTCACACCTACCATTTGGCAAGTATGACAAGAGCGGCTGTATTTGCAAACATCACTTTTAATTCTTGGCCAATAGAAGTGATTCAAGACCTCGTGATAAGTCTTATTAATCGTTAAATGACCAGTCAGAGAAGTTTCATAGGCCACACTAAGAATTTCCTATCTGAACAATTTTGAAACCAGTTTGATAGTTCATCCGTTACAAAGATGTCCCTCGGGAAGTCTCATAAGAATCCAATGTATGATGAAATATCAAACAGCTAGTTAAAAGAGGACCACTGTGATCAATACCCTTTGATTGATCCAAACAAATGACCTCATGGAAAGCCTGACCAATACATGTGTCAGCTCAAGAAAAACTTTCCTGATCAACATCATTCTCAAGAGCGTTCTTTGTCATAGCTCTAGTAATTGTACAAGGTAGATATAAATCTGAGAACTGTTTTTGTTAATAGGATTGACTTTCTGATTCAAACAAGGCTTGCCAGTTACAAGTGGATTAACCACTACCTAAGTCACTGCTTAGTAATAAATAAATGCCCTCAATGGGTAAAGAATACAATGTTTCGACTGTCACTTGTACTGAGGTTGAGGAACATTGATAAAGCCACAGTCTACTACTTGAATAAAGAACACTTTGATTAGAAGTAGATTTTTCAGTAAAAATCAAAAGTACCTGACCATACAAATTTCTGAGACGTCTCTTTACTCCTTAAAATTTTAATAGGGATAGGACAGGCCGAATCACCTATGAGTGATACAGAACCCTTCGATAAGAATGGTTCATACTTCTCCATAATAAAACCAGACTGAGCTTTATTAGACCACGCAAATGTATTATTTAAATACATGACCATGACATTGACCGCTTAGAAATAAGAGCATTTGTAAAAGGTCTGTCTTGGTTCTGATGTTGATTTTTTAGTTTGTGCAATAAGAAATAACGTGTTAATTCTTGCAATAGGTACACTTTGAAAGAAATAAGGATTTCTGATCATTCTTATCATAACTTGACTTCAAAAGTCGTACCCGATTGAAATTTAGAAGTGATTTTATTAGGCTGAAATACTTTTTTATCAATATACTTGTAACTGGAATTAACTTTATAAGCTAAGGAATTCTCTTTAGCATTACGAGCAGCATTTTCCAAGATGTCGACCTTATGCTAATCAAGATAGGTCTTAATGTCTCTATGAACACAGTTATTAAACTCTTCAAGTAATACAAGCTGTCTGAGATTTATGTAATCTAGCTCAACTTTCTTTTTTAAGCACCATCTATCAAATAGCGGTTCTTTTTCTCTTGCAAATTCGACATGAGTTTGTCTAGCTTCATTTTTATAATTCTGAATTTCTGCTGATAAGCCTCGGGGACTAACTCATAACCCTTTAAGATGTGTTCCTTAACCAGATCATAGTCGGCACTTTGCTGTAGTTACAGTGGATTGGAAATATCACTAGCTTTACTAGTAAGTACACATTGTAATAAGAGTCCAAAGCTCCCTTGACCATTTCCAATTTTCAGCAATCTTTGTTTAAAATGGGGAAATATTTGTCTACTTCTTTTCGCTAATAGGGACAAAAACCTAATACTATAAATAACATCAAAAATTGAATTTGTATGTAAAGTGTGTATGTGCTTTTCAATGTCAGCTTTAATGCTCTTAATCTGAATTGATATTCACTTTCTTCCTTTTCTCTTTGTACTTGCATGTCTCTGTCCTCTTTCTAAAATTGCAACTGCATTTCTCTCTCTCTCTCTCTCTCTCTCTCTCTCTCTCTCTCTCTCTCTCTCTCTCTCTCTCTCTCTCTCTCTCTCTCTCTCTCTCTCTCTCTCTCTCTCTCTCTCTCTCTCTCTCTCTCTCTCTCTCTGCAATTGCCTTTGTTTCACTTCCTTCTGTAACTGCATTTGCTTCTTACCCTCAATTTTGTTTTCTCCAACTGCATTCTCCTTTCTCTTTCCTCTTTATCTAATTCCATTTGCTTCTCCACTTTCTGACGTTCAAGCTTTCTTAACTCTAATTTCATCTTGCATTTTAATTTTAATTCCTTCACTTTTTTTAGAGTCTAATACATACTTACTGATTACACCCAAAGCACCTTTATCCAAAATATTTTTAGACCAAATATTAAATCAAAATATTTTTAATTTATTGATTCGTTAAAGAAACTTTTGTCTCAGAAAGATAATATTTTCTGTCACGCTGAAGGAATTATTCATTTATCAAACAGTCTAACTGCGGTTGGGTAGAATTTGAAATAAAGATCTTCACTTTTGATGACATTGTAAAAAGCTTGCTGATTTTACTAAAGAATTCTAAATGGTGAAATAATACTTTGAATTTAAGAAAACTTCAGAAACTTGGGGAATTTAAATTATCAAAACAATGTTTTCTGAAATATTTCAGCAAACATCGTATCCAAAGGACAAGCTCCCAATTCTCCGTTAATAGCCTATGCTCATAAAATAATTGACAGAAAAAAGAGTGAATACAATAAAAAAAATTGACAAATACTTTATTTCTCTAGAATACACAGTGAAAAATGAGAAAAAAATAATTTAGGGTTTTGCAAATTATATCCATAAATAATCAAAACATAATAGACAAAAGTCATAGTAATAAAAAGTCCTGAATAAAATTCAGTTCAAGTCCCAATTAAATTTTAAATTGAAGGCGATGTCATGTATGTTATGTAATGTGTCGTACAAGTGTGTCAACAGTTTCTTGTTGAATCGCAGAAATATTACTCCCGGTTTGAATTCAGTACAAATTTCAATTAATGTCTTTATCCAAGAATATTGTCAGAGCACTCTTATATTTCCTTGGAAAATAATCACTTGAATTCAATAATTTGGAGAGAAAAAAATAAAATACGGCCTAAACTGGTCACAACATAATCGAACTAAAAGTGCTAGATATTAAAGCACAACTTGCAAAATCTTTACAATCACATGATAATATGGTTCTTTACTTGACCTCAAGGTCACAAATTAGCATTTTCAAAAAACAATCATTACCTAATTCAAAAATGTTTCTAGTGCGATTAAATAATGATACGTTATTTAAAACATAATACCCTATATAATTCACTTTCGAATCCCCAAAACCCTGACCCAAACCAACATGTTTTACCCGAGTAATAATTTGGTCCATGAGTTCATACCCATAGAAAACAATGAAGCTATTATTTGCTGTCTAAATAAATGAAATAAAAAATAAAAATCAACGTCAATCAGGTCAAACAGAACTGAATTCAAGGTCAAGACCAGTAAACAAAACTACATTACAATAACATGTAATGTAATAAACAGTTTTTAAAACCAAGAGACAAATAATTAAATTATATATATATATATATATATATATATATATATATATATAAATTATATATATATATATATATATATATATATATATATATATATATATATATATATATATATATATATATATATATACGCACGAGTAGTAAAACAATTAATGCAGCGAACATACTGTGCATATATTTTATTTATATCACATACAAATAAATATTTTCCCTTTGAACGTGGTTCAGATTTGCTACAAGCGTATGTGTATTGGCCCAGTGAATGAACTCCTCACATCCCCGACTCTGTCAGCTATTCACAATCATTGGTATATTGAAACGTTGATTCCTTTCTTTGTTAATTTCTATTTTTGTTTACACTGATTAAATCAATATAATGCACATTTATGAATTAAACATGACAAATGGTTTTAATATTAAAAGTAGAGCACTATAAACACTTGATTAGCTACGCGATTCACATTAACGCTAAACCATTTACCTACCGACTCATGGAAATTAACGTGGAATAGAAACTAAGTGAAATCACGAACCAACGAGAGGTAATTAAACTCTCTCTCTCTCTCTCTCTCTCTCTCTCTCTCTCTCTCTCTCTCTCTCTCTCTCTCTCTCTCTCTCTCTCTCTCTCTCTCTCTCTCTCTCTCTCTCTCTCTCTCTCTCGTCTTTTGGTCGGTTTGAAGTAAGAATTGGTATATCAAATTTGATTCATGCCAACACTTTAAACACCATGTCATTTTTAATGTATGTGGTAATGAAAAATGTATTCATGGCGTGGCATATCATTGATACAGCGTACATACTATATATATATATATATATATATATATATATATATATATATATATATATATATATATATATATATATATATATATATATATATATATATATATATATAAAATGGCTAAATATGACTAACCGAAGAAGCGTTGCAAATCAATATATTGAAATAGTCATTAGTTTCAGAATTCAACTAGACTGTCTGTAAATAAAGTATATGATCTAGAAATTGTCAGTTCTGTGAAATTAAAATCCCATATCAAGATACATTATACCCTTTAGTCTTCTCTTTATAACACATCAAGATACTTTACACACTATTCTTCTTTTCAACACATCATGATACACTATAGTCTTCTCTTTATAAGATATGAAGGTACATTACACATTCTATTCTTCTCTTTATAAGAAATCAGGAAACACAACAGTGTACATGAATAAAACTGCCTATTCTTGCCCTTTTTTATTTAATATGTCGACATCCTTTTAATACTATATTTCATCACCTTTTTTGTCCCACATTTCATCACCCTTTTTGTACCATATTTCATCACCCTTACTCCAAACAGTAAAATTTGCCTTGCTCTGCTGACTCCATACCTGGCTTTACTTATTAGTGGCAATGTGATTGTTGATAGATTTCGTCTACAATGATCTCTAATCTGTTCATAATTCTAAGCTTATGCAGAGTGTGATTTTTAATAAACAGCATATCATGTTATAATACTTTTTATGAGCTCGATGTATTTTGTTTACTTACATTTTATTGCCCCCCTAAAAGAAAAAGAAAATAATAATTGGGCTTGAGCAATATGCTCTACAAGGTGCATACAGCCTTTCTAATAGAAAATGTATTTCTAATTTTAAAAAAAAACAACAATTAAATGAGGCAACGAGAGAGAGAGAGAGAGAGAGAGAGATAAAGAGAGACAGAGAGAGAGAGATCAATGCTGATAAGTCACATTGATTCGCCTCTAGAGCAAGATCGAACTCGAGACGATTCTAAGTTTATAATAATAATAATAATAATAATAATAATAATAATAATAATAATAATAATAATAATAATAATAATAATAATAATAATAATAATAATAATAATAATAATAATAATAATCAACATCATCATCACCACCACCACCACCATCATCATCATCAATATTTTTATTATTATTAGTCTTTTTATTATTATTATTATTATTATTATTATTATTATTATTATTATTATTATTATTATTATTATTATTATTATTATTATTATTATTATTATTATTATTATTATTATTATTATTATTATTATAGTACACTTATTAACTTTGTTTATCCTAAAGATATTTTGTTATAATCAAAGGTCTTAATTTTGTGTTTTGCCCTTTAACTTTATTAACATATGTCCAATACAGATGCTCTTTCATTTGAAAAACAGTTTAGTTTTGTTACCATGCACAAGCTTAGATGTCACAAGCACAGTTTTTCCTATCTTAAGCAATTACAAAAATATGATTTAAAAAATTGATAAATGAAAAATTGAAGCTGTCCATAATGTTAACTCAATAAATGATTGAAAACTTTGAAGCTGCTTTCTACGAGCATCCATTCCCTTTTCATGAAGTATAAATGTATTTAACCTATGACAGACACTTCCAACTACACATACAATTCTCTCAACGTCTTACCCGGCCCAATTTACAAAACAACACCATGTTCTACCCAAGTGTTGATTCACATGCAACTAACGTGTTGAATATTCACTTTTTATGAAAATATTCCTGAAATTGTATAGTTTAATAGTTTGTCAATATGGTTTGCGCTGACGTCTGGAAAAAACCCTGGAAAATAAACTTTAAAAAGTCCATATACATCATCTCAATCAATCTTTGATAACCACCAAACCTGAATATTTCACCACCTGCTAGTTTGTTTTGATCGGTCTTATCTACTCACCTCTCTAAAACTGCAATTGGCGGAATTATTGGTATTACAACTATTCCACGTCTGCGTGACCTATTTGATGCGTACGCCGCCTTGCAGTCCAAGGGAGATAAATTTCCTGGCTGATTACGTGATATGTAGACTAACATTGTATGTAGTCAGGAGCCCCGTTCACATGCGCCAAGTTGATGGCAGATTTTGACAGTTTAGCTTGGTGGCAAGGGATAGTTTTGTGGGTTGCCCTCGACAAATTTCTTAAGGTTATAGTGTAATTTTGTCTGATATTATTGTTTAATTATGAAAGATAAGAATATATCTGTAAATTAGAATTGTCCTTCTTGTGTTTATCGTGAAATAAATGTGAGTCATGAACAAATCCCATAGTTATTTCGAAATTTGTAGAAAGTGAAATGCCAACAACTGGCAGGAAAGAATTGCTAGCCACCCATAGCAAAAGACTCGTGGGCTCGCAGTGAGCAGAATGGTTCCAAAACGACATGGAAGGAAAATATTCTGAATTGCATCAAGCTGTTTCGTTTACAATTTGTTACAGAATTATCACATAATGAAAAGAGCTTGCGTTTTCACTTTTTACAGGACTTTGTGCTAGAAACGACCCTCGGAATTCAAAAATTTAAGCATAAATTTGAGGTTGGGGTGCACAAACTTATATTGCTATGAACTGCCATTGACTTCTTGGGTCAATGGAATAATATTCTAACGCATTATTATGGATATTACACAATATGAACCGTTCCGATCTCACTTTTGTACCTTATTTGTTATGAATATTTCTGTTAGGCAGATGGACGCGGCGTTAAATTTGGGTATACAAACTGTCCCTTGCACCATTATTCAGAGCACTTAGAACAGATAGCCTTAGACAAAGCTCTTATAGAGCGCATATAATTTTTAAAACTATTCACGAGACATGTAATATCCAAAGCAGACATATTTATTGAGATAACGTGAATAAGAAACACAAGCACGCTGAAAGGCGTAAATCGGTAAATGATTTATTGGGTTGGAACATAGCTCCAAATAGTAATTTTGAGTATGTTGTAATTAGACTTGATATTTTATATTCATGGCAAAACTTAACTCAGGCATATTTTCAAGTGGTCATTATTTCTTGTCTTTTGTTCACACGCTGTTTCGCAAGGGTTTGTCCAAATTTCAATTTATCATACAGTTACAGCCATTTAGCTTTATATTCAAAAATTTATTAGTTCGGAAGAGAAGTAATATTTTTGAATGGAAGCATGGAAGCATTGCACTACCGTTAAACCAAATAAATTCGTTTGAAAGGTTTCATCAGAATAAAAGAGTAAACATCTCATTTATTTGCAGAACACCAGTAAATGCTAATTACTTTTGTGTGAACAGAACTTATCATTTAAAATGGCTGATACACTTGAAGACGGTTTATGACACGTGTCATTCCTATTCAATCATTTGCATCCAACACGGAGAATAGATGTGTTTTCGAGTCATCCAACACGAAAAAAAGATGTGTTTTTCATACATGACACCTAATAATGTACAAATTGGTCACTTTAATAAAATTGCAATCTCCGAATAGTGTTCGATTTATCACAAAATATACATATATCTTAAATAATATTGTTTTAAATTAATAACTCTTTTAAAGCTTAAAAAGATGATAAATAAAGTTATTTCATTCCTTTTTAGCCTCATTTTCAATCTCTAAAAATAATTTATAAGTTTGTTAACTTATATATTGTGTTTGTATTTGATTTTGCTGTCATATACTGGTGAATTCTGACACACATTAGCGAATAACGACATACACTATAGACTAGTGAATACTAAAATACTTTAGTGAATACTTACATAAACTAGTAAATACTGACATACACTGGTGAATACTTCCACACACTAGTGAATACTAATGTACACCAATATTACATATGGCATGATATCCCACCCAGTCACATTATCTTGACACCAGACTGACCAGTCCTAACTAACCTCTTAATGCTGAGCGCCAGGCAAGGCAGCTGTTAGCACCATTTTTTAAAGTATTTATCCAAAAATGGCAGAAAATTAAAGACGAGCTCATTTTATACAACAAGATATCGCATAACAGAACTGATCACGTAAATATCAGCGTATGACAGACATTTAGCATCAACCACTAAAAAATTATTTTAAAACAATTTTATCCCCTGTTCTGCCCATGCCTATCCCTGCCCCACCTCCATTGAGTGTACCAACAAATTGGACCCACTTTTATCATTGAAAATAAAACTTTGATTTAAAGAACATATTTACAGTTTTATTAGATGAATTTTCGTTACAACTTCTTTTTAAAATCAGTCTAAGTACCTTTAAAAATAAGTTTAAAAGTTTTAAACATGTTTAATTTTGTATTGATCTTGAAATGCCTGCTAAAACTATAAGATTTTAAATAACCACGTTCTTTTTCCCAGTTGATAAAACAAGAAAGAAATTCAAATTTATTCTATGAAATGTAATGAATCGTGAAAATAACTGCACAGACAGCAGTATATAAAGTCTAATTTACATAATGTTTTGACAACGGGCAATTTATTTGTGTTATAAAAAAAAGAAATTGTCCTGCTAATACCAAATGCAGAACTTAATCTGCCTTTATTTCTTTTAACTTTCACAGAAGTGATCAATATATTAATATTATATTTCTGCATCTCATCAAATGAATTTATGTTAGAGATAATTCCACGACAAATATCGTAGATCTATCAGATATTTAGTTTCTCCCTTCACATGGAATGTACTCATGCATCCGGCGCGCATAAATATTGTGGAGGGGGTTATTTACATAAAGTTTAATATAACTTTCGATACAAGGTAAAAAAATTTACTTGTTAAAAGAATGATATGGTTAATAAATAAGACCAGATAATGTGTCAGATTAACTCTATAAATTATGCTTTGATACGATCCTACAGCTTTTCACAGGACTATTGTTCGGGTGATTTTATAAATATTTTCCAAACTATACATAATTCTAAATGCAAGCAATGGGTTATCTTTAAGATCGACTTTACAAGTGAATATTCTGGAAACAAAATTGCAATGATGTTATGTACACATTTATAAAAATAATAGGAGGAGGGTCTCTGATTTTCTGTGGTGAAGAGTTCGCGATTCAGTCCTATCAATCACCTGTGTTACCAGATGGATACAAATGATATTTTAACTGCCCATTGATATGCTCTCCTTTTTCTTTTTTTTTTTTCTTTTTTTTTGTTTTGTTTTGGTTTTTTTTTTATTTGTTCTAACTGTCTGATAGGTCTTGTTTCTAATGCGGCACGAAATACTAAAGCAGTTTTCCATTTTTGGTCCAACTAAAGTCTGAAAAACAGTTTCTCAAATATTTGGCTGTTTACATCTAAATCTATTTTGGATAAAATCCTAAATTTTGCGATTTGTTGAAGATGCAATTAAATCAATGTGTGTATCCCAAGAGACATTATTTTGTGAGATAAACTCATAAATATTTATCCTTTTTAGAAATTGTTTAAAATGATGCCCGCAAAAAAAGTATTTTGTAGGTACATGATTTTTGTTTATATGGTGACCTAGCTAGCTTGACATTCTCTTAGCATACATTAGATCTTCCATTCCTTTATCCAAAGATTCATTTTTGTGAGTTCAAGACATTTTTTTTTACAAAAGATATAGTTATACTTGGCGACCGGTTTATTTGGTGGAGGAAGAATCTGGGAAAACCACGGGAAGAACCAGCATCCGACGGGAATTTAATAGCAATCTTTCTTAAATATATATATATTTATACAAAAATATGTATATATATATATATATATATATATATATATATATATATATATATATATATATATATATATATATATATATATATATATATATATATATATATATACATACATACATACATGTTGGCCGTGCCCAGAACCACGATAAGTTGAGAAAGGATGAAATAAACACATTTATTGTGAAGATGTCTGTAATTTTAAATTTCTTTAGCCTATATTGGTGTGGCTTCTGTATAGATAGTTATTGGTATGGATAGATAGTACACATTTTCAAAGCAAAAATTAGCAGGTTTTCGTGAGAGTATATCACAAGAATACACTAAACTAGCTGATGGTTACAAAACGACTAATGTAAACGTATGTATCCACTCTTTTTTGTATCATTTGAAGTGGGCTATTGGTACTAAAAATGCTTGCACTGTAAAAATGTATTTTATTGCCAAAAGGCACCACAAATCTTATAGCGTTCCTATTATCGTACAAAGCGAGCTCGGTTGCCATGAAAATATATTGAATATTTATTAATTACGGAAATAATTCTATTTTAAGGTTTTAAATCTCCAAAGTCGATAACATTACTGGTGTTTCTGATACCTTCTACAGAATAGATTCATAGCTATGCTCTAGATTGTAGGATGCATTGATATTAGGCTTGATACAAATAAACACTGATAACAGAATTTTCTGAGAGTGTTTAACGAAAAAATGTTAATATTGTACATTTATTGTTTTAGATCAAGTTGTCTGACTTGATCATTCCAATGATGTCAAAATAAAAAAATACGGGAAAAGCAAGAAGTTGGTGCAAACACACCCCATCAGATTTATTTCCATTACAACTGTTATGAAAGGTACCACAACAACAAATTGGTAATAGATGGCAGGATTGGGCATTACAAAATGACTCTTAGAAGTCATTAAAATGAAATGAAATTGAAATAATGGTAATGGGAAAATTATGTTGAGAGAGAGAGAGAGAGAGAGAGAGAGAGAGAGAGAGAGAGAGAGAGAGAGAGAGAGAGAGAGAGAGAGAGAGAGAGAGAGAGAGAGAGAGAGCAGCTACGTTATTTCTGGAGAAATAAGTAAAGCCCATCAAGATGAAGAAATTAATATCATTAGATGAAACAAGAAATCAGTCACAAGTATGTCGAATCATTAGCTGTCACAATAAATAAGTCATAAATATGTCGAATCAATAGATGTAACCGGATATAAGTTCAAATCATGTTGAATCATTACATGAAACAAGAAATAAGTCACAAGTATGTCGAATCATTAGCTATCACAATAAATAAGTCATAAATATGTCGAATCAATAGATGTAACCGGATATAAGTTCAAATCATGTTGAATCATTACATGAAACAAGAAATAAGTCACACGTATGTCGAATCATTAGCTGTCACAATAAATAAGTCATAAATATGTCGAATCAATAGATGTAACCGGATATAAGTTCAAATCATGTTGAATCATTACATGAAACAAGAAATAAGTCACAAGTATGTCGAATCATTAGCTGTCACAATAAATAAGTCATAAATATGTCGAATCAATAGATGTAACCGGATATAAGTTCAAATCATGTTGAATCATTACATGAAACAAGAAATAAGTCACAAGTATGTCGAATCATTAGCTGTCACAATAAATAAGTCATAAGTATATCGAATAATTAGATGAAACAAGATATGAGTTATACTTATTTCGAATCCAACTGAAATTAGAACCCATTTTTGAGATTTAATGCATTGTAATTTTCTTAAAGTTAGTGCTAAATTGTCTGATTTATGTCTATGATAAATAATAACCTAACAAAACACTCTGGTTTTCATAAAAAGGTTAAAAATAATAAAATAATCCACTTATTGAATGAAAATATGAATTTAAAACAATTAAATTTATTATAAATTAACGTTTTGACAAAGTAATACTCCTAAATCTGATGTGCGTACAGATCCAATAAAGAGACAGTATTTAATCCATGGCACAAGTGGGCTGTTTGCCAAACTAATTAAATCAGAATTGCATTTTCCATTAAAAAGATATATTAAATTGTCATCTGTCTCCTAATTACCAAAGCATAGGTTGGTATTTGCGTAAAATCTCGGAAAAGCATGATACAGAATTAAAACTCCTTGCATATTAATGTGACTATTGGCGTTTGTACAAACAGCGTTATTTTATGACTATCGCTATTGGGTTTTGCACCAACAACGACATTATTTTATGGCTGTGACTGCTGGGATTTGTAACATCAATAATATCATTTTAAGGTTGTGACTAATTTTGGGATTGTAAGACAATGAAATTAATTTATTGTTGTTACTACTGAGTTTTGAAGAGACAATGATGTTATCGAGGGGCTGTGACTATTGAAATTTATAAAATGACTGTGACTCTTCGGATTTGTACCAAAAATGACATTATTGTATGGATGTGAGTATTTGCATTTGTACCAAAGATGACATTATTGTCTGGCTGTGACTATTCGGATTTGTACCAAAAATGACATTATTGTCTGGCTGTTACTATTCTGATTTGTGCAAACAATTATAATTTTATTGAAAATGTGGCAACATATAAAAACATGAACAAGTCTTCTCAAAAGAATTTTTTGAAAACTAAAATCGTTTAATTTTCTTTGCTTGCCATTTAACAACATGCCGAGAAAATCTTTCCTCGCAATATCTTATACATGTAGCTATAATTTACCTGTAGAGTTTCTTAGATATACCTTTAACATCTCTTTGACTAGTTGTTTGTAGCTAGTGTCTGAAAACTTAAGGAAATATTTATACAAACGATTGAGAAGAATGGAAATGTTCATTTTAAATGTGTTAATAGTTTCGTACCATTGTTTGTCTTTTTTCGTTATATGGAATTACGAGGAAAGTGCTTTTTGTTTTCTTAATATCTGTTCCGGCTGTAATTCGGGAAATTTCAACTAATAAAACTTTCATCATTCTAAAGAAGATGAAAAGAGAAACAAAAAATCGGTGATGTTCAAAATTTGTGACAGTGTGACTGACTGTATTTCCTACTATCATACAGAGCGTGATTATATATTTCCGTAAGATTTGTCAAGCATGATGTCTTTGTGCCTAATAAAAAAGCGCTTTTGAAGGATTCTTGGGAATTACCCAACAAACCTCCATTTCTTTATTATTTGTTTTATATTATTTATTTACACAAAAGTCTTTTAACCAAACATTTTGCAGTTACTCTCACCAGGTAACAAATAGTATAACCAGAAAAAAAATATCATTCATATTATGTCTCAAATTTGAATGATTTAACTGTTTTCGGCTGCTTTAAATCATTCTAAAAGCAAATTTCAATAGCCACTATAATTTATTTTCATTGACACAGCAGTTAATGTTTCCCGAATTGGACAAATATTAAGTATCATGCCATTCTCAAATTTACATTTGTTAATTTAACCCCGTGTCTAATCATATTCTCCCTGTATATAATTTGTTTGTTTGTTCTTGTTGTTGTTTTATTGTTTCCCTTCTAATCTGTGAAGAGTGCGGGGTTCATTATCAAGCAATGTTTGTAATTTCTTCTTCAGTATCTCTTATTAAAGCACCGAATATTTATTATTGATGGCTTTAAATGATCTCCCTTTGAAAGACTCAGATTAAAGAGCTATTCGGAACGTCTCGTCTCATCCTAATGTGGGATGAATAATTTCGGTTTGCTGAAAGAGTATCGGAAGCAATCCTAGTAGTACTTTCTATATTCAGTTTTGCAGGAAGAACATCCGGCAAGATGTGCGAGAACATATTCTTTTAAAATTGTGGCTGTTGAAGAAGAGACGACGTTTTAAGAATCGATAAAAACAAGTGCACTTTTAATTTTCTACTGTTATTCATGCAACTTGACAATCAAATAGTTGAAGAAATCATTTCATTTCATTAGCCTGAAAATGTTGTGCATGTTGCTGTTATCTAGTCATTGTGACCTCAATGAAGTTAGTATGGTGTAATAATATCTATGGGTTTTGAGAGCAGTGAAAATTTGCTAATATTTACATCCGATGTTTTTCTCACATGGAATGGAAAGCTCAAGGACGTTTCGATTGATTACAAAGTGTTTGATAATTATTCATCAGCCTCTCCACTGTTACTTTTTTATTACAATTCTTACATTGTTTAATTTCGGTCTAACGAGCCTCGCATTTCTTATCTCTTGTTGCAATTCAAAGTTTTGTACCAATCCTGCTCCCCATCTTCTCAATCCGCTATGCGCCTTTGCAACCCGTGACTACATGCGCGGATACTTTTTTATGACTATGCATTTACTAACTTAACCAATCACTGTCGGCGCAAATAATTTTTCTTCTTGACCCAACCTGACCTTCACGTCGTTTGAATGAGCCAATTAAAGTTTGTCTTCCAAAAAAGTCACTTATCAGTTGATAACAAAGTCACTTTGATTGGTTTGTAGGAAATTGTTTCATTGTATGGTCGACGATGTATTATTGTTCAAACTTATTCAGGACAAAACGAGGAAAAGTCTTAATACAGGCGATAAGAGCCTCAGCTGACTGACGCCCATAGCTTGATACGATGGAAGATGCCTGAGGATGTACTCCAACAGTTTCCATCCTGGATTTGAATTATCGGATAGAAGTCAAAATATAGTTTGGATAACATGAAAACATAATAATAACATAATTTTGGCCAGATGGAAATAATGAGATTCTGTTGAGGGAAAGAAAGTATAAGAGTTACATAAGGTAGAAGCGATTCATCCGTTAATCACTTTGCATTCACGCCCACATTTGCTACAGTAAGATGGCCATAAACTGATCGACCTGAAGAGCAAGTATAAGAAACTTTGGTGTCAGAGAAAACTGTTATACTGATGTTTTAGATGTACGTTGACCTGACCGGAAACCAGACTAAACGTTTCCCCGAACTAGATCGTTTTCAAATTTTTAAAAGTCGAGTCAAACTACGAACAACAAAGATCCTGATTTGCCGTAACATAACGTGCCTGCAGACCAGAGTTTACGTTGTTTGTTCTACTCAATTTTCCTAACAAACTGCACAGACCTAGATCTGCCGACATATTATACGACGGCAGATCTGGGTCTGTGCAGTTCGCAGTTGAACTTATAAGCGACCATTGATGGTAACTAGAATGTCAAACTCTCAGAAGACATAAGAATTCATTAGTTAATTGACTATTAGTTTTCTCGGCAATATTTCTTTCTGTGATGGAGTTTATTCAACAATCAGAAAGGCTTTAAACTCATTGCTTGGCACTGACTAAAAATATGATCCATGTTCGAATCGTATTCTTTATGCGGAATACATGTAAGATAGGAACTGAACTGTTTTATGATTAACGCGTTTGACTCGTGACCAAAGGGCGCAAGTTCGAATCAGCATCAGATTAGCTTGGATCGGCAACTGCGGTATGTCTATGATGAAGATGCATTGCTTCAGTTGTATTTAGTGTGCTGTTGTGCCGCAAAAATCAAACCCAACCGTCCGGATATGAAGTTATTCATTACCCGACATGATTATTTGTATCATATACTAAAGTACATCTAACTCTTACCTACTAAAATTACCTATATTACAGAAACACTGTCTGAAAGTCAATGCCATACACGTTTTAAACGTTTATTGCAACCATTCTGTGCGAGTTTGAATGAAAAACCAAAAAACCTGTCACCACACTATATGAATTGCCTTTATACGATCATTATCTTTCAGAAGTACAAATAAACACTACAGTAGCGTTAAGTGAATCTTAAAAAATGCAGATTTAGGGGCTTTTCGTTTTTATTGACCATGGATTATTTTACTCGATTCACTTGCCCGTGTGTGTTTTTCAATGATAATAAATTGAAGCATATTAAGAGTAATTAGCCGGTCAGAGAATGTCATTAATCCTGATGGATGGGTTTCATTTTTGCATGGAGCTAACGATTCTCGACAGTTTGGGGTCTTACTGGTTGGTCCCATTGACAAGAATGATAGCTATTATGCCATATGTAGATATACCAATTCCTGAATTGTTTATTTTCCTTAAAACATGGTCAATAACAGGTAACCACACAATTTTACCGAAATACTCTGGTTCATTCCAGTAACCACAGGTTTGCATCGATATACTCTGGTTCAATTCAATATTATCTTTTTTTTACATCAGGTACATTGATGTATCAGGTACAACAAACCTAAATTAGCATTGTTTAGTTTAGACTACCCAACATCAACAAAACCAAAACATAATCACATTACATTATAACTGCTAACATGACAGTCTTACACCTATACATACAGGCACATACACACCCACCCACACAAGCACACCCAAAAACCCATCACGCCATCATCCACCAACCAAAATAATACACGCATGCATGCAATATATCCACTATTAAGGTAGAAAAAAAATTTCTTGTTCGGGAAATCCAACTGTATATTCTGAATTTTTGATATTTTGGAAAATCAAGTATTACAGACAGACATACTGAGGCATGTAAAAATTTTCATTCAGTTAAACGTTGATAGATTATATATATATATATATATATATATATATATATATATATATATATATATATATATATATATATATATATATATATATATAATGAAACCTCAGAGCAAAGTTGCACTTGCTATTTTAATCCTTCAATAAGATCTTGTCAAAATTATGTGTGTGCTACATCGCCTACATCCTGCTTTTCACACTAATGCGATCTTATAAAGATACTTGATGAATACATTGTAAACCATAACACAATGCTACGTGAGACTTCTTTGGTTAAATAAAAATGATAGCTATACAACAAGAGCTATTCCTGCCTCTTTAACGCACATTTTAGGTCCACAACAGCATTTCTTAAAGTTATGTATACATGCAAATTGTACGCACCAGACAAAGATGTTCCTACTGACATCATTCTTATCAGTATAATTTTTTTCCTTATTTCGAATGTGCTAAACCTGTAAATACTAATAAAGTATAATTGTTTGGTAATTGTTTGTTAAAGAATTATTCTGTAATTATTATGACCTTATTTTTTCCTGCACAAATATTAGTTTTTGGTATAACAGCTTAATGAATTAGAACAGGTGATGGGTCTCACCAAACCGATGAATCTTCCACCGTTAGATGAGGCGTGGGCAGAGATATTGCCTGTACCAACTGTCACAGCACCGCCTCATTTCCAAGCAGGAAGCAGGACATTATGAATTCATCTGCTGTCCAAATGAAATTTCCTTTCAATTACATGCAAAACTTCAAATTGTGGTGCAAATGTAAGTGGGATACGAACAGTAATGGATATAACAAGAATGAGCATTAAATGTCAGTAAAAGTAACTCCAGATGAACTGTTCCCTAAAATGGTCAGCAAATGATATTATCAAGGTTTAGCATCAACTGGCATTAAAAATAACTCAGATTAAATGTACCCGAAAATGATCAACAAACTTAAATAACAACGACCATCAGTAGCCTGTCAAAAAAAGTTACTGCCAAATTAAGGTTGGGCTCAACGGTTAACAAAGGATAAAGAAAAAGTTATTGCCTAGGTAAAGTTACTTTAAATGGTTAACAATGTATGTTGAAAATAGTTATTGCCCAGGTGATGGTACACTACTTAAATGGCTAGCAAGGATCCGCAGTACCTGCTATAAACTGTAACTGCTAAATTAAAGGTACCTTCAATGATTAACACAATGTATTAACATAATATAATCAATATTTTACACATTAGTAATTTATGATTTTGAAGTGGAAATCTTTTCTATTATAAGTGGCGACATAAAACAGACAAGACACCAGTCCCATTATTTTAAACAAAAGACAAGATCTGTTGATACGGTATTTGCTTAGCGGTATTTCTTAACCTTATTCAAAATAATCGGAATGGCATAGTGGTTTTATATTAATACAGACTGCCTTTTAAAGTATATCTTAATCATTCTTTCTCAATTAAATCCGTTTACAAAATAGACATTGAGGTTTACAAATATAAGCTTTTTCACCAATTAGAGCTTTGTTACCAATAAATATGTAGATATGCATTTACTTTTGTATGAAAAGCGATAATTAAAGACGAACAAGCTCAAAATTATTTAGAAAAAAAAATCGTTTTCATGCAGCGCCAAGAGACTGCTTTTGCTAAGCATTTTATCACTTTACAGCGGCTTACATTTTACAGTTATTCATATAAATTATATACATAGAAAGAGAAATAGCCATAAGCTTACGATATCTAAGGAATGCTTTCTCTTTATTTGCGGACACTTTTTAAGCCCGGTCACAGCACATAAAACTGGTTAGAACGTTTGAGCACCTCTCATAGTGTAAAAAAATCAAAATATTTTATCTCTGAAGTCATTGCGTTCCCTTTTATTGGCGATTGTGTACATATATTCCCCTGCAAAGTAGGTAAGTAATTTTTAAAAACGAATTTGAAATGAGGTTTATGTTGTTTTTCTTATCTTAATATTTGGTTTAATATTTGGATTTGAGGTTCGTGATCCCCTTTCATTAGATCTAAAATCTGTTTACAAAGTTTCCTTGCCCTTGTTCCACATTGTTAGAGTGAACAACCTGAACTAACCTTTGCCATCCTGGTCAAAGAGCGCACATCATCATGCAGTATGTAAATCTGAATGTGGAACATTGAACCAGGTAAGATAAAGATTGTGTTAAGTATATTCGAAGTAAAGGTTTAGAAATTATACCCCAAAAATATAACTAAGTGTGAGGGCACATTCTGTCGCTATACACAGTACCCATGTTACATAACTGTTTGATAGACTTAAAAGATTACGCACGCGGAGTGTGCATTCACCTGAAAATTGATTTCTTGTATCTTTAATATCTTCTTCAATTTTGTGAGTCGATATCTTTGGTATGAATTCTGTTGAGTTGTTTTCAATCGATACTTCTTCTAACGTTTCAAAAAAGTATATATTTGGCTCTTAAATTCCACACATGTACATTTGTTATCTATTGTTTATTACGAGTATGCAAGTGGTACCATGGTGGGGGATGTTGTTGAATAAATTTTAGCAAAGAGAAATTCGGTGCATTAGATCACGTGACAAAAATGCGTTAATTATAAGCATTTATTAGCCTGACAATGTTTTGTCCATCGCCTTATGAATAATTTTTCGATCACGTTTTATAAACCTAATTCACAGTGTGCGGAGTAAAGAAAATACATTATGATATTTTTAAAGTAAACTGCTGACATTTTTATTTCCACTAAATTTTTACAAAATGATGTAATATAGAACTCGAGATGCAACATTTCGAATTAATTCGTGGAAATTAATGAAATGATCAGGAATGGAAACCCGGTGGGGGGATCCCAACAATAACAATGTCATAGCTAACTACAACAATTTATATGGGAAGGTCCCAAGCTGTGATATAATTACTTCTCAATTTTACATGTTGAAAAATGACTCTACTACATATGTTAAAAAGGATGTACATTTCATCCTGTTTCGTTTGTAAAATTGTTCGTTTCCTGTCTATTTCTGTTTGCAACATCTAAGTGGTGAATTTTATGCCATTCATAATTCACAGCAGATATTTCCATATCGAATCAATGGGCTAAGTGGGAAATGACTTTTGATAAGCTTTTACTCACCGGTTACAACATTATCTGAGAATGCACACATCTAGAAATTAAACGGCGTTGTCTTCTTATTTATTCTATGGGATATTTTACACCGGTTTTGCAGTTAACCATAAAATATTGATGAATGTTAGATAAAGTTTGCTTCTTTAAATGTCTTTGTTTCCTCCAGTTTTATCGTTTTAGTGCCGATTTGCGATTATGTTATTATTGCAGCCGTAAATCTATAATATTAATCGTCACACTGACCTTGGATGAGTGAATATATGTTAATTCCAAAATTCAACAAGACTAAAATTAAATTTAATCTTTAACTTAATATAGAAACATAAGAAAGTTTTTACTGCATTGAAATTTTATATACACAGTTCTTGGAGTGCTTCTCAGTAACCGTTTTGTTCTGTTACAAGCCGACAATTAAGTGCTAGCTAACCATACGCCAAACGTGTTTTTGTATTCATTTGAGCTGTAAAAATATTGTAAACGATGAATTAGTTAAGGCAACGTCAGAATCAAGATCTCTTGATCACTGTCAAGTTAAAACCTACAAATAACTATATTCTCATGGAAACTAACAAATTAGTAATGTTCTCATCAGAAATTACCCAAATAACATTATATTTTAATTCAAATATAAATTTATTCATATGGGTAAGGAACTCGATAATTTTGACCTATGCTATTTTCAATTTAATTAAGGGTCGTGGCAATGAAGAGTACAAGATGTATGAAATTAATGATCCCTTTCATTCAATAATTTAAATCTTGTTTTTTTTGTAGTGTATATATTTTCCCACGATTTATAGTAAAATATTTTTGGAAATAAATGAAAACGTAAAACGTAGTTGATAACATTTCAAAATGTCTTTAATATCGAGGTTTACACGGTCAGCTTTACTGTTCGGACTGAGAAAGACTCGTCATTCTATGTAAATAATCCAAACTTAAAAGTCCATATACTTTTCCATTTCTTCATTAAAATATTGTTAGTTGATTAATTTGATTCTTAAATGTTCATACATACAGACAGACAATGTATGATGACAGGCATTCCAGCAAAATTCAGCTGGACACAAATTGCTCGTAGAATTGACGGAAAATGCCGAATAGTCAGACTTATATTAATTCATTTTATGCTATCAGATATCTATCCATCAGACATTAAAAATACTTATATATATACTGAAATTGGTTCTTTTTTATTCTTGAAGTCTCAGGTACCCTTGCAAATGTAATTCAAATGCATACCACGCATGTCACTATTTTGTGTTGTTAGTAAAGATATATAAGTGTTATGATATATACGTATTAACAATCTTTAGCATGGTCAAAAAATGATTTCAAAACTATGATTTTCATATCTGAATGACACAATCACTAATTTCCGCTGGCGAAATGACTTTGACATATTTTGATATTCTAGTAAGTTTGAGGGTTCAAAATAAAAAATATCAGCTGGCTAAGTCTGAGATATTTTATTTTCCATTTATCTCTATAGTTAAGAATGAAATGGGTTGCTTTCATTTCTTCTATTAATTTTCGTTTCTTCTATTTTCATCTCTGTTTAGATTCTTTAAAATTAAAATGCAAATTTTTATCAAACCAATAAAGTTCTGTTGATTGCTTTTCTGTACAGATGTTCTGTTCTAAAGCTTAACAAATAGGAATTCTATGATGATGTCGTGACCTGCCTCCTTACAAACTTAATGTACCAAATCGCTTATGTGAATGAGATGTGGCAAGCATTATTCCAATATGTTGAGGTGTTAAAGTGAATAAATTTTAATTTCCCTAAACAAGCTGCAATATTCCGAGGACTCTCTTGGGACACTAAATTAAACTTTGCCAGGAATCGTCGGGAAGGCAGGAAAATGATAGTATAATATATTCTGCTGTACAATACTCACGGAATGATGAAATGTAAAACAAAGTGTAGTTAATTTCGTCTCGTGGAAACACGAGTCCTACGTCATAGTTGGACATAGTCTCCTGGGAAAAAGGAAGTGAAACTGGATTGAATCAAGTCACTTTCAGCCTAAACAAATCTGTTAATTAATGCAGAAGCTTTTATGAGGTTCTGACACCTTGTAATCTGTCAAGAACAGAGGCACTCCATTTGCATCACGATATATCCTAAGGGACCTTTAGAAGTCGTAGGTTTAGACAAATTGTTTCGGCCAGAAGGACCCATGTCTAAAGAGGTGATAAAATGTATTGGACAATCAATCTGCGCAACGCGTTTGGTTATTTGTTCTTTAAATGTTTATTGATTGATTAGAGTCCACTATAACAGAGCAGTCTTGATTCATTCATTATGTACATTATAATTGTCGCCTTTTCTATTTAAGAAATAACTCTTAATAATATTGACGCTCGTTTAATTAAAACTGTCCTTGAGTTTGTGTTGTATGAATATAGAAGTCTAAAGCAAACCAAGACCACAGGACAAAGAGAGACTATATCGAAAAACGTCAGGCTTTTCCAAGAACTACACTTTTCAACTAAAACCCGTAAATGATATGTGTTTTTAATATATCATGGTTGGTTGAAATATTTGTTCTTTTGCATCAAATATCTTGCATCTAAATCACTAGCATGGTACATTCTTTAAAAACCAGACAGGTAGAAAGAGGTTTATAGAGTTAGTTATTTTGTCCTTTGGCTACTTGACCATGCATGCTTTTATTTTCTCTGCTGCCTATTCACCGGGTTTCCTTTCTTCTTTCGAGGGGTGGGTGGGTGTGTGCACCATGCAATTCAATGTTGGCTGATACCTTAAGCATTATCCATACGATTCCATGCACCCAGAAAAAAGTGGCGGTGCGTTTAAACATTTTATATTCCATCCACTAATTGATCGTTTTATGTTCCATCTACCATCAAAAGGTGGCCCTGTGTCCAAGCATTTTAAATTACATCCACCCGAATAAAATAGGACTTGTGTCCAAGAATGTTGAATTACATCCAGCAGAATAAAATGGCACTGTGTCCAAGCATTTAATAGAACGTCTTAAAATAAATATTATTTCATTCATACTTTAGAATGATTTTGAACAAATATGGTCACATATCGACTTGGAGCCAACTTGAGAATGACGTACAGTCTATGTGGGTATATACAGACATAAGAATGACTTTAAGCAAACATGGGCCTACATAGACTTAAAGCCAACATGGGCCTATACAAACTTGAAAATGACTCTGAACCAAAATGGCCTTATACAAACATGAGAATGACTATCACCCAACATGGGCATATACAGACTTTGGAATTACGTAGAGCCAAAATGGCCATATAAAAATCTTGAGAATGACTTAAACCGAACACGGGCATATACAGACTTTAGAAAGACTTAGAGCCAAAATTGGTCTATATACACATCTTTTAGTGTTTTTACTATTCAACGTGTGATCAGCACTGTTTTATATGCTGCGACAACAGTCCATGCCGAGCAGTTAAACTGTATTTATGAGCCCCTTGTAAGGAATATCGCCTGCAAATTGAGTAAAGCAATGACACGTCTGCAGATTAGCCAAAAACGCTGTCTGACATTTTGACCAGTGACAGTTTGCATGATTACGAAGTCACCGAAGGTTGAATTTTCATTTTGTTAGTTCCTAGAGTAATTTTCTTTTGCTGAAAAATAAGCTCCCTTAAGTACTCACCTCTGTCACCTCGATATATTAAGTCACTTAGGATTAGTTTAAGATAGAAAAATCTGATAATGGGCACGGAAAAATGCATGAGACCCCAACACCTTCAACACGGTTTGCCAGAAGTGACTGATTTGTCGAGACAATCTTTGAACCTCGAGGGACAGATCAATTCGTATGTTGGAAGAAATATCCCAGAATTCAGCAAGTCGAGTCTATAGTTTCCAGAATAAAGAGCAAACGAAAGGTTCCCTTGTTTTCTGATACAAAACACCCGAATTAAAATTAGGGCCGCATATTATAAGACAATTATCATTAAGGGTAGGCCAAAATTATTTGTTTTTGGCATCGATGCATCTTTTTGTGATTTTACTTAATTTTGTCCCATCTTATCGCAATGGAAATATTTAAACTTTAACTGAACCTCAGAAAAAGGAATTTATTTATTATCTTTCTAGTTTTTGTTCCCTTCAAATTATACGGTAATAGAAACAAGCAATCAAAATTTTTACTGTATTCTCCCTTTTATATATATATATATATATATATATATATATATATATATATATATATATATATATATATATATTTACATAAATACTATGTACCCAAGTGTACATCACAGGCATACAAAAGTATGTATGTATGTATGTATGTATGTATGTATGTATGTATGTATGTATGTATGTATGTATGTATGTATGTATGTATGTATGTATGTATGTATGTATGTATGTATGTATGTATGTATGTATGTATGTATGTATGTATGTATGTATGTATGTATGTATGTATGTTAAGTTGTATGGTACACTTGACTTTTCAGTGACTGACGATAGAAAATAGTGTGTCTGAATTTTATTTCGTTTGTAAGTTATAAAGAGACTTTTAGGTTCAGGTTTCAGGTTCGTTAGTGAACATTGATTATGAGTTTGAAGGTTTTATATATTCATAAGTATTAGATAAACAAATTATTCATTCTTATTTTAATAACAGTATATTGGATTCACATTTATTTGCATTCAGTATGTTTGTATGATGGAGTGATGGATGGATTGGTACAAGCGTATATGTTGTGGCATCCAATAATATATGCATATTAAAGTAAATCTCTGAAAAAGCAAATATAAAGAATTGTACAAAGATATACCTTCCTTCAGTTGAAAATTTCATGACAATTTTATTAAAGTTGTAAAGTTATGTTTGAAAAATAAGACAAGCAATCAGGAATCAATGAAAGGATTTATTTTACTTACCTGTTAGGAAGATTCCAACTCGCAATTAGTTACCTTTTGTTGTACGTCATTTTTAATTGTATTGAACGTAAACCAACTACAACACAATAAAAGAAAGGAAAGGAAAGAGGATATTGGCAAAATGGCTAAAAGGTATGTGATAATGTCTCTTAACATACAAGAGAATGTCACGTTAGACAATGATATAGATTGATGCATCTAATGCGATCTAAGAACAATATTTGGATAGTCTACGTTTCTCGTTCCTGAGAGCAATGAAATGGCTATAACCAAATGAGTTTCTTTTTTAAGAAATCAAGATTGTTCTGCTCAAAGTAAGATGATCCTCAATTGAATGCTAGGCTGGAATCATTCAATATATGGGATTCAAATGAACAAATATCTGCTTTTCAGGTTATTGATAATTTTAGGCAAAAATAAGCGGCTTAAAACTTACATTTCTATGTGACCATGCACTCATAACAAAGAAATCTAGTTTATAAAATAGTTTATGCAAAATTGTCGTAAGCATGAAATAGGTCGGGAAGAGAACACGCTTTGATTGACGTTAAAAATTAAAACACCGCACGGATGGCGTAAAACGAACATTTACTTAAGCCAAATTCCCATCATATTTATAGCCAATTATCATCAGGTTTTCGAGACACAGTTAGCTAGCTAATGAATTATTTTTCCATCGCACTGTCGAAGATGTAATGAGCTCTCACCATGTTGCATGACAACTATATGAACCATGTAATATATGTCGTCATTTTGACATGGGACCCTTGCTAAAGAATAAAGTATCCCTTTGATTTTAGACTTGTACAAATTTAAGCAGTTTTTCATCAAATGACACACTCATTTCCAGTTGTCATTACTAGCTATCATTTACCATGTATCAAGCAAACATGCTGACTTTCTCACGATAGATTTCTTCGCTGTAAAATTTTCTGATCGCAAAGAAATGCTTTCCGTCTTAGTCTGAGAAGACACTAACAAATTTTCTTATAGATAAGTTCTTCGCCCTGAAAGTAAATTTTCTCTTGTTTAAACTCGTAAAGTTCTTATCCAATGAGACAGTGGAAGGATGCTATTTATGTCTTTAGGGACTGTCATGCAGTAGATGATAACATGATTAATTAATTAATGACAAAACGTGGAAAGCATGCAAATCCACGTGTGAAAACATTACTTCGTGTTTTTGACCCCGGATATCATACTTTAATCACCTACAAAACGTGGTTGAAGATAAGCACAAAGACAGAATAGCTCCGATTACAAACTCAAGGGGATTGTGGAGTAGACGGTAGGAAATTGGTTTCATTTATTGATATGTTAACACCCTGAATAGCTAGTTTATGTGGACAAGATAGTCGTGTTATCTATCTGTCCCGACTGATGCTTGACTATCTAGTACTAAAGAACTTTCTTGGAATTTATGAACGTCTTCAAATTTTACGAATGGAAAATATAGCAAAACACCATTGTTCTAATCTCTGGCTTTCTTAGCTTACAAACTTTCTTCTTTATTAAACGTTTCAAATTACCGATTGGTTTGAAATTTTCAAATCTATTTTTCTGTATGGGGTTTCTTGCCCCTGTTGCTTACATGCGTGTAACCTATATCTCAAACACTTCGAGTTGTTTAATATTGTAACTCACATATCGAAACACTGAACTGGTTATTGTAACTGAAATGTAAAACACTATCAGAAGGTTAATGTACCTTATGCATTGAAACACTATGAGTTGGTTATGGAGACTTATATCTCCAACACTTTCATTTGGTTCTTATTATAACTTATATCTCAAAACACTATTAGTTATTATTAGAGGAAGATGAAAGGAGGAACATGATTATTAAAATGCACGTGTCACTCTATCCTTCTGCCTTGTTTCCTTTAACTAATGGTTCACTTTCATCAATAACGGTGACAGTAGAATGTTTACAATAATAAAATGTACACACGAACAAATAACAAAGATCTGATTTTGAATTGAAAATATCATTAACATAATGAATTATTAATTTAATATTGTCACTTCGCTTTTAACATTGGACTTTGGGTATAGTGAAATATTTTTGTGCCTAAATGTTCGCATGTTCGCAGTTTCGTGAAAGAAAGGAAGAAAAAGAAAATGAAAAAAAAACATGCAATTGTTCTTGGTATTTAAAAGTTCGATATATATATATATATATATATATATATATATATATATATATATATATATATATATATATATATATATATATATATATATATATATATATATATATTCTGTATGGTAGAGGTATACTACTGTGTGATAGATGCATGTACTGTCTGATGAATGTATTTACCGTGTGATAGATGTATTTACTGTTCGACAGATCTTTATAATAAGTGATAGATGCATGTACTGTGTGATAGATATATATTCTGTGTAAAAGAGATATGTTCTGTACGAGATATGTAGATACGGTGTGATAGATATGTATACTATGGATTGGATGTATATTCTGTGTGATAAATATATGTGTGATAGATCTATTTACTGTGCGATATATGTATGCACTGTCTATTAGAACTATGTACGGTGTGACAAATGTATTTACTGTGTGATAGATGTATTTACTGTGTGATAAATGTATATACTGTGTAACAAATGTATATACTGTGTGAAAAAAAATTTACTGTGATATATATATATATATATATATATATATATATATATATATATATATATATATATATACACACACTATTTGATAGAGCTATTCACTATGTGATAGAAGTATATTACTATGTAATAGATATATGTAATACATGTAATACTATGTGATAGATATATGTATCAAAAAATAATTGTTTGTACTGTAAAGTGGGTATATATATATATATATATATATATATATATATATATATATATATATATATATATATATATATATATATATATATATATATATATATATATATATATATATATACTGTGTAATGGCTGTATATACTGGGTAATGGATGTACATAATGCGCGATAGATTCATGTGCTGAGTGATACGTGTATGTAACGTGTGTTACATGTACTGTGTGATAATATATATACTGTGTAACAGATGTATATATTGTGCGATGAATGTATACACTGTGTGAGAGATGTATAAACTTTGCGATTTAAGTATGCACGGTGTTATATATTTATAGTGTCAGATCTATTTACTTTGTGCTATATGTATATTACAATGTGATAGATATTTATACTGTGTGATATATGTATATTATGTGTGATGAATCTAAGTGCCATGAGATGTTTGTACTGTGTAATAGATGTATATGCTGTGTTAGATGTATGTAATGTGCCATATATTCGTGTGTTGTGTAATAGATGTAAATACTGTGTTAGATGTACGGACTGTTTGATTGATGTATATGCTGTGATAGATGTATTGAATGTGTTATAGATGTATATACTTTGTGAGTGATCTATGTGTGATAGATTTGTGTCATATGTGATAGATGTATAAAATGTGTGATATATGTATATCCTATGTGATAGATGCATATGCTGTATTATAGATGTAAATTCGGTGTGATAGTTGTATATGATGGGGGATAGATATATGTAATGTGCGATAGATATATGCACTGTGTGATAGATCTATGTACATTTATAGATGTATGTTACTGTGCGATAGATATATTTCCTCAGTGATTGATGTATGTGCTGTTTGATAGCTGTATATACTTTGTGATGTATATACTATGCAAAAATGTATATATATATATATATATATATATATATATATATATATATATATATATATATATATATATATATATATATATATATATATATTGTGCGTGTGTGTGACAAATGCATATACAGCGTAAAGGTTAAGTTATGATTCTCTGGATCTGAGGTTTGTAGTCAGCAAGAAAACTTGAAAATTTGTAATACATCAAAAGAGATAAAGAGTAATTAGGTGATCATTTTACTCACGGTTTTTTCTGGATGACCTTCAAATATGTCCACAAAATATCAAACTTTTCAACAAACAAGTAATGCACAAACCGGAGTAATCCTTATACATAAAACTATGTTATTACTGATGTGGCAATATTGTTTGAAACTGATAATGACACTAATCTCAAAGATAGGTACAATACCATGGTACCAAGCTGCACTCTGTAAATATAATTTATATTAATTTTCCTTCTAATTTCTAGCAAAACACATACAACTAGAAATCGCATGGAAGTGTATGTATATATGTCTGTCTGTCTGTCTGTCTGTCTGTCTGTGTGTATGTATGTATGTATGTATGTATGTATGTATGTATGTATGTATGTATGTATGTATGTATGTATGTATGTATGTATGCATGCATGCATGCATGCATGCATGCATGCATGCATGCATGCATGCATGCATGCATGTATGTATGTATGTATGTATGTATGTATGTATGTATGTATGTATGTATGTATGTATGTATGTATGTATGTATGTATGTATGTATGTATGTAAGGATTGATAGGTGTATTGATTTATGGATATATGGATGGATGCATGCATGCGGTTTTTTATTCGAAAAAGTTTTAGTAAGAAGGTGCGTTTATAATGCTTTCATTTTGTCTTTTAACTGGTAAGAATTCACACTGCTTTAAAAATTAAAAAAGTTATTGTTAAAATAGAAGCTTTCTTCTGTTGTTTGGCATAGAATGGAAAAACGTATAATACAGGTAATCAACAGTAAGTATGTAAAGCGATCTTTTCGAGACAAATGACCGTTTAAGATCCACTAGATACAATGTGAATCCACTGCAATTATGTAACATGCATTTTGTTAATAAATAACATAAACCTGAAGATATTTCATATGGACCTTACCCAAAAGTAAAAATAGCTTATGGTCATGATCATCGCCAGTAGGGCCGTTACTAATTGCTTTAAACAAAACCATTAATGTCACTGATCAAAATATAGATAATACTGTGTAATAATAACTTCATCTTTGAGTAATTAAAACTCAGCGAGATAAATGAAATTTTAACAGTAGCATGTTTATACTGGTCTAGTTGTATATGTTTCTACCTCTTTCGTTTTAAGATAATTGCAGAATATATTATTTACTAATAAGCTCTGTTTCCTTGAAGATGCTTCCTATAAACAATATATATATATATATATATATATATATATATATATATATATATATATATATATATATATATATATATATATATATATATATATATATATATATATATATATATATATATATATATGTGTGTGTGTGTGTGTGTGTGTGTGTGTTTGTCCAACATACACACTGTCTATTTATGTGTTTAAATTTAGACAATAGTCCTTACCAATATAAAACAATAGTTATCAGAAACCTTATTGAATTAGATTTGCCTGTTTCTTAGACTTTTGGAAAGTTCCTTTAGCTAGTTCAAAAAATGATATCTACGTCTCTAACTACGAAAAGGTAATTTGTAAAATAGTTACTGCTGTGCCAGGTGACATAAATTTTGCAGCTTGCACGTTTTGGCGATTCCAAATCAGATCTGTAAAACTGGCCAACAAAAGTTAATCGATTATCATTTCTAAAACTGGTTTCTAATCTATCACATACGTGAAAATTTGAATCCACGAGAATATAATCGTTGTTAACATGATCCGCATATTAGTATAATCGTTCTAAACACGAATAGCATGCTAGCTCCAACGTACGAAACTATGGCACTGAGAAGGAATAAGACATTTTATGCTGTTCAAAACTTACTAGTTTGTTAAGTTTCCAGTGCAAATATTCTTTCGTTTTAATTTAATAATACAGTTAAGGCTAAGGCACTTATCAACTTTTTTTGTTTGTTTATTTGTATTTTCTTTCTTACTGCTTTATTTTCCTGGATTTTCTTTCTTACATTAATGCACATTTAGATGAATTTATTTTGAATTACAATTAAAAATTCATAAGATAGTTCGGTTAAATTGTGTCAGGAGACACGGCTGCTTTTTATCGGCAGCACTGCCATGCGTGGGTTTTTCTTAATAATTTTTTTCATTTTATTTATTCTTACTTTAATTTTGCCTAATTATATTTTCAAGCAGTTTTTTTCTCTGCGTCGTAAAACAAAAAATTCCATTGGAAAATAAACAAAACTTTTCTCTGTGATTTGAACCATGCAAGTGAAACCATACACACGCGACAATCGGTAACTACGAAAACTATGACAAAAGCAGGTCAAAGGGACAATGGTCATGTGATCACAAATCCAACAGACCTTGGAATAAATAGTCATGAGTTTAAGCTAACCGGCCGTTTCGAGACCACGTCCATTCACGAAGGAAGTGAAGCAGTCTTCGCTAGCATTTGCGGCAGATCGATAGTTACGAAAAATCCATGTATGGGAAAGTTTCCATGTAGAAAGAATATATTTAATATTCGAAAAGTATATTACCATACAATCTAACAAGTGCATACAATCTGATTAAAATCGAGATTACCGATATAAAATAAATCTAGTAGGGACATAAATATGTTAATGTTTAGCGAACCATTGGAATTCTATCTCGGCCTAGGTTTGTGTGACATTCATATCAGGAAGCGTTTTCTTTAGACAGCATATGTTCGAAATGATGTTTTTCGCATAACAAGTCAACAGAACATGACATGCTTGCCAGATTAACTCATTTATAAAATGATCTTAATCAGATTGGCTCGGGTAAGGACGACATCAAATTTTGTCATATGAACTGGAACTCCTGGATACAATTTGCAGTTTGTTGGAGGATGAAAATGTCTTTCTTGGTCTTTGATGTAGCTCTACCACACACACACACACACACACACACACACACACACACACTCACTCGCTCGCGCGCGCGAAAAGGACTAGTAGTGGAGTCAAAGGTAAATTATCTTGTTATATAATGTTCCAGTAGTTTGATTATATGATAAATAAAATTTAAAATCCTGCACTCAACCCACGTGATTCTCTTGTATTCCATTTTGTCTTTATCTTACGAGTTTATCTCATTCTTATCATTTTCTCTCATAACTCATTTTCTTTTTTTCCCATTGTCTTAACTTTTCGTCAGGTTAGTTGATAGTATTTTCTTAATTCCCTTTATAATGACAACTTTTCTTCAACAGTAACATTGCCTTTTATCTGCTGATGAATTTCTTTTTTCGCTTTATAATGACATAACTTTCCTTCAACAGTAATATTGCTTTTTATCTGCTGATGATTTTCTTCCATATTCTGATTGTATAGTGGATAGGTCGTACAGCTTGTACTGTTGCTACATCCATATTTGGAGCCCCGAGTGACCGACTGATTTGAAAGGCTCACCGTTATGGATCACTGCCATCTCACCTCAGCGTGGGTTTGAGTCTCATATTCGGGCAATGTGGGTATGTGAGAATGATTGCTACAAGCTTCTCGTGGGTCGGTGGTTTATTCCAGGGTTTTGATGGGTTCTTCCTCCACCATTTATACTGGCCGCCTTGTTTAGCCTATCTTGTCCTGAAAAATGACCTTGAACCCTACAACAACAACAGTAACATTCGTGGCAGCACAATTTCTGATTTAGAACGATAAAAAAAATTATTTCATTAAACAGAATAGCATATATGTAAACCATAAACCTCATTGGTTTCAGCGGATTGTTTTTATTTCTTAGCATGTGGTGTTATCATGGGGTTATTTTTAGGGGTTGGGGTTGGGGTTGTCTTTGATTACAAACAAACTTTATAACCATTTTAATGGATTCATTAATTTCAAACAGAGTTGGAATTATTATTACAGTTTTCTTTGTACATTGCAAGTTGGATAAAGTCATGTTTGTACATCATATTAGCGAATAAAAAAATACACCGATATTACGACAGAAAAAAGTACAGAACTACTTTGGTCCGGAAGTAATTTTCCTTTCTCTTGCTGAGATAATCAAGATTTTGAAATCCATGATTGCGCATTCTAAGACATGACGCGATCTCATAAATTGTGTAGTTTAGTTTTGATTCTCTTTAGTGTCAAGTCAATTTTCATTATACCTGGCAGATGTTTGAGAATAGAGTAATTCAGGGCACTTACAGTGCCTAGCTGTTATGCTTTTCATTTGCAAAGCTTAATATGTCCAACACAAGCATTTTGACCGGCGGCACATGAGGAAAAAGAAGCCAAACACTCGAATTTCTAAATTGGTGTGTGATTTATGGCGCTGAAACACGAGTTTAAATTGTAGCTAGAGCGTTTCTTACATTTTCCCTTCCACATAATATTTACAATCAAAAGACCAGGCGGATTATTTGAAGTGTCCATTGTTTTGTGTCTTTTATTCACACTCTTTGTCTAATTATGTTCTGTCGAACATGAATTCCTCCAACATTTGTAACTGTTTGCTGTTGCATTAAAACATCTCTTTCTGAAGTATAGTTTTATTTTCTGATACGAAAATAGAAGCCATTATAAAACATTTTAAGTCTCAACTCTTAACTTGAACAATATTATTAACATTAAAAATTAGAAGCAAAGAAATTTTTATTGTTCATATAGCACTTAAAACGTGTATGTCCTAGTACATATAAATAGTTTTGTTTTCATCCTCTGGTTGTTTATTTATATCAAACCTTTTTTGTTTAAATTAGTCCTGTATTTATCAGTCTTACATAGCCCTGACAGGAAATGTCTATTGTAGGCTGTTTGCAAACGACGAAATGAACTAATGGCGATGTTAGTACACGAACTTTGCAACAAAAAGACCATGCAAATTATGTGTGTTTATCACAACCAGTAAATATTATTTCATTGTTAAAGTAGATTCAGTGGTAGGTATTATTAACTAATTCATGAAACATCGTATCTGCAACTGTAAACACGTTTCTCTTAGTCGACCTTCCTTCCTTTCAGTCAAATTAACTGTATAATGGCGTTGATAATGAATCCGCATAGTGTGCAAATAAAGTGACTTTCGGCATATTTGTCTAGAAAGGTAAGTCTGTCGATATATAGGCGAGGAAGAAACTTTTGATTGCAAAGTAGATAATTCATAGACAATTAATATCCAGTCAAAAAGACAGTAGCTTTTCTCTGTCAATCCAAGGCCAAATACTCTAGCTGCAAATAGCGCGACTTATCGCTCATATAGTCCGTATCTACAACTTGTGAAAATAAATAAATTGCGATGCCTTTTAATGTTGTTGATCGTGATAGTCAAAAAGCTGTATGAATCAATTTTTTAATGCAGTCGTCTTTTAGCAGTAAAGACAAATAGACGTGCAGAATTTTGTATTATTATTAGTCATAAAGTTTAAAAATCCTGCTCGAAACGTACCTACCTCATTGATGCGTTGTATGGGTTACATTTTTTTTGGTGTATTGTGAGGGTTACTTTTTTGGAGTGTTGTGACGGTTACCTTTTTGATGTGATGTGAGGGTTACTTTATTGGTGTATTGTGAGGATTACCTTTGTGGTGTGTGGTGATGGTTACCTTACTGGTGTATTGTGAGGATTACCTTTGTGGTGTGTTGTGATGGTTACCTTACTGGTGTATTGTGAGGATTACCTTTGTGGCGTGTTGTAAGTGTTACCTTTGGGGAGTGTAGTGATAGTAACCTTTGTGGTGTGTTGTAAGGGTTATCTTTGTGGTGTATTGTAAGCGTCACCTTATTGGTGTATTGTGAGGATTATCTTTGTGGCGTTTTGTAAGGGTTACCTTTGTGGTGTGTTGTGTGGGTTACCTTTGTGATGTGTTGTAAGGGTTACCTTATTGGTGTATTGTGAGGGTTATGTTGTGTCGTGTTGTAAGGATTACCTAATTCGTGTATTGGAAGCATTACCTATGCAGCGTGTTCTAAGGGTTACCTTATTGGTGTCTTGTGAGGTTTACCTTTGTGGCGTGTTGTAAGGGATACCTTATTGGTGTATTGTGAGGGTTACCTTTGTGGTGTGTAGTAAGGTTTACCTTATTGGTGTATTGTGTGGATTATCTTTGTGGCGTGTTGTAAGGGTTACCTTTGTAGTGTGTTATGCGGGTTACCTTTGTGATGTGTTATAAGTGTTACCTGATTGGTGTATGGTGTTGGTTACATTTGTGGTGTGTTGTAAAGGTTACCTTATTGGTGTATTGTGAGGAATACCTTTGTGGTGTGTTGTAAGGTTTACTTTATTGGTGTATTGTAAGGCATTTCCTTTGTGGCGTGTTGTAAGGGATACCTTTGTGGTGTGTTGTGAGGGCTAATTTGTGGCGTGTTGTAAGGTTTATCTTATTGGTGTATTTTGAGGATTACCTTTGTGGCGTGTTGTAAGGGTTACCTTATTGGTGTATTGTGAGGGTTACCTTTCTGATGTGTTGTTATGGTTACCTATATGGAGTGCTCTGAGGGTTACCTTTGTGGTGTTTTGTGAGGGTTACCTTTAAGGCGTGTTGTAAGAGTTACCTAATTAGTTTATTGTGAGGATTACCTTTGTGGCGTGTGGTAAGGGTTACCTTTGTTGTGTATTGTGAGGTTTAACTTATTGGTGTATTCTGAGGATTATCTTTGTGGCGTGTTGTAAGGGTTACCTGATTGGTATTTTGTGAGGTTTACCTTTGTGGCGTGTTGTAAGGGTTACCTTATTGGTATATTGTATGGACTACCTTTGTGGAGTGTTGTGAGGGTTATTTTATTGGTTTGTTGTAAGGGTTACCTTATTGGTGTATTGTGAGGAATACCTTTGTGGCGTGTTGTAAGGGTTAACTAAGTGGTATATTGTGAGGATTACCTTTGTGGCGTGTTGTAAGGGTTACCTTTGTGGTGTGTTGTGCGATTTACTTTTTTAGTGTGTTGTAAGGGTTACCTGCTCGGTGTGTTTTGCGGGTTACCTTTGTGACGTGTTGTAAGGGTTAACTTTATGAAGTGTTCTGCGGTTTACCTTTGTGATGTGTTTCAAGGGTTACCTGATTGGTGTGTTGAGCTAGTTAGCTTCGTGGAGTGTTGTAAGGGTTACCTTTGTGGTGTGTTGTAAGGGTTACATATGTCGTGTGTTGTAAGGATTACCTTTGTGGCGTGTTGTAAGGGTTACCTTATTGGTATATTATGAGGATTACCCTTATGGCGTGTTGTAAGGGTTACCTTATTGGTGTATTGTGAGGAATACTTTTGTGGTGTGTTGTGAGGGTTACCTTATTGGTGTATTGTGAGGATCACCTTTGTGGCGTGTTGTAAGGTTTACCTTTGTTGTGTGTTGTAAGAGTTACCTTATTGGTGTATTGTAAGGATTACCTTTGTGGCGTGTTGTAAGTGTTATCTTTGTGGTGTATTGTGAGGGTTACCTTTGTGGCGTTTTGAAAGGGTTACCTTATTGGTGTATTGTGAGGAATATCTTAGCGGCATGTTGTAAGGGTTACCTTATTGGTGTATTGTAAGGAATACCTTTGTGGTGTGTTGTAAGGGTTACCTTTGTGGTGTGTTGTAAAGACTACCTTTGTGGTGTGTTGTAATGGTTACCTTATTGGTGTATTGTGAGGATTACCTTTGTGGCGTGTTGTAAGGGTTACATTATTGGTGTAATGTGACGGTTACCTTTGTGGCGTGTTTTATGGTTTACCTTACTGGTGTGTTGTGAGGAATACCTTTGTGGCGTGTTCTAAAGTTTACTTTTGTTGTGTGTTATAAGGGTTACCTGTTTGGTGTATTGTGAGGATTACTTTGTGGCGTGTAGTAAGGGTTACCTTTGTGGTGTGTTGTGAGGGTTTCTTATGTGGCGTGTTGTAAGGGTTACCTTTATGGTTGTGTTGTTAGGATTACCTTTGTGGCGTGTTGTAAGGGTTACCTTATTGGTGAATCATGAGGGTTACCTTTGTGGCGTTTTGTAATGGTTACCTTTGTGTAGTGTTGTGAGTGTTACCTTTTCGGTTTGTTGTAAGCGTTACCTTATTGGTGTATTGTGAGGATTACCTTTGTGGCGTGTAGTAAGGGTTACCTTTGTGGTGTGTTCTGCTGGTTAACTTTGTGATGTATTGTAAGAATTACCTGATTGGTTTGTTGTGCTGTTTACCTTTATGGCGTGTTTTAAGGGTTACCTTATTTGTGTATTGTGAGGATTACCTTTGTCGTATATTGTAAGGGTTACCTCTGTGGTGTGTTGTAAGGGTTACCTTTGTTGTGTGCTTTGCGGGTTACCTTTGTGATGTGTTTTAAGGGTTATCTTATTGGTGTATTTTGAGGATTACCTTTGTGGCGTGTTCTAAGGGTTACCTTATTGGTGTATTGTGAAGATTATCTTTGTGGCGTTTTGTAAGGGTTACCTTATTGGTGTATTGTGAGAATTACATTTGTGGCGTGTTGTAAGGGTTACCTTATTGGTGTATTTTGAGGATTACCTTTGTGATATGTTGTAAGGGTTACCTTATTGGTGTATTGTGAGGATTAGCTTTGTGATGAGTTGTAAGGGTTACCTTTTTGGTGTATTTTGAGGATTACCTTTGTGGCGTGTTCTAAGGGTTACCTTATTGGTGTATTGTGAAGATTACCTTTGTGGCGTATTGTAAGGTTTACCTTTGTGGTTTGTTCTGCGGCTTACCTTTGTGGCCTGTTGCAAAAGTTACCTTATTGGTGTTTTGTGAGGATTACCTTTGTGGCGTGATGTAATTGTTATCTTTGTGATGTGTTGTAAAGGTTACCTTTGTGGTTTGTTCTGCGGCTTATTTTTGTGGCGTGTTGTAAGTGTTACCTTTGTGGTATGTTGTGAGGGTTACTTTTTGGCGTGTTTTAAGGGTTACCTTATTGGTGTATTGTGAGGGTTACCTTTTTGGCGTGTTGTAAGGGTCACCTTACTGGTGTATTGTGAGGGTTACCTTTTTGGCGTGTTGTAAGGTTTACCTTATTAGTATATTCTGAGGAATACCTTTGTGGCGTTTTGTAAGGTTTACTTTTGTTGTGTGTTGTGTTACCTTATTGGTGTGTTGTGAGGATTACCTTTGTTTCGTGTTGTAAGGGTTACCATTGTGGTCTGTTGTGAGGGTTACTTTGTGGCGTGTTGTTAGGGTTACCTTATTGGTGTATTGTGAGAATTACCTTTGTGGCGTGTTGTAACGGTTACCTTTTTGGTGTATTGTTAGGATTTCCTTTGTGGCGTGTTGTAAAGTTTACCTTTGTGGTGTGTTGTGCGGGTTACTTTTGTGGCGTGTTGTAAGGGTTACCTTTGTGGTCTGCTGTGAGGGTTACTTTGTGGCGTGTTGTAAGGGTTACCTTATTGGTGTTTTGTGAGGATTACCTTTGTGGCGTGTTGTAAGGGTTACCTTATTGGTGTATTGTAAGGATTACCTTTGTGCCGTGTTGTATTGTTTACCTTTGTGGAGTGTTGTGAGGGTTACCTTTTTGGTTTATTTTAATGGTTACCTTATTGGTGTGTTGTGAGCAATACCTTAGTGGCGTGTTGTAAGGGTTACTTTTGTGGTGTGTTTTGCGGTTTACCTTTGTGGTGTGTTGTAAGCTTTACCTGATTGTTGTGTTGTGCGGGTTTACCTTTGGTGCGTGTTGTAAAAGTTACCTTTGTGGTGTGTTGTAAAGGTTACATGACGATGTAAAATACTTCGCTCAACCTGAATTATTAATAACAACTTAAAATAAATCTGCGAATTTCAAATTATTTGTCTTCTGCAGCGAATTTCTTGTTATTTGTAACCGTTAGGTTTGTTGATAAAACATAAGAAAAATACTAATCACTTAGCTTCCTCACATTAGCAGATAATGGTCTCCCCATAATAGTTTGATTTGGAAAGCAAACCACACTTGGATCATGCTTACAGATGGAAATGCATTCCTAATGCTCTGTTTTTTTAGGAGTCAACTTCAGATCTCACTATAGATCACGTATTTAACCATATTTTATGCATATTCAATGAAACCTTTCAACTTCGTGCGAAACATTGGCCACTGACGATTCTTCTCCATCTCACTCTTTAGTTAGGTTTCATCAAAGTTTCTCATTTCTGGTTTGGTAATCATTATTATCCCTTAAACAAGGTCTCTCTAGTTTCACCATAGCTGAGTTAGCCGGTTTACACCACGCGCCCATCATGAATCGGACGTAGAGATGATCTCTTGGAGGCCAAGGTTATATTACCGTTTATGTATTAAATATTTTAATACATTTATTTGACATATCTTTTTAAAACTATAATTGACAGACACGATATTTGTTGCTCTGAATCAAGACGAGTGTATCACATAAATCCATGAAGTTACAATAAATCAAGACAATGGCAAATTTGTTTTACTCAACTTCGCTGCCCTCAATTATGGCGATTGTATCACTTTATAACTTCATTTCGTTGCCTTTAATCAAGGCAAGTTAAGCACTATAGCTCCATTTCGTTGCCCCTGTTAATTCGAGTGTATAGTTCAATAACACCAATGTGTTGCCCTCAATCAAGACGAGTGTTACTTTAAAACTTTTTTTTGTTTTGCTTGATCAAGGCTAGTGAATCACTTTGCAACTCCATATCGTTGCCCTCAATCAAGGCGAGAGTATCACTCCATAAATTGAAATATTTTAATAAAGATAGCAAGATTTGTCAGTAATATATTGTTAAATAGCAAATTACGTCAAATTCTGTTATCAAAGGTTCGTGAAACCTGTAGGCAGTAAGTTAAGCTATTCTATTCCCCTGACTTAAGAACGCTCTTGAAAGCAAACGTAGGCTGCATGGACTAAAGAATTCCTCTCCTCTTCACGTATTAATCATGATGAAGGCACACGATACTCAACCAGAGAATAAATCATATGTGATAAACTTTTCTGTTGCCTAATTTAAGTCTCAAATAAATTGTACCGTTAGGTCAAGTTTAAATGTTTCTAAATGCATCTTCAATTTCCTTGTGGCTGAGAAAAAAGAAAAAAAAAAATAGTTTATGTCAACGAATAACTATGAGCTTCTTTTATAAGTATACATACAAATGTGCATTAAAGAGATAAAGGTAAGCATTTGCTGATGAATAATAGCATTGACAAAGATTAGTTCTGTGAATTACAAATTTTTTTCAGAAATTTATAATTACAATTTTGGCACGGTTTCATCAAGAGCTTGTTTCTGTATCTCATCTTGTAATCCGAGTCAGTTGTAGGAACATAAGCAATGCGATCCTAAAGAATTTTGAGTCAATACAATAGTAGTTGGTACACAAATATTCTTAGAATCCATCAGCTGACGCTGACTGATCTTCTTGTGTGTGTGTGTGTGTGTGTGTGTGTGTGTGTGTGTGTGTGTGTGTTAGAGAGAGAGAAAGCATTTTTTATCGTAGTTTTGACATTTTTGATGTCATATTGTTACGATGTCTGCAGTGTATCTTGTGTGTGTGTGTGTTTGTGTGTGTGTGTGTGTGTGAGAGAGAGAGAGAGAGAAAGCATTTTTTATCGTAGTTTTAACATTTTTGATGTCATATTGTTACGATGTCTGCAGTGTATCTTGTGTGTGTGTGTGTCTGTGTGTGTGTGTGTGTGTGTTGAGAGAGAGAGAGCGCATTTTTTAATCGTAGTTTTGACTTTTTTGATGTCATATTGTTACGATGTCTGCAGTGTATCAGTTTATGGTGAAGTATAGCATTGGGGCATCATGCCACAGACATGTAGCATCATGTCCCATCCAGTCACATTATTCTAACAAAAGGCCAACCAGTCCTAACGCTAATTTCTTATTGCTGAGCGCCAAGTGAGGATGCTGTTAGTACCATTTCATAAATCTTTGGTATGACTCAACCAGTGACATTTGAGGGGGCGTTCTAACCAAGTAGGCTAGCGGAGCGGTCTTCATTAAAAAGGACTTTTTTCCCTATTTCCCGATTAGTATCCTAAATGATTACGAAGATCCCTTAAGCTTGACAGTCCCAACTTTTATCATTGTTTGTATCTTACTTTTTCCTACATCTATATCTGGACTTTTCATTAAAATTGGAAAAATAACATAAATCACACATCTTGTGTATCTTTAGTTAGTCATATCAATTGTATCTTCAATTTTACCATCTCAATTACATCTTTAGTTGACCGTATCAATTGTATTAATCCAATTAAGGAAAGAGATATTGAGCACGACAACATGAAGAACTTGAGAACACAAACAAACCCCAAACCTTGATAGTTATAAGTTTTGTTTAGGATTAATGTTATACGATTCAATTTTTTTTTAACTTACCTGCAACGGCAAGCAAGAAATTCTGCCCCACCACCTAGATTCTAATGTTTCCTCCCAGTAAATAAAAATCAGTTGTTTAATTTGAATCCACCCTTTTTTCAGTTGTCTGTCTTGTTTGTGCGTTTACTACACTACTTCTTCCCTTTCTATTCACCGTCCATTCATTTTGCTCTTTTGCTTTACTTTAACAATATATTGCCAACAATTCTAACCTTCGAAAACACCTCGTATACGATTATTATATGTTATTTCAGAATTAAAGACTGGGTTTGTTTCAATACTTCTTAGTTTAATTAAATATTTACGGTAAAGGCAACTGAGGCACTTCTAATAAAGGCTCCCTCTGTGTGCAGACAACTGAAGTTCTTAATTGGAGTTAATTAGATAATATACGTTTCTAAGGTAAAAAAAAGACTGCACGACTGTATGATAACATTCATTCCCTTCGTTCTTCCTTTCTTACATGCGTGCTTATCACTGATTGATTAGCTTATGTACTAACTATAGTAACTTTCTTACCTACGCTGCAGTATTTGACATATGATTCTTATGTCTGGCACGTGACACTCAAAACGAAATAACTACTGTTGATGAAGGTTTATCTCGCACCTAAATCATAGCGTAAAATTGCTCTAGTACGATGTGGGAGTGTTTCAGCACGTGGTTAGTATAACATGTGGATTCAATTTTTGTAAATTTGTTGTCTTCTGTCCATCGGCTGGCACTGAAAACGCTATCCTCCCTTCGCCACACACGCAGGCACACGAGTAACCATTATGTTTGAGCATACGAAAATCATTCTGATTGTTACCAGTTGCTGGGAAAATGGTTCTAAAAATCGTAAATACACCATGTAAAAAATAATTATAAATTCATTTTCACGTTAGGGACATCGCGGTTTGGCCATTTTAGAAATATCGATTAATATTGTTGAACAAAGAACTTCGGTTTTATAATTATTATTCGATTCGTTTATTGCCATTATATCAACAACCTCACCGGTGATATCGTTTTCATTTTGCTTGAACATAATTAATGATTTATTTCGAATCTGCGTGAACAAAGAAGTGCGAATGAACAGGTCTGTACCTCATCTGAGCCATGTATACTTTATCTCGCTGAGAGAAAGCAAAGCCGTCTGATTCTCATTTCCCAGTTAAAATAAACGATTGTCGTTGCATCCCAGAGTAACCCGATTTTAAGGCCCTATTATGAACCTGAAACTAAAGGTAGGTGCGAGACGATAACGACGCCATTTTAAGACTGCTCAGCTATTATTTTTGGTGTAACGTATACATGACGAAAACATTTATTTCATCACATTGCATAACTGGAAATATCGAGGTTATGTGTGTTTGTTATAATCTTCAAATGAGAGTATTCAGACAAATGTTTCCATGGTAACTAAGACTGAATCTTTCTATTCCTTGTCAGGAAGTCTTGCCTCATCAAATAGTTTTGGAGTTAGCCTACGATACTCAAAAGTCGTTTCGACATGAGCATACTTATTTAGAACTAGAGGTGAGCAGTATTACCAATATACCTGGTCACAACTTTCACTCTACCTGCGCTGCGGTACTTTCAAGATATTTAATTGGTAATCTAGGCCACCGACCAATAATACGATGATATATACAAACACAAAATCTATAACCTGAAACAGACGTATACCCTTTGTGTTTATGTTAAAAATTGTATTTTTCTAGTTGCTGCAGTATATGTGATTTGGACTTTTTAAATATAGCTTTAACAGTTGTTCAGTCATATCGCTACGATGTCTGCAGTGTGACAGTTTATAGTGATGTCTAACACTGGGGCATCGTGCCACATACTTGTATCATGTACCACCCATTCACATTATTCTGACATCAGTCCGACCAGTCCTAACACTAACCTCTTAATGCTGAGCGCCAAGCAAGGCAGCTGTTAGTACCATTTTATAAGCTTTTGGTATATGACTCGGCCGGGGATTGAACCCGCTACCTCACGTATCCAACCAAGGCTGACTTACTAGTCACTAGGCCACCGGAGCGGTCGATGATGCAGTATATGGTATATACGATACAGTAGTTGGTATAAATATAATGCAACTCTGTTTATAATAAAATGATTTTGCGTTGAGATAAGGCCATATCGTATTTCTAGAGAATGCTTGTCATACTTCAGTTTATCAAAATACTTTGATCTTGATGATACTTATTAAAGAAAAATGAATGATATTTATCATCTACGAATGCCAAGATACTGCGATAACGAAAATTACCTAAACTATTAGAAGTAGTAACACCATCATGTCTTCTAATTTCTATACAAAGTTTATGACTAGAACATCTGAATTTCGAAATAGCTTTATGGGCATAAGTTATGAATATTTAATTTAATTTAATTTAATTTGTTAGTTTTAACACTTTTTTCTTGTTTAATATTCGTTATATGCTATGGATAATTAAAAGTTCTCTCTAGATGCTGACCTTGTTCCAAAATCAGTGACATTTTTTAAAATTTTGCTTCATCTTTCTCAGAGAAAAAAACCATTGAGTCATGGTCATACCTAGATCACGTGATGTGTAATCATGTACCATTTGGTAACAAACTTCTATTTTTTCCAGAAGAATGAACTTTTGACCCTCATCGGGGTATGTGTCTTGCGTCTTAATTAATCGTATAACTGATGTTTTGATTAAGGCTTTTCATTTTGGCTTAAAAACACTTCTCACATTAAGTTGAATGATGTTGTGACCAGTTTAGGCTGAATTTTATTTTCTTCAAACAATTGAATTTAAGTGATTATTTTCCCTGGAAATCACAAGTGCTCTGACAAAATTCTTGGATTCGACATTTGTTGGAATTTATCCTGAATTCAAACCTGGAATAATGTTTATGTGATTCAACAAGAGACCTGACCACAACAAACACTTCATCACCTTCAATATTGGATCTCATCGGGACTTGAACTGAGTTTTATTCAGGACCTTTATTATTATGACTTGTGTCTTTAATTCCTGGATTATTTTTGGATTTAATTCGCAACACTGTAAGTTCTTTCTGTCATTTTTCACTTTGCATTATATGGAAATAAAGCATTTGTTAAATTTTACACAGTTTGTTATCTTCATTCTTTTTCGTTTTTATTTTAAGACCATAGACTCGTAAGAAAACAAATGTTTCAACATTTAATAATGTTTAATAATTTTGATAATACCTACATTTTGACGTGTGTGTGATTGCATCATTCAATCTAAATTTGACTTGTAGAATCATTCATTTTATGAGATGCTAAAAGCCCAAACAAAAGCAAAATAATAAATGTCTCACGTTTAACAGACAACTTTTATCATCTATCGAAATGAGCAACATGTAACATTTTACAAGGTAGCTACTTCTCCCTATATGTAACTGTTTACACAAATATTTAACACATCTAAAATAGCATGCAAGCACAATAGTTGTCTGTCATATTCGTAAGCATTCACATTACATAAAATACATATTGTTTGCAAAAACGACTTTGAACATTTTAAATACAATGAATCCGTACATCACCACATAATCATACCATAATATTGGTTTTAAAGGCATTTATACGACCCGAGTAGCCTAATTTCTTTTGGTATTAAAAGATAGCCAACATAGATTTGATACTCTGAGCGACTAATGTTTCTTTAGCCTTTGTCCAAGATAATTTCTGATTTAAACAACACCACATATATTTGTCTAATGAAACTGTACCATTTGTGTCCCATTGAAAACTTACTTTTCATAATACCTTAAAACCCTTTAAGGTCTTCCATTGTGAAACTCTGTCATATTTGTCGTATCCAGTTAAATATCATTCCGCTGGTATTTCAAAATCGATCTTTTATGCCTCTGTGTTGTTGCAATGATGTCGTTGTATCGCCAAATTAGCTATATCACAATAATGTCGCTGTATCGGCACAATTAGCTACATTACAATTATGTCGCTGTATCGGCACAATTAGCTACATCACAATGATGTCGCTGTATCAACACAATTAGCTACACCACAATTATGTCACTGTATCGGCACAATTAGCTACATCACTATGATGTCGCTGTATAGACACAATTAGCTACATCACAATGATGTCGCTGTATCAGCACAATTAGCTACATCACAATTATGTCGCTGTATAGACACAATTAGCTGTATCACAATGATGTTGCTGTATAGACACAATTAGCTACATCACAATGATGTTGCTGTATAGACACAATTAGCTACATTACAATGATGTCTCTGTATAGACACTATTAGCTACATTTCTCAATGATGTCGCTGTAAGTAGTATAGGAAAATGAAAGTTTTAGCCCACCACCCCCTCCCACACCTCCTCCCCCACCCCCGCCAAACCCCTCATTTTCCTATACTACTACTATGTAGACATGTATTTTGTAACCAGACAAAACAACAGGTGTTGGAATGCGATAAGCTCTGTCAACAGAAGTGACGAATTTGTTAGAACAGCGTATGTGTGGAATATGATTATTCTAAAGACGGCAAATAGGTTTTACCACAAATTTTTTATCAGATAACAGGATGAAAATTAAACTGTTCATTAGAACGTTTCAGTTAACAAGGCGGAAATTAAACTAGCATTAGAATGAAAATGATATTATTTTAGTTATATTATATCTTAAGTTTAGATAAAATTTTATGTTACTCATATTTTTGTGATATTTTTTTTTCATACTTGCTAACCCTCATTGGTAGAATATCTGTTAACATATTGTCAATAATACGAAATTCACGTAATAAATCATCCATATTATATTTAACTCCTCGTAGGTAAGACCGGATCTGATCAAGTAGTTTCTTGTAAGTTTTAATTGATGTTAAACAACCGTGCTTCCTTATCAAAAGTCTTGGTTCTACTTTTTTACAGGCCGCTGTAAGTGAAACACCAATAGCGGATATGATTAACAAAAAAGGATTTAATGATACCCCACTTGAAATTATACCAGAACAGGTCATTAACAAGGGTAGATATGATATTACTCGAAGGATCTTGTTGTAGTATTTGTAACATTTTTTTACACACCAAAGTTTTTTATGATAATATTTATAGTATTGTATTAGTGCGTCTACATCATGTTTTGGAATATCTTTTGAAATATGATTGAAATCAACTATACTTCTTTTCATTATAATATTAGTTCACATAGTCCTATGTTTGGGTAATCAAAATAAGAGCTGGTTGTTCAGCTATAAATTCCAAACACCAGAGAAAAATTTCTAATTTTAAAGTTTTATCAACTGGTTCAAATACAAATTCTTCTTCGGAATTTTGGTTTATTATTACAGATAATACTCCAGATGAGTCATCATTTGGATGACGAGATAGATATTTGGTAGATATTCTAAACTTTGCACTGCTAAGCACTGACAATCTATACACACCGGTAACTTCTGCAATATATTTTATAGAATTATTTTTTGGTGTCAACCTAGTATAACCGGATGCAACAGTATACACAATATTTTTAATCTGTTTGTGAGGAATTTTAATCATATTCGTTTTCTCAACAATATTAGGAATTCCACTAATAATATCATTGAGTTTTGTGTTAATATCATTGAGTTTTGTGTTAATATTAGCGAGTGTAATGTTAACATTTGATGGATTTCCAAAAAATTCATCTCTAATTTTGTTTATGTTTCTGCGAAAACTTAAAAATGTGTTCACGTGCCTGGTAAAATCAGTTTTGAGCGCTGTGATTTCATTATTAATTGAAGCGTCCCAATCATTGACGTATTTTTTAGTGACAGCATCCCCATCCTCAGTTGGGTTTCCAAGATCAGTAATCTTGTTTTGTGTCATAACAATATTCCCACTTGGATTTCGTACAACTACATCTGACAGTTTAACGTTACTCGTCTTTAATCGTCCTTCTTTGTCCTGGAAAATGACGACTTCATCTGGATCTACGCTGGTAAGATTTAGTAAATTATTGATTTCATTTTTGAGCTGATCAAGAGTTGCATATTTGGATAAGTCACCTTGGTAACCTTTTGTGGATAAATCTGATAGTGTTCCAAATTTTGGATAGTAGCTCATTATTTACTGTCCTAGATAAAATTATCAACCCTAGTTTAATATTATATAAAATGGCAAAATCGTTGATATTAAACTTTGATACAGAGAGACTAGTGAAGCATAAACATAACAATGAACTTCCTGATTGTCATTATCTTATTGTTGGGCGAACAGGATCGGGGAAAACAAATTTGCTTATGAATTTGCTTCTTGGTGATAATTTTAACTACGACAGAGTTTATATTTACACAATCAATCCACAGCAAGATAAGTATGAGTTATTAAGCGAATATAATAACAAGCTTCGTGATGATCTTAAAGCTGGTGAAGATTTTTTTTATAATTAGGCAGCCAGAAGATCTTATTCCAGTTAATCAACTTGATGCAGATGAACATAAGATAGTAGTTTTTGACGATATTCCTCTAAATAACATGGAGATGAATAAAATAAGAACATATTTCTCACTGTCACGTAACAAACAGTGTAATTCTGTTTATCTCGCTCAAGGATTGTTTTATATTATTTCCAGGACTGGGCAATGTTGACGTTAGAAATATTGCAAGCGAACAATACGGTGACGTGACAAAAGATAAGTTTATTGAACTTTACCATAATGGTACAAAAGATAAATATAACTTTTTCTTGTTTGATAAACTTACAAATGATCCAACTAAAATGTTTCGCTGTTGTATTAACAGTTACTTACAGTAAAGCGTTTCAATTTTATAAAATTTATAATTATAATAATGGACAAACAAGCAAGATACAGACAACACATAGAAGATCTAAAAAAACTTGCTCAATCTCAGACATCACTTAAGCAAAAAGTACACGAACCACGACGTGGGCAAGTAACTGCTACAGAAGCAACAGCTACAATTTTCAAGCCGGTTACTGAAGCACTATTAGGTAAACAACCTGAAACTAAACCACTATCAGAAGAAGAACTTAAACAACTGCAGGAAAAAGGCTTGGTTGGAATTGTTAAAGAACAACAGGAAGCAGCTGCTGCAAAACGTGTTACTAGATCTGATGAAGAAAAAAGAAAACTGATTGAGGCACTTACAGCAAATATAGCTGATCCTGCGGCTAGACAAGTTGAAACAGATCGATTGATAGACAATCCGCTGGAACTTGAGCGAAGATTAGCAGAGTTAACAACACAAGGAATAACAAATATTATAACAAATTTATCAGGAGATATAAAAGATATCAAAGAGGAGCAACAAAGAGTTGGTGAGCTTACTGTAAAGTTTATGGAAGTTGGAGATCAAAGATTTCATTTTATAAAAAGAGCAAATGATCAGATAAAAGGTATTGAATATGATGATTTTTTAAAGAATGAAAATATAAGGGGTATTGATGATATAAGCAAGTGGACTGATGTAGAATATCAAACATTACTCGATAGATTAGATGTAATATTTAAAGACGGAGCTGCTGCTAAAGATGAAATAAACACGGTTACAGAAATTGATGATATGATTCCACTTTATGATAGAATGAGAAACGGTGTCATTGCTCTCACGTTTAAAAAAACAGCAGAAAATAGTAGAGCAAAACCTTTTGGTAGTGGGTGGAGTTTTAGAAGGAAACTTTTTACTTTTGATAAATCTCGTATACAAAAAAGTAGAGTAAGAACAGGAACTGGTGTAAAAGTATTTACATCAACAACTGAAATGATAGGTAGATTAATGTTATTAATATCATCAAAGGAAGCTGGGAATGTTAGTGTTGAACTTGATAATGAAATCATTGACATACTTGATCATCTAAGAACGAGTGAATTATTAACATCTGACAAATATGAAACTTTACACCGCGACTTAATTTTGTAAAATGATATAATATTAAAGGAATGCAAACAACATTATTACTAAACTCTAGTGAGTCTGCGCTAGATAGCGCAAATTTCTCAGTAAATTATATTCCACCTATCCAACTAGATCCTAGAAAACAATATGAAATTGGATTAATTTCTTGTACTTGCTGGAATGCTATGCCTAACGTGAAAAATGATGTTAACGATGAAATGTATTTTACTCTGATTACAACATCTCCAATATCTACAACAACAAAAAAATAAAAATTCCGCAAGGAGCTTATAATATTACTGATCTAAACAAGACAATCAAAGAGCTCATCACAAAAGCTGACGGTGTGGCTGATAATTTTGAATTGGCAGCAAATTATAACACATTGCGAACTAGGATAACTTTGAAAAATATAGTAATCAGTCTTGAACCAAGAGAAAGAAGTATTGCACAACTGTTAGGATTTACTGAAAAAACTTACACTGCACTTGATCAGCCTATTACATATGACAGTGAACTGCCAGCAAATATAACAGAAGTAAATCCAATATTAGTAAATTGTTCTATTGCTTCTGGTTCTTATACATCAAAAGGTAGCAAAGGTCAAACGATTTACAGTTTCTCACCAGAAGTCCCGCCAGGTTCTCTCATGCAAATAACTCCACGACATATTATATATTATCCTTTAAACGTTGAAGATCAAATATCAAGTATAATAATGCAATTGACAGATCAATCAGGAAAACAGTTACATGTTAATAATGAAGTTGTAACTTATTATTTACATCTACGCGAGCAAAAGTAAAAAGTATGCAACATTAAATATAATGAAACAAAGAAAAAAAGTTTATCGAAGAAAAATAGTAGGAGGATTTTTTGGAAATATATTCACTAAAGTTTTTGAAAATATTCCAGGTATAGCACGTAAAGTTGCACCAATTGCTATTGATGCTGGTAAAGCTTTTGCAACTGGGGCTGCATCTGCCGCTGGGACTGCGGTGGGACAAAAAATAGCTGATAAAATAAAAGGTGATCCACCGACTGCATCTGAAATAAAACAAGCTATCTCAGAAATCGCTCAACAAAAGAAACTCAAAAAGCTATGATAACAACAACAAAAAAATTATTATCACTAAAGGGCGAGCAGATCATACAAAAATTAATATCTAAAGTAACAGTGCCACAATAAAATTTTATATAATCTAATAAAATAAAATGTCTGTTAAAAATTATCTCGAGTTAACAGAAACTTATGACATCGACAACGATGTGACAGAATTCGAGTTTGTTGAGTATCTTGATGAAAATTCTAACGAACCAAATAAAGCTGGTATTAGATCCTTTAACACCAGAGACGAAGATGTATTTCTACTGGCACATAAGGCTATGTTAGAAGTTCGTGGTCAGATTATGACAGTAGCCAATCCACCTGCTGCAATTGCAGTTGGAGCAGAAGTAGCTCTTATAAATAACGGCTGGTGTTTGTTCAAAAGTGCTAGATATCAACTGGCCAATCAAACTATAGAAGATATCTCAAGTCATCTACAAGTTGCAAGTACAATTTTGAATATTATTTCGTTTTCCGACGATTACTCGAGATCAACTGCAACTAATATGATGTGGTTTAAAGATACTGGACGGGGTATAGCTGAATCAACAGAATTTTTAAAGAGAGGCGCTATAGTACATGGAGCTGATGCTGATGCAAATGCTGTAATTGTGAGAGATTTTCTCATTGCTAATGCAGACGCGCTAGGTATTCACGCACCAGGTGCAGCTGCTAATGCAGACGCCACAAGAGTTTCTCTTATAGCAGCTTTAAATAATCTAAATATAACACCACCAGCTGCAGACGCAAACGGTACTGCGATGTTAAATTTACTTCTTAACACACTTGACGTGAGAAATCCACGCTTTAACGATGGTTTTGCTAGGCGAAGAAAACTTGCAGCAGGATCACTTCAAATTACAATGATGCTTCCGCTAAGCACAATTTTCGGCTTTTGTCGCGATCATGATAAAGTATTTCGCGGAGTAAAACATACTCTTATTTTAGATCGAGCAGACCAAAACGATTGCTTGTTTAGATCTGGAGGAGTTGATGTACAGTTTATCATAAACAAACTTGCTTTGTGGATGCCACGTATAACACCATCAATCACTAAAATGTCAGAACTAAATAGTACGCTTGATAAACATACAAACAGAATTTATTTTAAGCAGCATAAGATATATCAGAGAGCGGTTCCAAATACTACTGACTACACATGGAGGGTCACAACAACATCAAGCGAACAACTGCCGAGAAATATCTTTGTCGTATTTCAACAGCAAGCCCGACGAGGTAACCAACAACAAAATAATGCAATATTTGATCACTCTGATGTCAGACGAATATATGCTAGATTAAATTCAAAGCAAAATCCAGAACGAGCTATCGAGTGCAATTTTGCTGATGACGTTAATAAAAATATTTCTCGACCGTACATGTACCTGCTTGATGCAATACAAAAATATCAAGATGTTGAAGATGGAACTCAAATATCAGCAGAGGAATATCGTACGCTTTATCCTATATTTCATTTTGATGTTAGTAAACATAACGAGCTAAATGTAGACAGCACAGCGGATATTGAAATTACCTGGACACTTGGGGCGGTTCCAGTAGCGCCGTTGTACGTATACGCATTAGTGATTAGTGATAGATTTATCACGGTAGATTCTATTGCAGGTAAAATGAAAGTTCAAGTTTAATCTACAGTTGTTATATAAAATGACAAAATATATTGTAAAAGAAGTATATTTGACTGATGGCCAGGTTAAAAAATTAGTATCTGCTATTGCAAAGCGAGAACAGGAATCATTAAAATTCAATCCTAATATTTCTGATGGTGTTTTAACAAAATTAATGCTAACAAAAAATCAAGTAAAAAAGTATGATCGTAAAAAAACTTTTGTTTTAAATTTGAGTGCTGCACAAATGACAGCGATGGCAAACGACATTGTCGTTAAAGGTGGTTTTCTTGGTCCAGCATTATCAGTATTAACTAGTACAATAATACCTAAAATTTTACCAGTCTTAGGCACATTAGGACTAGCAGCAGCGTCTAGAGCAATATCTGGCGCAACGAAGAAAGCAGTCGCAGGTAATGGTATCATTCGTGGAAGTGGAATAAAAAAATTGTAAATTTTATGTAAATAATATATTATAATGCCACAAAAGAAAAAGAAATCGCCAACAACAAAAAAAAGAAAATAATAAAAACAAAATCGCCAACACCAAAATGCAAATGCAAATGCAATCAACCAAAACAAGGAGGAATTATTCCAATCGCTCCACTTTTCGCGGGACTAGCGGGAAGTCTGCTGCCAAATCTTTTAGGAATCGGACGTGGTCTAACAATACCGGGAACTCGACCACCCCGTTGAGTAATTTTGATATCATTGATAAGTTAAAAGCGGTTCCTGGATTTCACGGAGTTTATTCTAAAGATGAACTCGCAGCAATAAAATCACCATCAGCTGTAAGTTCGTGTGTTATTAATATACAAGATTTTAATGACGGATCCGGCACGCATTGGGTAGCAGTTTATAATAATAATTATTTTGACTCGTTTGGACTTTCTCCAAGCGATGTAATAAAAAAGTATATGAATAAAAAATTTAACAAGATATATTATTCATCAAGTCAACTCCAACCTGTTGGAACGTCTGCTTGCGGATATTATTGTATTATGTTTATCCAACAGATGAGCAGAAATCTTAACTTTTTAAAATTTATTTTACAGTTTGACAAGCATCCTTCTCACGCTAATGATGAGATCGCAATAAATTTTATCTAAACTTAAAAATAGAATAATGTCAACATACTGTCTCAAGTGTAGAACTAAAACAGAAAATATTAATGAAACAACAGAAAAAACAAAAAACAACAGGATAATATTAAAAATCTTTTGTGCCGTCTGTGGAAAAAGAAAAATATGTTTTTAAAGAAAGTGTCCCCAGCGACAGTATCCTCAGAGATGTCGCTAGGATCTGGTTATCCTGATATTATTTTAGTCGCCGACTAAAAATATAGAATGATATGCAACTGTGATTCTGACAGATTTGTGTCTTGAGCAAAGTAAAATTGTCGCATACTGTCAATGTTGTAACAACAGAGAAATAATAGGGTCAGGTATAGATATACATAAAATTATTGGAAAATTACCAAAACCAAAAGGCGGTTGGACATTGCCAGGCCATCGGTATACTGGTCCGCGGAATCCGCTAGATCAACAACTAGATGAAAACGACAATCCATTGCCAGGTCAAGAGCCTTATAATCAAGTGGATGCAATAGCGATGCGTCATGATATCTGTTATCGTGATCATGAAAACTCGAAAGCAGATTGTGATAAAGGGATGTTAGACGAATTACGTGATATGGAGCCAACAAATCTACAGGAACGTTTTGATAGAAAATTTGTTCAGGGAATGATAGGAGCAAAATATAAACTCGGACTCGGATCGTCTCGACTCGGTAAAAAAGTATACGATGATCTTGCAGTCGAGCTGCACAGACCTAAAAAAATGTTCCCACGACGTAAAGTTGTCGCTAATGGTGTAGATGATATCTGGGCAATAGATTTGGTGGATGTATCCAATCTAGCTCAGTTTAACGTTGGCACGGATGGTGCTCCAAAAAGGTATTTGTTTAATGTTATAGATGTTTTTAGCAAATACGCTTTCAGTGTACCTGTTTCGGATAAGACAGGAACTTCAATGACTGATGCGCTAAAACAAATAATAACGATTACAGAAAGAAAACCAAACAAAATCTGGACTGATCACGGATCCGATTTCTTTAACAAAAAGTTTGAACAGTCTCTAGAACAAAATAATATAAAAAGGTATGTTACAGGAAACGAAGGTAAAAGCGTTGTTGTTGAGAGATTTAATCGCACGCTAAACGAGAAATTACACAAACATATGACAGCTAAAAACACCAACAGGTACATCGATGACCTTTCTTAAATCGTAGGTGAATATAATAACACAAAACATAGAACCATCAAAATGACACCTAAAAAGCTATTAAAAATCCAATATTTGCAAATGAAAACATGTACCGCAGACATAGATTTAAGGTTGGTGATAAAGTTAGAATTTCTTTGACAAAAAAGGTATTTGCAAAAGGATTTACTCCGAACTGCAGCGAAGAAGTATTTGTAGTTGATAAGGTACTTTTCACAATACCTGTAACGTACGTTTTCAAAGATCTGGCAGGGGAACCGATCGTAGGTAGTTTTTATGAACAAGAACTACAGAAAACTGAGTAGGATGTTTTTGTTATCGAGAAAGTAATTAGAAAAAAAGGAAATAAAAGTTTAGTCAAATGGCGTGGGTATAGTGATAAATTTAACAGTTGGATCCCAACTAAGCAGATTATGATATAATGTTATTATAAATTTTCTCATACTTTTGTTTGACAGATTTACATTTTACTGGTTTACATAACGATATTAGATACTGCTTACGATCGTCAGAGATCGTCATTAGATTAAAAATCTTCACAAATATGAAATCGAATTAGATATTTTTATGTCGGCCTGGAATCCTGATGTTTAAGAAAGGTTTGATTAACTGCCAAAACAGTTGTTGTTCGGCAACGGTAAAATTAAATTTCATTATTTTTTTTTGCAATGTGATACTTGACATTATATCGTTTAGTTGTTGGTCTGCTGTAATTTGATCTGTCAGCAACAGTGAATATTTCACCATCATCATCAGATTCGCTGTTATATAAAATATCATCTTCATTACAACCAATAGATTTGTCTATGAAATCTTTGGAAAATGTGACCTCATCACTGGCGACCTTATCGCTGGCGACTTTGTCGCTAGTATCTTCTTCGTAGAGTTCAGCGAGTCGTTTCATCAAGTCCATTATTATAATACATTTTTATCTAATTTATTATTATAAGATGACTGATTAGATAAAATAACACCAAAAAGTTAATATATTAAATTACAACAAACTAGCCGAAGCGGTAAGAAAATGTTTGTTGGGTTATAGTGTTGACGTTATTGTAATGCAAGGTGATTCTCATAAAATATTGCTAACAGAAGCAGAAAAGAATAAAATTAATGAAAGTGCAGTAACGACGCTAAAATTTAATCACAATGATATCATATCATATGCTCATCATTGCTTGACTAAAACCGAGCTATCAAATATCATATCTAAAACCAATCCTAGCATCGTATTCTCTTGAAAAAGCTGATTTTATTGCTCCATCAGCCACAAATTTTACTGCTCTGGAATTTATCTTATAATGCTTTACCGCAGCTGTAATCGATTTGAATTCGATCTCCTCATCCGTTTCAAGGTTTTTTGAAATAACAGGTTTTGCTGGACATCTAAAATTAATACCATCACCTCGTCCTTTTCTCACATTTTCCTGTTGGGTAACTAGTTCTAGATTTTCCAATCGTTTGTCAGTCTTTACGTTATTGATGTGATTAATAACAAGACCATAGGGTATAGATCCGTTGAACACCTCGTAAATAAAACGATGACCATACTAATGAACTTGATTTGGCGATGTTCCTCTAACAGTTACCCTGATATATTCCATATTACTCATAGTACCAAGAACTTTTTTAGTTTTTCTGTTTCTAATAATACCGCGATCGTTAGCCTCGTATAAATCAAAGACCGGATGCGGCTGAAACTCATCTTGTAAGGATAAGTTTTCAATGTTGTCATCAGTGACTTTATCGTTCACGTGATATACACGCTGTCCCTCTGGAATATCATCGCAAAACAACGTGTAAATAAAATCTTTTCTAAACATTGCAATCCTCTCGGCATTATCTCCCTTTACACTAATCGTATAACCCGCTGACGTTAATTTGCCAACAGATATTCTAGTTTTGATGTTAATAACTGAACCAAATACATTTCCAGCGTATAAGTTGTATTTTGGGTGAACATGATAAATCTCTTGCTCACGTGCGCTTGTCAGATTTACTGTCATTATATTATAGGCGTATTTTTTATCTCTAATTGATTTTTAGCGCATGCGCAGTGTGAGATAAAGTTATACTTTGGGTGAATTTGATATGCTTCTTGCTCACATGTGTTTGTTAGATTTGCTGTCATTATACTATAGGTGATTTTTTTATCTTCAATTAATTTTTAGCGCATGCGCAGTGTGAGGAAATTATCAATTAGATATTTCATTATAGTATAATAATGTTAAAATTACGTGATATAGCTAAGAGAAGTCTTATGGGAGAACCTGATAAAATAGCGACTGCTTTCGCAGGTTTTGATAATAGTTATCAGTTTGATAATCAAATTGTTTTAGTAAATTTTAATGCAGCAAATCTTTACCACCTACTACAGACAACTGTAAAACGTGAGCTCGAAAAATACAAAAGTATCAGATTATTTGTGCAATATTATGTTATATTTTCAAAGTTAGTTATAACGGAAGAATTAACTAACAAGGAAATTGCAGAACCTTATATGAACGCAAAATCAAGACGTGTTTTGCTTGGGACTGATCTTTTATCACTATCTGATGAAATACACCAAGAAATCTGGAAAAAATAGAGGAATTCGCTGAATTAGGTTCGGGTTGGAAGTTTGAAATGATCAAAGAAATATTGTTTCACACGATGAAATATAACGCATTACGAGGTAGTTCATACATCGACCTGCCACCAAAAATAAAAAGTAAAAGATGTATAAACATCAAAAACGTAGATAACAAGTGTTTCCAATGGGCTGTTCTTTCCGCACTATTTCCAGCAGAAAAACACGCTGATCGCGTTGAAAAATATATCAGTCACGTGTCTAGATTAAATTTTAAAGATATTAACTTTCCTGTTGCAGAAAATCAAATACCAAAATTTGAAAAGCAAAATAATGTTTCAATTAACGTTTTCGGACTAGATGAAAATGAGGATGTATACCCGAGATATATTTCAGAAAAAGCTTCACAATCGACTATAGATTTACTGTTTTACAAAAATCATTACGTTTGGATTAAAAACTTTAACGGACTAGTTGGTAAACACTACAATAAAAATAGGAACAAAAATTTCTTTTGTTACCGCTTCTTGCATGGTTGTGCTAACAATGAAACATTACAAAAGCATTTGCAGTACTGTAATGATGTGCAAAAAATAACAATGCCTTCTAAAAAAGATAATGTGTTACAGTTTGTCCATCATAATCACAAACTAAATATTCCTTTCGTTATATACGCTGATTTTTAGTGTTTACTTCAACCTGTACTTGGCGTAGAAAATAATCCTAATCAATCGAGTACAAGAAAAGTTCAAAATCATGTTCCGTGTGGAGTAGCGTATAAGGTAGTTTGTTGTACTGATTCTAGATTATCTAAATCAATCAAATTATATCGTGGTAAAAATCCAGCTGTTTGGCTTCTCAAGCAGTTGATTAACGAAGTTGATAATATATTTACTCGTTTGAAAAAAGTAACGCCAATGTTAAAATTAACACTTCAACAAGAATCCGATCACGAGCAAGCGAAAATGTGTCACATTTGTGAAAAAGCTTTTGACTCTGACAACAAAAAAGTACATGACCTTTGTCATTTGATTGGACAGTATCGTGGAGCGGCTCATAATCAGTGTAATTTAAAATTTCATGCTCCAGATTTTATTCCGGTTATTCTTCACAATTTTCGAGGATATGATAGCCATATTATAGTAGAAGCTTTTGGTGATCCTGATATAAAATCTCGTCTAAAACTCGATAACGTCATCAAATGCATCCCAAATAACTTTGAAAAGTACATGTCAGTTACGCTAGGTAAATTGCGTTTTATTGACAGCCTGCAGTTTATGGCAGCCTCGTTAGATGAGCTAGTGAAAGGTTGTAGTAAATTTAATAACCTAAGAGACTGTTTTGGAGATAAATTTAATCTACTAGCTAAAAAAGGAGTTTTTCCATACGAATACCTCGACGACTGGAGTAAATTTGATGAAACATCTTTACCTGGAAAAGATAAATTTTACTCACCACTTAAAAATGAAAATATAACAGATGATGAGTACAGGTATGCACAAGATATCTGGAAAGAGTTTGATTGTGAGACTTTTGGTGATTATCATGATTTGTATTTGAAAACTGACGTGTTATTATTAGCAGATGTTTTTGAAAGTTTTCGTGAAGTTAGTTATAATAATTACGGACTAGATCCTTGCTGATATTATTATGCCCCTGGACTGTCATGGGATGCTCTGCTAAAGTTTAGTAAGGTAAGGTTGGAATTACTGACTGATGTTGATATGTTCAATTTTATTGAAAAACGTATCCGAGGCGGTATTAGCGTGATAACAAAAAAATATGCTGAAGCAAACAACAAATATTTGAAACAGTATAACCCTGACCTTCCTTCGAAGTATATAGTTTATCTAGATTGTAATAACTTGTACGGGTATTCGATGGCAGAACCAATGCCTCTTGGTGGATTTCATTGGATCACGGCTGATCGATTTCTATCGGAGACAGAAATAAAGATACCCGAAGATGTTTCGTAATTCGTTGAAGTTGATCTTGATTATCCAAATTCGCTACACAAATTACATAACGATTACCCTTTCTGTGCGGAATCGATGGTCATAGATTATAGTTTGTTATCAAGAGAACAACAAGCGTTAGCATCACCAAGGCAACATTCCATGGTCAAGAAACTGGTACCAAATTTACTTGATAAGAATAATTACGTTTTGCATTACAAAGTTTTAAAACAAGCAGTCGATGCTGGTCTTGTGTTGAGAAAGGTTCATCGTGTACTAAAATTTAATCAGTCGCCGTGGATGAGAGGTTATATTAACTCAAACACTTCAAGAAGGGCTGCAGCGAAAACAGAGTTTGAAAAAAACTTCTTTAAACTGATGAACAATTCCGTTTTTGGTAAGACGATGGAGAATATTAGGAAACGTGTAAATATTGAAATAGTTAATGATGTCAATCGCAGAAACAAACTTGTGTCAGACGATGATTTTGTGAGCATGAAAATATTTAATGAAAATCTTGTTGCGATACAAAGAAGAAAAGTAAATCTAAAACTAAACAAGCCGATCTATGTTGGAGCTGCAGTGTTAGATTTATCAAAGTGGCTGATGTACGATTTTCATTACACTTTTGTTAAAAATCAGTGGCCGGCTAGTAGATTATTGTTTACTGATACTGATTCGCTCGTATATGAAATCGAATGTGAGGACATCTATCAGGACATGTACAATAATCGACATCTGTTTGATCTTTCCGATTATCCACGTGACAGTAAATTTCACGACAACACAAATAAAAAGGTTATTGGTAAGTTTAAAGATGAAATGAACTCAAGCGCTATCAAATATTTTATCGGATTACGCAGCAAAATGTATGCCGTATTGCTAGATAATAATAAAATAACGAAAAAAGCAAAAGGTCTGCCTCGTGATTTTGTTAAAAAGTTTATGAAATTTGATAACTACAGGTATGCGCTTGATGGCGGTGTTAGTTTTATGAGAGCTATGGCAATTCGAACTAATCATCATAAACTCGAAACAGATGTCATTATCAAACGTGGATTGTATAATTTTGATGACAAACGCTATTGTAAAAATGGGGTAGATACATTTGCCCTTGGGTATTGTCATGATGATAGATCTATACTCGACATTATCTTTTCCAACTGAAATTTTATCTAAACTTATAAAATAATGTTTGAAAATTTGACAATGACAAATAGCTACAATAGTAACATCAAATATCTAATGATGGACGGTAAACAATTGACAGTTGAATTTAATAATGAAACATCAGTTATATGTTTTAATGGAACACGTGACAAGTTAAAACTTTCGCTCATCAGATCTGTTAACAGCGTGTATTTCAATTATCTCGAACAATTGTATCAAAAATTGCTAGCGGAATTTAAAAACTTTCACAGCCCCATTAGCCAACAAAACTATACTAAACTCACAATTGATATCGATCGGTCAAAGGTGTATTTTATCGACAAAAAATATCCTCTGAACAAACCAGAAATGAAAGATTTGTTTGAGTCCCATCGCTGTGTGAGCGGTAAAGTAAAATTTAGTATCTATAGTCGTGATAGTGAAGTATTTTTAATATCAACAGTTGAAACATTAATCATTGGTAATGAGATATAAAATAATATCATTTTCATTCTAATGCTAGTTTAATTTTCACCTTGTTAACTGAAACGTTCTAATGCACAGTTTAATTTTCATCCTGTTATCTGATAAAAAAAATTGTGGTAAAACCTATTTGCCGTCTTTAGAATAATCATATTCCACACATACGCTGTTCTAACAAATTCGTCACTTCTGTTGACAGAGCTTATCGCATTCCAACACCTGTTGTTTTGTCTGGTTACAAAATATGTCTACATAGTAGTAGTAGAGTGAAATGAGGGGTTTGGCGGGGGTGGGGGAGGAGGTGTGGGAGGGGTGGGGCCAAAACCCTCATTGTCCTATACTACTCTGTATCAGCACAATTAGCTACATCACAATGATGTCGCTGTATAGACACAATTAACTACATCACAATGATGTTGCTGTATAGACACAATTAGCTACATTACAATGATGTCGCTGTATAGACACAATTAGCTACATTACAATGATGTCGCTGTATAGACACAATTAGCTACATCACAATGATGTCGCTGTATAGACACAATTAACTACATCACAATGATGTTGCTGTATAGACACAATTAGCTACATTACAATGATGTCGCTGTATAGACACAATTAGCTACATTACAATGATGTCGCTGTATAGACACAATTAGCTACATCACAATGATGTCGCTGTATAGACACAATTAGCTACATCAGCAGCAAATAAGAGTGCTAACATTAACGAAAAATTATGAAATATAAATGCCTCTTCTACAAAGTTTATTCAGGAACCGAATCAAATAGTGAATAAACAAAGAAAATAATAATGGACTCAAAACACAACCTTGTATAGTCCCCCTCATATAATCAAATCATTCGGCTAAGCATTCACCTGACTGTGCACATGACCGCAATTAACAATGCATTGAATATAAAATGGTTAAATATTTCCACTGATATATTCTGAGGCAAGACACATCCACAATTTAATGTTTTCGATCTTGTAAGACGCTTTAGAAAAATCTACATCTAAACAGTAAAGTATGTACCCTTCCTCCCAATGTGAAATATATATATATATATATATATATATATATATATATATATATATATATATATATATATATATATATATATATATATATATATATATATATATATATATATATATATATATATATATATGTGTGTGTGTGTGTGTGTGTGTGTGTGTGTGTGTGAATATGACTGTAGAATGAATATTTTATCGGTAGTGGAATATCCCCGCCAAAACCCAACTTGTGCTTCGTGAAAAATGCAATTTCTTTCAGTTCATTCGTATAAACGCTTATTTAAAATTTAGGAAAGATTTTGTACATAGCAGTAACCAATTAATTATATACCCCTAAAAGTATTAGGATCATCCAAGGAGCCATTTATGTGTGGCAGCCATCTAATGCCTCTTCCCCATGAACCTAAAAAACATAGCAGTATTGCAAACTTTTAAACATAGCTGCTTACAATGGTTTACTAAGCTGCATAGTAAGCTTAAAAAAGCCAATTCCTATCCCATTTGGACTGCATGACTTTCCAGATTTGAGTTTAATTATGTGTGCAACTTCATTTAGTGTCACAGTCCGGATCATGGCTATTCAAAAGGAGGTAACTTTTCATTATTATTATCATCATAATTTTTTTTTAAATCTAGTCGTATGTTCTTAACATAATTATACCACTCTGTGCCAGATATGTTAGATTTGCTAAACTAAACCTAGTACAACAGGATATAAGCGTTTTCCAAACATTTTGTGAACTAACTCTCACAAAAACAAGAAAGTTCTTTTTTCACTTGGTAGTCAGGAAAATAATTGCCGAGTAATCATGTTTTGAAATAAATTATATTAACAGCGTGTTTTTTTTTTTTAGCGAAATAGCCACATTCCAAAACTAATTTTATAAATTACTGCATTTGTCACAAATAAATATTTAATTTTGCAAAAGTAAATATCGTTATGACCCTTTATTCTTATATTTGGCACCTGTCCTATTTGCCAACGTTGTGGTCAAATGGGATTTTGTGAATTATATGCGGGCCAAATCCAATTTGGGGAAAAATTTCAAATTCAAGCAAACAAAACCGCTTCCTTATTTAATCATATACTAGCTTATGTCAATGTGTATCACTTTGTCAAATTGTGAATCATCCTCAGATTTTCAGTAGAGTAGATGTTTTCTGTTTGAATAATGCCTAATTTGTTATGTCCACTAAATTTCTTCTCGTTTCTTTAGTTACAGTTGTTCCAACGTATACGGTAATTATTATACGCATAGAACATTTATCCACTATATGGTTCTGACCGTTTAATTTTCAGAGGGAGGGGTCTGCGATTATCTTTTGATTTATTTTATTTTATTGTGTTTCAAGATAATAATTTTCTTTCAAAATAAACAATGGATATAAATAATATAGTGTTATAAATCAGATCCAGATAATTTTTACAGCTATTGACAGACGGAAATTATAAACATACAGTACCAGTCCTAAGTCCCAGAAGATTAAATTGATGGTCCCTAGTACCTTAGCGCACATCATTTATATTCAGAAATTTTTCGTGATGACCACCTCTACTAATAACTCTAAAATACGTCTAGACAGAGCTCTGGTGTCCTATGTAATTGTTCTAATACGTTGGTGTTATTTTATATGTCGATGTTTCGTTGAAACATTTGAACCACATTTCAAGTTTGGTGTGCATTCAATAAACTGTTCAATTTCCGAAACGAAAATATATGTTGATAACGAAGGATCTTCACCTCGAATATTTACAAAATAAAACACTCCAGTGATACATTTGTACAAAGACAGAGATGTAGATTAGAGAATAAATTACGTAGACCTCACTTTGACCAAGACGATAAAAATGGTGTACTATTCTAATCAACTTAATTAACCTGGACGTTGCAAAGGTTATTCACGACAAATCCAACTTTAGGAAAAATGTCGAATACTTGAATATGTTAATGCTATGCTAAGTACGTGTATTTATTTGTAAAACTGCTAACTATCATATTCTCAGGTAAGCAGATGTTTATGTTGAATTTTGCTTAATTCATCAAATCCACTAAATATTTTTTTCCGTTTCTTGAGTGTGTTCATGTGTAGTGGCCCTCTCATAAATATATACGCTAGATGCTGGCGTGACAATCAAAGTTTTTAATTGCCCATTATAGCAATAGGACTCATTATATTTTATTCTTCTGGTAATATTTTTGGTAGGCGCTGATGTGACACTCAAAGTTTATTTCCCCTTTATATCAATAAACACCTATTATTTTGTATTCTTCAATGTCAACAATTCTTCTTTTATTAACATGCTCTTTAATATCAACATAATGTCTTTCACAATTTTTCAGCTGTCGTGCAAACCTAATGGATTTCCATTTTAGTTATAGTTTTTAAATTACAACCTATACAACAATTAACATTCATATATCGAATTCATCTTTTATATGGTACTGACATTTTCATTTTTAAGGTGGTGTAATGGTCTTTTTGGCTTAGATATTTTCTTTCTATTCCAAGATGATTAAACTTTTTTTAAATAATATAATGGATATTTACGTATGGTGTTTCTTTCCTATAAAAAAATCAGAACAATATATTTTGGAGCTATTGACTGACAGTAATTAAAACAACGTGTCAGGTCTTTATCCAAAAACTTTATATTGTTGGTCCCATATATCATTGCGATATATGTTTAGAAATAATGTGATATACCGCGGTACCAAATTTTCCGTGGTTGCCAGCTCTGCTATTTATATTTATATACAGTAATAAAGTAAATAATGCAATTAATTCACCATAATGTCTTGAATTATATGAGACTAGAAAATGTTAGATTTTAATGTTACTAGTAATGTTAGGTTTAAATGTTACTAGAAATATTAGATTTTAATATTGCTAGAAATATTAGGTTAGTACTTTTAAAGAAAAAGAAGCAGATACATAGCTTACTCATTTGGACAACCTTCCTGAAAATATGAAATGGTTAAAAGAACATTGGACTTACGTATTACAAAATGTATTTATGGGCAAATTTTGTCAAATACACTTCATAATGAGTACAACAAAGTGTTGATTGTTATGTGATTAAGTAACGTATCTTGATGGGTTATGAGAGGAGTTGGAACCTGAGACGTATCGACAAATTTTTGGGAATGGTATGTCGATTTTGCAAGCGAAAAAAAATTCCCATCAAGTATTTCATATGTAGAGCTCAATCAAGAAGGTTGGTCAAGACTATGAGAACTTCAGACAACACATATTTGTTGGAGAGTTCATAAAATGCGTCCATAGTTACGTTAAACAGTTCCTTGATAAGCATATGAGTACTTCCAAATCCCAATTAAGTACTACTTTTAGGCCTAAAATTCCTTACGTGCAGTTATTGCAAGAAGAAAAGCTACGTTATTTCTGATTGATATAGACTGAAGAATAAGCAAAACAATCAAGACCTATTCCAAATACTTTTATTCATCAGAGGCCAAGTCACGGTCATGTATTGAAAGCAATATATTTGTTGTGTCAAAGAAGCCATACTCTGGTTTTATAATGGAAAATTATGAAACATTCATCTCCAAAGTTTCGATGTCAATTATTGATGATTTCTCCAAGCCTATTCCCATGAAAATTTTGAGAGACATGAGTTTCTCAGATTTTTTTTATTATCAGGTATTTTGTCTTTATCTGAAAGTCTTCTTCTAATAAAAGCATTCTTATTCAAGGAGTATAGTGCAGGTTTGATAATGATCTTCTCTATTATGTAAATTGGTTATCAGTCTCAGGATCCGTGACATTCTGAACAATGATGTTTTAACCCATCGAGGGTATTCATTTATTAGTAGGCTATCTGTAGATAAAGTTGTAGTTTATCCATTTGTAACGGACAAGTTTTGTTTAGAATAAAGATTGATCCATTGCAAATGAATGTCTTGATTTATATCCAGATTGTACAATTACTAGACATGTGAGCTCTTGAGAATGATGTTGTTCATGAAAGTATTCCTTAGCTGGCACATTTATTGCTCAGACTTTTGAGGAGGTCACGTTTGCTTCTAGTAATTAGCAGTCAAGAGATATTGAAAAGACTAATCCTTATTTTACTACTCATTCTATTTATTCTAATCAGGATGACAAATGCCAATCACTTGTTGGCGAACAGGGACAAGATCCTAAAAATTCATGTTAGTTTTAGAGAGCTTTTAGTGAAACTGAAGCTACAGACGTATGTTTTTTGTTTTGTTACAAATGGAGTCATTTTTAAAATTTGAACCAGCTGAGGTACCCGCTAGTGACTAATGGACATTGTGCTGTCAAATTATTGGCTTAAGTCGTAAAGAAAGCAAATTCTTATCCTAGCCTAAGAAACTTAGTTGGCTGATCAAAGGGGTGAGGACAACTTACCGTAAGAAAACGAATCATTTGTTTGGCAAAAAACGATGTTTGTTAAGTACTGTACATTTTATCAAATGGTAGGAATATATCAGAAGATACCTATGGTTCATTTGCAACATATTCTAGGGGTTGACTTAGTCATTGAGCAGAATAATGGTAAACTGTGTCTATCCCTTTCCTACGACCAACTCAGGAAAACAATACATAGTGACGATAACGTATGCGTCCAGAAGATTTCGAAAGGCAATTCCTTTGACGAAAACTAAATCTAAAACATCGGTGCTTTGATATTCATTTGCTATTGTTTCCTGTTGGGGAATCAATTTTAGAATCATTAGGCTTCTGTCCTTTTGAACTTGTTATTGGAAATACTGTATGTTGACCGTTGTAGGCATTAAAAGAGAAACTTATTTTGATCTAAGATTCAGAAAGTAATCTTCGTGATAATACATCTGATTTTAAATATAGGTTATCAAAGGCTTGTGAAGTAGCAAGAACTAATCTTGACACTACTAAGTAAAAAATTAAATTAAGGAATGACAATAATTCCATGTAAAGGAGTTTCTATCCTCGTGATACAATTCTGGCTTTCTTGCCCATAGCTAAATTTCCTCTAAACAATAGGATCCTCATACAGTTTAATAAAAAGTAATTGACTTAAGTTATATAATTATTACTCATGCAAGCCGATGACAAAAACAACATTGGTATATAAATATGTTACAATAGTATGTTGATAGAGATAGCTGCGTTAGTTATTCAGTCAATTGAGTTATACCTGTCTCACACTGCAAGGATTTAAGTGATGGAATGTAATTGGACTGTAGTGACTTTGGTGTAACAAATCTTCTAAATTCAGAAATGTTGAATAATCAGGACCAGAAACTTTTACATCTATAGCCAAAAAAAGAGAATGAACTAAAACATATCTTAGTTAACTATGAGCACTTGTTTCCAGATGTTCCTACACAAACAAAAAAAATCTAACATGACGTTAAAACTATAGATCCTACACCTGTGAAGGAGCATCCGTACAAGAAGAATCTTCCTAGACAAGAATATTTATTATAATTGATGGATAATAATGTTATGGATAGGTGTACAAGTGATTGACGTTCACCATTATTCAAGTAAAGAAAGCAGATACCACTTTCCGCATGTTCAGAGGCTATCGAAAAATGAACAGTGTTAGCAAACATATTCATTTCCATTGCGAATAATTAATGACTGCATTGATAAAATTGGGAATGCAAAATTTGTCACTAAGTGATTCTAGCAAATTCTATCACAGAGAGGGCAAAGGAAATGTCGGCATTCGTCACTCCATTTGGATTTGCTCAATATAAGGTGATACCGTTTGGCATTAAAGGTTAGGCTTTTACTTTCCAACGTTAAAGGAACATGATTATATCTGATTATCTGTATATTTAATTGTAGCGCTTCCATCAGCGATGTCATGATCTACAACAATACCTATAAATTTCACTTGGAAATCATTCGGAAAATCTTCCATAGACTCTTCAATGCAAAGTTTACAATTAGTTTAAGAAAATGTGAGTTTCGCAGTGCCTGTGTTGCATGTTTAGAACACATTCTTAGACAGTCATATTAAACCTATTAAGACTATCTATGAAGTTATTGTGCCTATCAGTATAAATGAGCTGATTCGATGTTTGGGTAAAGCTGGTTATTATCAGAAATATTGCTCCAATTTTTTTCATAATTGCTGAACCCCTGACTAACATTTTTGAGGTAGAAAACCAAGGTTATGAAGCTTTTGATAAATTAAGGGCTATTTTGTTGAAGCAAGGGATGTTGTGGCTTGTGGATTATTGAGTCAGAGACAAATATAATGTAGATCATCTACTGTGTTATTTTCTAAAATATTAACCAAGAACCAGAGAAATTATTTAGCAATCTAGAATGAATGTTTGGCTATGATATTGGCTGTAAAGTCTATATAATCAGAACCCACTTACTTTCATTAGCAAAATGAAAATTAAATTAAGACATTATTAATGTGGAGTTTGATGCTGCAGGAGTACAATATTAACATAAGACACATCAAAGAAAAATGTAACTTTATTGTAGATGCACTTTTACGTTCATAAAAGTGTTATATTGCTTCATGTATGTTTTATGTCATTTGTTACATTTCAGCTTATGTAATTTTAATGTCAAAGAAAGCTTAATTGTATAATTGTTTGTTTTCGTTATGGTCGACCGCTTCTGTGCACTTGTGGATGCGGGAGTTCACGAGTTCGAACCCCAACCGAATCATAGCAAAGACTTATAAAAATGGTACTAACATCGTCCTCGCTAGGCACTGAGAATTAAGGTAAGTATTAGGACTGGCCGGCCTGGTGTCAGGATAATGTGACTGAATGGGACACCATGCTTCATCTCTGCAGCATGATGTTTTTATGCTAGCCATCACTACAATCTGCCACACTGCAAGCATTGTAGCAGCATGACTGAAAACTTGGTAAAGCTATATTAAAAGTCTAAGTCTCACAGACACATTTTCGTTAAGAAGCAAGGTGTTATGTATATTTAATCAGTGTTGTTTTATTCATTATTTAATTTGATTGGATTTGTTTGCTTAAATTAATATTCACTGGAAGTACAAAGTGCTCAATAATATTCTTGGTCTAAAACATTAATCTGAAATTAAAGTAAACTCCGTCTAGAATATTTTGGATTATATTATTGCGATACAGCAAAATTGCAAACATTCTAGGCCATTGACACTATTAGCAGATGAGACAAAATTCAACATTAGGATTCAATTGACAAACATAATTTTGATTCAATTAAAACACTTTACATTTTGACTTTTCGTATATCTTTTAGGACTATTTGGGATTCAGTTCACAATATGGGAAGTTCTTTTATACATTTTCACTTTGCATTCTGGTGAAATAGATCATTTGTTGATTTTTACAAAGCTTGTTGGTGTTCTCTCTTGTCTTCTTTTCTGTCACTTATATCTATTGTAAATTTCTTTTTCTCAAAACAAAAACTATGTGATAAACATAATCTCAGATGGGTAAAGAACTGGTTTAATAAATTCAATATTAAATCATTAAGTATCTGTCTGCGTGTGTGTGTGTGTGTGTGTGTGTGTGTGAGAGAGAGAGAGAGAGAGAGAGAGAGAGAGAGAGAGAGAGAGAGAGAGAGAGGGAGAGAGAGTTCCAAGAATTTAACACTTTGATCTTAATTTGTAATGGGTCACTTAAATCTATGTTGAAACGCTTTTTCCTGTCATAATTTGCACTTCGTAGGTCAGGCTTTAATAACGGGCAACGTGTGACCATGTAGTCAAAAGTGCTCACCTTTACACATCACCTCTGTCCGCGTGTGCTCGAGTCTCCGGCTCGGCCAATGAGGGTATGTGAGAAAACTAGCGGGTAGCTTCACCTGCGTGCGTCGGTGCTTCTTACCGGGGTTTTTCTATCTTCTTCCTTCACCAGTCATAGTGGATATCCATGTATAGTCATATCTTGCGCTGAGAAATGGCGTCAAACCCCAAAAAAATATGAGACTTCATTGACATATATGACGTTACGTTGATTTACTTAGCAAATGCCACTTTTCCACCTTATCGCCGATGTATTTTTTTTTTCATGACAACGGCAAAACAAGCCTCTTTGCTTTCCATTTTTTCTCATGTTGGTCTTAGCTCTACAATCCCTTGCTATTGCGGTCAGCGTCTTAGTTTAGTCAGTCTACAAGTTACTAAGTGAGTGTGCCAGTTAGGTAGTCAGGTAGGTTATAAGTAACAAGCAACTTAATGAGTTAATAGGCATATAGTCCGTCAGAAAGTAAGTTTACCACCGTTGTTAACCATAGCTCTACAATCCCTTACTATTATACTGATGGAAGTCACCACTACCAGAAAACGGATGGCTTAGTTAACTTCAGCTGGGCTTCTAACTCACTTATTCACTTTGTGTTTCTGTTAGCTACTTATTTACTTAGATGCTGGCATGTCGTTACTCATGTGGTTTAATTTATCTGATGTATCTATGTGTCAGTAATTTTAGATTAAATGTTCATGCAATGGTTGTCGATTTGAGTCTAATTTCTTTTCTGCCAGATATGAATCAACTACTGACGACGAAGTGATGTATCTCATTCTATGCAGACGATTCATGGCTTAAAACGAGTCACTCGTTTGAATACGTACATCCAAATCAGTAAAATTAATCTCTGAACTTGAAAATATGGTGAAATATTTGTGTGTTCTTTGCCAAGTCAAAAATGTCGACTATCTGTTTTGGCAACAGCTGGCAATGTCATGCCAAAATGCATTTGCTATGAACGTTGTGGCAGCACGAAAGTAGAAAACAAAAAAATCAGGGTAGGAGTGGGTACCGTTGAAAAGAATCCTTGAAAACAATGAACTCGTCTTTATCTTCGTCTTCAAATATTTCCCTGTAAATTAATCCAGACTTCACTTTAAAGACTAACATTTTTATGTAATATTCTGCAGATGATCTGCTTTTTACTTCCTCTTGCCACAATGGTCTCATATAACCTAAATTGTGGGAAATTTCCGCATTCCAAGTTTACACGACCAATAAAGCGAAAACGTAATGGAATGAGTATCTTTTATGACAACACTTAAGTGAATCTCAAGTGTCTTTCTGCTCTTTAATGATATAGTATAGAAGATATGAAAAGAAAGGTCCAGTCATTCCATCTCCCAAACGAATTGGATTACGTCTGAGTGAGACAAGTCCATGAAGCGAGCTGCTCTTCACACTGAAAGGCCACAAAAGGTATGTATTCAGTGTTGCTTGCTTCATTTTAAGAGCTATGAAAGTCCTGCAGGGGAATAAAATTATCATTATTACAGGAAGGTCATTACATTAAATTGTTTTACGTCTGGTTCTACGAAGGACATCATATTGTTGCAAAATCACGGGAAGAGTAATACTGAAAGGTCTAGGAAAGAAAGAATTCATGTCTTTTGAATCTTAAAATTTTAATAATTATACAAGTGTTTCCACATCCAGAACACACTTTTATTGCAAAGCCAGCAATTTTCTCCACAGTTTCAAGTGAGTCTGCTTATTGTAACGATGGGCGCACCCATGAATTGATTGGAAAAGGTATGTGTTACTCTACTTTGAGAGAGGGGATCACGACGATGATATAATATTATTTTGCAGTTAGGATAATTGGAACATATAGTGAGATCCGCATCATAAATTATTGTGTGTCGTTGACTGTTGCCCTCACATTAATTATTTCTTGAATCATATTGACATGCATAGAAACACAATTACACTAGAAAAGGGCATGCTATTTATCACCTCTAATGGGCACAGACATTTATAGTTGTGAATCAAAAGAATGATTTATTAATTTCCTGCAATACAAGTGAAATACCCCAAAACGGAAACTTAATCTACTTTTTCCATATTACTAATTTGATAGTATGCACACGAAGCTGGGTTAACAGTTTAACATATTTATCCTAAAGTAATGAATGCCGTCACTAATTCATTTTTGTCGACCAACTTCAATCTTATTATAAGTTTTACAACCAAGAATAGACGTGATTGGTGACAAAAAAAGAAACAATATATTTTACGTAAATTATGTAAATATACAAATATACAAATTTTTGGTTTTGTGGACAATGTCTAGACAATTGATATCATGAAAAAAAATTACAAATAATCAATATGTCTTAAAATAATCATCAACTATTCATGATTTATCATTCGAACCTTACTTCCGTTGGCTGAAAAAATATTCAATGCACAGGGAATAGTTTTGTTCATTTAAATATCTCACATGCTATCTCAATATCTCAGTAATTCTGAAATATAAATTAATCACAGTAACCCTGAATCAGTCATGTTTAATCATATATTATCTCATTAATCCTAAAAGAAGCACATTTTATCATAGATCATCTCATTATTCCTGACTGACATAAGCACATTTACTCATGGAACATCACACTGATCGTTAAATAGTCACTTTTAATTAGGGATTATCTAAATATACCTGAAATAGTCACATTTAATTATAAATTATCTAAATAATCCTGAAATAGGAACATTTGATCATAGATTTTCTAAATAATCCTGAAATAGGAACATTTGATCATAGATTTTCTAAATAATCTTGAAATAACCACACTCAATCACAGATTATATAAACAATCCTGAATTAAACATATTTTTCCAAGCTATTAACGATCCATATTTTTGTTCTTGCACAAATAATGACACTTGCAATGGCTGTTGTTAATGATCTTAGTCATATGACCTTAACAGAAAAATATTGAGCGAAATATGTCCTGGAATGAAAAAGTAAATCCAGATTTCTCATTGGCCAATAACCGCAATGACGTAAAACAACTGTTATGATGTATAGTTGAAATATCAATCTGACGAGCGATCTAAAAATTTTATCGTGAAAACTATGGCAGTGATAAAGCAAAAATAAGATATTTTAAGCATCTACTTTTCCTGATAACGTTTTAATGCAATATTATTTAAATATGAATTATTCACATATGTTTACAACAATTTCGAATGGAATTTATGCAAAAATGCACGTAGAAAATATCTACTCGAGGAAAGTGCACGAAACGCAGTTGTTTGTTTAAAAACTCTGAAACATATAGATATATGCAATATATTTAATCTGGGTTCAGGCACATAGTATAGGAATGTGTGTGTCTGTGTGTGTGCGTATATATATATATATATATATATATATATATATATATATATATATGTGTGTGTGTGTATGTATATATAAATATATATATATATATATATATATGTATGTATGTATGTATGTATGTATGTATGTATGTATGTATGTATGTATGCATGCATGCATGCATGCATGCATGCACACATACACACACATACATACATACATACATACATACATACATACATACATACATACATACATACATACATACATACATACATACATACATACATACATACATACATACATACATACATACATACATACATACATACATACATACATACATACATACATACATACATACATACATACATACATACATACATACATACACTGCCATGTAGAATTTTCATCTTTATGAGGTACTAAAATCTTGATTTGCTAAGTCTTGGAATAAAAATTTTATACTCGTCAGTAGATCATTGATACCGGATGTTTTTAATATAATATCAGTCCTAAATGGCAACAGTTTTGACAAAAGATCATGACAGTGTAGGAGTATCGATTCTACTGAAATTGAAAAACATTATAATGAGTGCTGATTTCAATGCGGTGAGAGATGATTTGAATCTTACTTTCATTGATTGTGAAGTTTGAGCATAACATTTCGCCTCATAGAAGTAAAACGTACTCTCCTTCGAAAAATTTCATTGTGGTTTTAATTATAAGTTAATCTTAAGCTGAAAGGTATGAAGATCAGAAGAGATTTATGATCTTAAGACATGAAGATCATACGGATTTATGATCTCAAGATATGAAGATCAGACGAGATGTATACAGCCAATTAGACTTTAGCATTTATTTTATTCGTTGACATTTTGTATATCAGTACTGAAATAACAGCAATTTTAACAGTTCATAATAGTGTATGATTACTGAATCATTGAACATTACAACGTGCAAAAGCTACGTTCCTTGGAAACTGAAGATTTGAGGAAAATAAAGCAAATCATAATAAAAGGTTATAATTTAAACGACAGAGGTCAGGCCCCATTGACAGGCAACCAAGTTCCCGATATGATGACTTTCTATATCAAAATATTAAAATACTTCTTAGGATGAGGTGTTTTAGATGTATAGGAAAGATGGTGAATAAAATGAAATTTTCCACTAATTTAGGTTGAGGTCTTTGCTTTTCTTTTAAATAATTCTAAAAAAATTTTCATGTTATTTGTAAAAATTGAAGATTTCTTTAAAGCAAAACCTTATATCAAATTTAGCTTTAATCCAATCAGTTGTTGGGCGGAAACTAAATTCACGACTGGGCTGGACGGAACACAACATAAATGCATGTTGTTTATAAAAGGTAAGAATAGTAAAAATAAACAGTAAACCATCCTGGAAGATATTTGGGAAGAATTCCTCCAGCTTCGTAAGTTGCGAGGGGAGGAAGAGTGTTTGGGGTTTGTTTATTTTTGCTTTTTGTTTGGGTTTTAGGGAATGGTGTTCGCTTTTGTTAGGCGTTATTGCTTTCTTGCTGTTTTGTTTTGTTGGGATTTTATAATTTGATCACTTCCATTTTAGGAGTGCGAATTACATGCAAGACTAACTTTCATCGGAAATCGAAGCACAATTGCAACGTGCAAAAACTACGTTTCTCCGATAATGAAGATTAGACAGCTGTTACGAATCTATGAACTTAAAATAAGTACAGAAAAGAGTGAAGACAGCAAGCTTTGTAAAATTGAACAAATAATTTATTTCCCTAAAATACCCAGTGAAATATGAGAGAAAAAACTTATCGCATTGCGAAATAAATCCAAAAATCATCCAAGAATCAAAGACACCAGTCCTAGTAATATAAAGTCTTGAATGATACTCAGTTAAAGTTCCAGATATATCCAAAATTAAAAGCGATGACGTGCCTGTTATAGATAGCGTCGTACTGATGTATCAAGTCTCTTCAATGAATTTCTTTATCCAAGAATTCTGTCAGATCACTTTTGTATTTCCAGAGAAGGTAATCTTGAATTCAATAATTTGAATGAAACAAATTCATCCCAAACAAATTCATCCCAAACTGGACACAACATAATTCAACCCAAAGTGCTGGATATTTAAAGTAAATACTCAGAATCGCAAGATATTATAGTTCTTTGCCTAATTTCAAGGTCACAATTAGTATTTTGTAAAAGCATTCAGTATCTAATGGAAAATAACATTCTTGAATGGTATAATGAGCCTTGTTGATATAAAACATAATACCCTATAACATTTATTTTGTAATCTCCAAAACCCTGACCCAAATCAACATGTTTATCTAAAAAACAAACCCATATAGAATAATGAAGCTATTACACTGTCTGCTTACATCTATGAAATAAAAACATTTTGAAAAGGTCAGTCATGTTACACAGAAATGAACTCAGTTTTGGACAATGTCAAACAGAAAGGAACTCAGTTTTGGACAATGTCAAACAGAAAGGAACTCAGTTTTGGACAATGTCAAACAGAAAGGAACTCAGTTTTGGACAATGTCAAGTCCAGCATACAATATAATGGGGTAAACAATAAATTTAAAACTAACAGAGAAACAAGTAAATTAAATAAACATAAAACAACGAAGTGCTCCAATGAGCATGGGCAATTTTACATTATGCAAAACTCATGGTAGCATAATGAAGAATTATATTCAGGTTACACTCGAGTTAGAACAAATTACAACAACTTAGGCTGACCTAGGCAAGATACCACAACACAACAAAGTAACAGGACCAAGGTTTTTAAACGTTTTTGTTAGACTCTTATGACACGTACCTACCGAGATGGTAGGCGTAGGTGTACCGATACTGCCCAGAACTGGATAGTAAATCGCCAGATGGCAGAGGCTGTTATGCGCTGCGATGATGCAGAGAGGGAATGCATAATACAAATCAATATTTTCGTAATTATCTTGTTCTGTTTACAAGAACGAGATATAAATAATCTGATGTCGCCATTCACTGACAACTGCTTGACACTTCCTGTGACGATGATACCACAACAAGTACCAAATGTCATCTTTGAACAAATATTTTGTACTTTTTATCCATTATGCATCATTCTAATGTATGACTACGAACCAGTCAGTGCATCTAGGGAGGGGGAGAGTGGGGAATTTTGCTGGGATAGGGTAATTTTTCAGAATAAATCTTAATGTGCATAAAACGTAATCTTTTGCGAATGACATCATTCACTGAACAGTTTACCGGCCATTGATATTGGCATGCCAATTTAGTTTGTTTACCAGCCAAGTATATTTAGGAAGGTAAAATGAATATTCCAAAGTATTAAAGGCAGATTGTTTCATAATGCAGTTGGATCTTTCTATGTTAACACTAATATTTTAAATGTCAGAAAGACCATTTTGAGGCATAAATGATTTCCTTTTCGAGACATATGTGATTTCTATTTCGAGATATGTGTGAGTTCCATATAGAGACGTGTTATTCCCATTTCGAGATATATGTGATTTTCATTTCGAGACATATGTGATTTCCATTTCGAGACATGTGTGAGTCCCATATCGAGACGTGTTATTCCCATTTCGAGATATGTGTGATTCCCATTGCATGGCACCCTGTTCTCGAGAATATCATTTACAATGTGAAAATAATAATCGAAAAATAGACTTCCTTTGTGAAGCATTGTCCATCTAGCTGGCCAGATATATTTTGTTTATTTTTCGGACTTCAAGTATAATGAAGAAGAGAAACTATCTATGTTATCGTTAAAATTATGATTGACTGATCTCTAAAGAGTCATGTTTGTATAAACAGTGCAAATACTATATGGATAAGCAACATTAAAACCTCGATGGAGTCAATCAAACCACTAGAGACCTTCTTTCATTCCATCCAAAGATGAAACATTGCCTTTGCTTCTTCAGGGCAACAAAGTAATAACAAATTGAAACCTCCATTTTAGTAAATGAGTCTTGAGCCTATAAATTTGAGTTAATTTTATTGTCCGTTATAGCTTTGTTCAGTAAGATTGAAAGTGTGCTTTATGGGTGATAACAAGCTTAGCATATTGAGAGCTTTTGAAAATAATTGGCTATCCAGGGTTTGGCATAAACACTAATAGATGTGTTTCTAATAGATCTAGGACTTATAATTCCACACACCTCATAATCTTTACAAGTCGCCCAAATGCAGATAATGATAGTTCCAATACACTATATTGACAGATTAATTCACTGAATGAAAAGAAAATTATTTACTTTTTGATCTACACTTTCAGTTCAAAATTTTGGAATATCATTTTGGCAGGAAACTGTTAAATGGACAGTTGATATGCACAAGTAGCAAACCTCTTAGAACGTCATGGTTTATACCACTCGTCTTTACTAATCATATTGCAATTTTTTAAGAAAAAGACAACAAAGAAAACATCAACTGAGAATGTCACTGAGCATTTACGGTGGATGTGCTGTGGAGATATACTCTGACTGCTGAACTCAGTATAAGTTTGTTTCTTAATGTAGTTTACACACACACACACACGCACACACACACACACTTGTTTCTTAATGTAGTTTACACACCCACACACAAATATATATATATATATATATATATATATATATATATATATATATATATATATATATATATATATATATATATATATATATATATATATATATATATATATATATATATATATATTGTTTCTTTGTTTCCCTTGGTACGTTTGTCTACCTTGTCTACCTGATTCCACCTTGGCAGACCATGTCCATAGCAATATGGTTCTTGTAAGATAGGTGATGATTACAAAAAATCCGTACAGATTAATTAGAAATTCAGTTATGAGAAAAATAGTTTAAAAAAAGAAATGCTGCAAAAGCACGTTTATGTGTCAGTTTAGAAAATCTTCATGATGTCATTTATAAGTTATTTTTTGGTCCCAATAGCTTTAATAAGAGAAAAGTAAACGTGGGTATCCATGCAAATTGTGCTGGTTTTTTTTGGTTAGGTATTTGTCAATTTATGTAATGGCACACTGTAGGTAAAATTAAAATGCAAATACATTGCACAAAAGGTACGATACAATATATACGATTTCTAGTTAATTCGCTTATTAAAACAAATTATATCAATATGCATGTATAGATTATTCATAGTTTATGCATCGAAAGCTTTTATCAACCTCAAGTTTGTCGGGAAATCTGAATATTGTTGAGTGTTGTCAAACAAAAACAAATGAACACAAATTATTTCAATTTCAATTCCATCCATTAAAGTAAAGCAAACCCGTGCAGTCAGTTACAACGGAATATATATATATATATATATATATATATATATATATATATATATATATATATATATATATATATATATATATATATATATATATATATATATATATATATTGATGCCTGTCTGAAGTAAACTGAAAAATGTAGAGTTACAAAACCAAGCAATATGATTAACATATTGAAAACTTCTACTTTTAGAAGAAAATTTAAGATGTTATGTTAGACCATGGCCTTTGAACGTTGACACTGATCATGGAAAATTCAAGCAACAATATCTCTCAACCTCTTTATTTATCTGACACGTTTTCTGATTTAGCACCTTCAAAATAATTTTCCCAAAAATTTACTTGATTTACAACGAAGTGAAATAACGATCCATGACTGACTTTTTTTATATCTCCAGTCGACAGAAATAATATTGGTAATATTGCACTTAGAAATTTGAAGACGCAACTTTACATGAATAATTCTGATTAGCTATTTTGAATAAACGCTCTAAAGGCCCCCATGTGGAACACGACTGCAGTGGAGAATGATTATAAATCTAGAAAACATGTATAACTTAATTTTGTTTAGCTAGGTATGAAGTGAGCATGAGAAATATAGCATACTCATAAGATTTCTACGTCCGGTTTCTATTGTTTACTGTTCATAAGACTCCTACATCATCCCCTCCTTTGAATCATATACCTCTTTCATTCCACGAATTCTATCTGTCTGAAAGAAACGACACTTGTTAAGTGTAAAGTATTTATTAGAAACTATACAGTTTTGCTTCGTGATTAAAAATGGATACATTTCTTCACTTATCAAAACGTATACCCTTATAGTCGCCTATAAGTGTAGTCAAATTTAAACAAAATACTTCCTGGTCTGCAGTAGCATAACGCGTCTGCAGATCAGGGTCTATGTTTTTGTTCTACTGATTACTCCTAACAAACTGCACAGACCCAGATCGACAGGTGTATAATGTGCGGGCTGATCTGTGTGCCTTTTGCAGTTGGATTCGTCTTATACGCGAGTATAGCCGGTATTTTTTCCCTGTCATAATTCCCAAGTTGATTGCAAATGCGCCCACTGTAAAATGGCTGATTCAGGAATACCGAATAGTCTTACCTTACAAGGCTTCAAAGGTGAGAACAGGAAAACAGGGAGAAAAATAAAAGAAATATCATTTTTGCGGTGGGGTGGAGAGTTTAGCATTGAAAATGAAAGAGTGCAATGTTATTTTTCAATGGTGCAAACTGTCGGCAGACCAAAAGGTTTATCTCCACTATTTTTACAAAATTATTTTATGATGTCTGCTACTATTGTTGAAAAGGTACAACATCAAATTGACTGAAAGATAATCAGACCCTTTCTAATTCTGGACTTTGTCGGCTCACGACGAATTCATTTAATGTAGACTGACCATTGTTACAAAAAATACAAGCTGAATTACTCTTATATCGATCCGTTTCAGCTTACCTATTTAATGTTTGAAATTAGAGCAAGAATAGAAAGAATATATCAGAAACCAAAGTGAAAATTTAAAAAATTGTATATCTTCATGGGTTTCTTTCTATTTCTCTGCTATTGATATAATTTCTTAAAAACTAAATTGATAATTAAAATTCTTGAAATTGTCTGGTCGAAGTTGTCTGAATACTCATTGTTTATTATACCTGTTCTTCCGTTTGACACCCTGATAGTTCATAATTTATTGAACTCCAATACAGACTGGAAGAAATTTGTGTATTAAAATACCTCCAGCAAAATGAGACATGGTGCTTAATAAAATAAAATAAACAAATATTGCAGAAAATAGTGCAGAATAACTACATTTGCACAGTGAAGAAATAAAAAAAAATTCAAGGAGTTTCATGTTTTAACGATATTTAACTTTAAACCCAGATAAATTAGAACGGATAATAAGTCCGTAAACGGTTCTCTATGCTACTTAAAATCAAATTCTAACGTAGAAAAGAAAATGAATTAAAATTGCAAGCAATCGGTGAATTATCCGTCACTTTTCGATCACTAAAATACCAACGAGTTTCACAATTTTTAAATCTTTACGGAAAGCTTTTAGAGAAACTATGAAACATGTTCAATAAAGACAAAAAAATATTTATCGAAATTTAACGTTTTCGGTAATGATATTCTAGATAAGTTAACAAAATGCAAGAGTTTAAATATTATTCATAAATCGTATAAGTAACGCCTTTACAATTATCAGTATGAAACATGCGCGCACGTGAAATATTCCTTTAGATGAAGAACCGAGGTTGTCTTAATTTTTTTATTTAAAAATGTCTAAAAAGAGTCTTAGACCGTTAAAAGCGTCTACACTGAATCTTAGACGGTTAAAAAGTGTCATAACTGAGTCTTTGACCGACTTATACCGTTCATTGGATGATAGGATGAAGCAGTGATGAATGCAACAAATGGCAATAAAACATCAGTGATATTTCGACAGCAATCATGATTTGTCTCATTTTCTCTTTGCTTTCGTTATTCTGATATATAATTGCGCCTGTAAAAACATTTTTTTTTTGCAATAACACAGTAGAACAGGTGACGGATTCCGCTACAATGACGGATCTTCTGCCACTAGATGAGGCGTGGGCAGACATATTGCCCGAACCAACTGACACTGCACCGCATCATTTCCCAGCCGGAAGAGGGACATTACGGATTCTTCCACTGTAGGGTTGAAGTTATGTACCAGTCGAATGTTGGATTGGTCACATTTGTTTATTACTTATACCATAATGATATCTGAAGCAAAATGCAAATGGAACTTGTCTCTTGGGCTCGTGGTCGATTGATATTGGAAATTAATAGAAAATGAGAGTTGCAAGCAATCAGTTAAATATTCTGACTTTTTTTCAAAAAAAGTTTGAAGGGATCCCTTCTATTTTTGAGATTGATTACTTTTATTTTTAAATCTGTATGTGATATATTAATTATGTCTTCCATTTATTCTAGAAATTTATTTCACAATAGAACATTACAGCAAAAATATGTTCTTGAAATGCAGCCCTTTCTGAATTCATCGAACATTCTCCCGAATGTATGAAAATATATGTGTGAAAACGTCTGAAATCATTTTTTCTTACATCTGAACATCTGCATTGGAGATTATTTTGAATTGATATTTATACGCGAAGTGTAAGCATGTGTACAGTAAAAAACAAGTAATGAAAATAGTGTACATGTATTAGGTACTTACCAAATAGTAGCTAATTATATAGTAAAATAATAACTGCAGATACGAGGCTCATCAGGTAGATATGAGACCATGCAAAGACAATTAAAAAGTAAGACTCTGGTTGATTGTAATCAGCTGACAATGCGTGCAACTTTTATTTATCACTTCTATAACACAGAAGTCTTGATGCAGAAGGATTTTTTATTGCCATTTACACAATGGAAGTCAATTTCAATTGCACCAATAGAAAAGTGTGCAAATTTTCGTATGTGATTCTGGTAGAATTATTGCTCCTTTCTAACAAGAACAATAGGGGAGGTTTTATGTGAGTTTTTTTTTTATCAGAAACCACCATCTGACAGAAAATATACGCTGACACAAAATAAAATGAAAATAACATGAATCGGAGTTTTTACATTTCATTAAAAGTCATTTGATCCAAATGTATATGTACCTTGTCACGAATAGAAAGTTATTGTAACATCTAGAGTTGTGCTCTATACCTACATTTTCTTTCAGCTTTAATTATAAAACAATCGCTTTTGTTGTCCAATGACCGTTCTTCAAATTAGCAAATAATATTCGTAGCCATATTTCGAATTTTCCCGTTTTCCATGCAATTAACAGACATATGAACTACTGATTATTGTAGTAATAAAATGATTTTCATATTTGAAATGACCTTAAATGCGATTTGTGTTGTGTTTGCCTTACCCTAAGGCCGAATGATTACACATTTATTTTGTGGCCTTGGTTACGAATCTATTAAACAGAAAGAGCTTGTAATTTCATTATTAATACATTTTAGGAAGGTATTTAAACTGTTTTCTCTATTTTAGCACTTTGAACCAACACCACCACCACGCTGTTTGATCGTTTATAGACTAATCTATTGACAGTGTAAGAATGATCGATAAATCAAACATTGTATTCACCATCTTAAACCGCTACGGTGGCCTAGTGGTTGGAGCGTCCGCCTCGGATGCATGAGGTCGTCGGTTAGAAGTTTACAAAATGGTTATATCAGCTGCCTCGCTTGGCGCTCCTCATTAAGAGGTTAGTGTTTATGAATGGTTGGCCGGGTGTCAGAATAATGTGACTTGGTGGGATATCATGCCACATGTCTGCATAATGATACCCCAGTGCTAGACATCACTATTAACTGTCAAACTGCACATGACGTAACGATATGACTCAAAAAGTGTTAAAGCAATGTAAAAAACCTAAATCATACACACACTCCATCTCAAACACAATGCAAAGAAAATTATTTGCAGTGAAACTTAAAACATATTTGATAATATGCGTTGATCAAGAACTTAATTTCATATAATAGACGGAAAAGGGGTATATGCAATTCTTCTATTCAAAATGCTTGCGTCGCTACGTAGAGTTGTCGTTACTGTCTGAACCAAACAAGATCAGAGGTCACTAATGTATTGTCCAGGGGAAATAATTCAGAAATTGTCTTTCATACTCTTGTTTAACAAAAGTTGTAACACGATAACAGAAAAAGAGAGATTATGTCTAAATGGTAGAATTCATCTTTAGAGCTAGAACAAAAATTAGAACAGATGACAAAATAGAGTTAAATTTAGCTGATTCTTTTTGGAAAAAATAAGTTATCAATTGATAATCCATGTCAGCAAAGTTGCCCCAGCAGTAGCGTAACCAGCGCATAATTCTCCAGGTTGTCCCACTAAAATCTGATTGGCTGTTGATACGCCACTCTCCTTCCTCCCTAAAGTAAAAAATAGATTATGTCTCAAGTAATATAAACAGACAAATTATTAATGTTCATTTCTTTGCAATCATAACATTCCAAAAATATTCTACTTACAATTATGAAAATGAAAATTGAGCTAACGCATCATAAGGTAGAAATGTTATTTCAAGGGCAAATATAGTTTCATACTCAATTAAAACGGGTTCTCTAAAATGAATTGTACACACACGCACAAATATATATATATATTTATATATATAGATATATATATATATATATATATATATATATATATATATACATATATATATTTATATACATACAGATATACACACACACACATATATATATATATATATAGATATATATATAGATACATATATATATATTTATATACATATTTATTTATATAGATATATATATAGATACATATACATATAGATATATATATATATATATATATATATATATATTTATATATATATATATACACACACACACAAATATATATATATATATATATATATATATATATATATGCAATAAACTGACGACGAACAGTACGAAACTAGTAACTAACTAACCTAAGCGCTTTCGACTCTTAATGAGTCTTTTTCAAAGGCAAATACAAAAGATATATACGACAAACAAATAAACACAAAAACGTTGTGTTTGTAAACCTCTACATGGCTGTCTTCACATGTGCTAAAGCTATAAATACAACCAGCTTTTATAGACTAGTTGGGGAAACTGAAAACGTTGTATAATTCCCTAAAAGTCTACAAGCCAAAGTGACATCTATTTTTACTTTTTGTACATATGTAACGCAGATTATGTCCCGGATATTTGATTCTATACCGGTTATTCTTATAGTAAAAATTGATGGATAATAAGAAGATTTAGAAAATGTTAAATTCTACTAGTGCATAGTTGTTTTTTTTTTTTTTCTAGTCTTCTTGGTTTAGACCGCTTGGTTTCAATGTTCTAAGGCGGCGTATCCAGTATGATTCCTTTTCCTTCCTGGTTTCGGAACTCCAGCTGTGGTTGTTAGCAATAGCGATAAGTATTATATCACTGAAAGTGTGGCCAGGGGAGGATAAACTTCTTTTTATTTATACATAGAAGTAGAATAACACGAATGCAAAGGCAAGTGATATAGATATTTAATTAATAAATTAATCAATAACTTGGTGCTATGTTTTGTTTAAATATACATACTAAAATATAAAAGAAAGAGACAAACAGACTGAGGAAGGCGGTCATCAAAATTGCAAATTTATTTGCTTTTATATTTCCGACGACAACTATGCATTATTTTGTCACTACGTCAATAAAAGAAATCGACCATTAATCCTGGCTTTTTTATTTCCTTTCTCAATGTTGATGAACGCATATATTTTCAGTACGCCCTTTGGTACTGATGTTGGTAATGAATTCAGTCTTTTGTACCTCATTCGTTTTTCGACACAGTTGATATTGGTAAAAAATACAGTATTTGTATCTAATTCATTTTTGGACACATAATCTACATTAAATAGCATAAAAGCTGTAATGTCAAATTTTTTTCATTGTTTTGAGAAGTTCAATTACCAAGTAAATTTGAACTATTTGATCAGATGACAGATAAAATCCTCTTTAACCGAAGATGTTAACCTGCTGAGAAAAGGTCTCTATGTCGCCTAAAAAGTAATTGAAAAACTTTTAATATATTTAATGTTTCATGATCGGCTCGATTGTTTTGCATTCTTGCCATTCATTTCTGTATCTTCTTTGTCTGGTTTTGTACCTGTTGAATATTTTTCCAACTACTTGGCTTCGCCATACAGACAAAATTTACAGAAGATGTAAGCTCGTAGGGGAAATATTTTCTGTGCTAGGAGTATAGTCAGTCGAGGTTTTTCAAATGAATACATTTTTATCACCTTAATCGAATGAGTCACACGTTTCCTATCACATGTGGAGAAATTTAACAGATATTCGACACTTCCGCCACTTAGTTTTAGGCGAAAATTAGCCTTTCTTTCCGTTTCTTGAAAATTGTTACGTAATCACTTAAAAATAAGAGTGAAGGGTTTGCTCGAGGTGTATGGTTCTTTTCTGAAATGTGGCTTTTTGTCTTAGTTTTATTTCAAGACTTTTTTAAGTACAGTCACGTTTGTGTTTTTCAGCTCACTTATCCCGCAATTCATAACTGTTTTAAAAGAAGACAACTTTTTCTTCAATTAAGAGTGTTCGTGGAGTTTTTTTTTTAATTTTTTTTTGGGGGGGGAAGAGGAGGCTGGGTGCCTAAAAAATACTTACGCTTTGAATTGATCAGAAGCAAATGCAGGTCGTATGCCCTAAGATGCTGTGTTGGTGTTATTATTTAAGATATGTTTTGTGTTGTTATTTAAAATGTTGTTTTGCGTTTTTATTTAATATGTCATGTTTGTATCATTATTCAATAAATAAATCTTTTTCTTAAAAAATATTATCGAACTATATAACACTTCGAAATTTGTTTTAAAAGACTTGATCGGGATCATACATTTGTCATTGAAAAATATATTAAAAGCTATCTGTGCACTGTAATAACTTGTATTTTTTCATTTAAAAAGTCTGCATTTAGCACAAACTTTCTTTGAAGAAAAATATCGTAAACGAAGCAAAGTGGTGTTCTGAACGCTCTACAAAATTTTCTTAGTTAAAGAATAAAACTTTTGTTGATGATAAAAACAATTACAAATCCGTCATGTACATCCGATACAACTTATTCAGTGTTTTCGTATTTAAACAAAATTGACATGTTGCTGAAACAAAGGTGAGAACAAACTGTGAGTTTTAAATAACTCTAAATATATAATATGCTAGGAAAGATATTTTTCTGACCTAGAAGTTTACTTATTTTTCTTCAGGAAATCTAAATAGAATGTAAAGATTTCAATTTAATACAATACATTTTGTCGACCTGAGATTTAATCAGTAATTGTGCCCGATTGAATGAATCTGTCAAGGTCAACACATTAGTGACATCAGCATCCTTTGAGGACCAATTTACGGCTGAAGAAATCAGTTTTTGACTTTCAGTATAATCTTCTTGACTAAATGTCAATGTCTGCAACAGTCTAATTGTCCAATTATAAGATGAAGAAAGGATGCAATACAGCAATCGTTTATCGGAGATTAGGTAAGGAATGACATCAATCAGGTGGGACCGCAGGTGTAATTTCACCTGAGAGGAATCTGGGAACAGTTGGATGGACAAATGAATCATCAAAAACGGTTTTGGGACTACTAGATTTGATATAAAGCCAAAGTTTATTTCGGGTCTGCAATTTGCTTAATCAAGAAACTCTAAAATTCTCCAGTAAATCATGAACATATACATGCACGTGTGTACCAAGTCTTTCACAGCTTCTAAACACATACTCGTGTGTTCAAACTCCTTCAGAGCATTTTCCGAACAAGTAATTATTCTACATCTTTAATATATAGAAACTGCACAACACATCATAAAGATATATAAAATATGCAGTCATTATTAAAAGCTATAGTTTCTTTAAAAAGGAAATGTTTAAATACTTTGAGCAGGTTTTGTTGCTATTGTTGTTGTTTTATTGTGTTGTGTTTCTTTTTCAAATGATAAATTAAGATTATACTACTTTTAATCCACTTAACATTAGGGTTCTCCGAATCGAATAGTAAAACCTAAACCAGACTTCAAGTTTTATTTGAGAAACATTCCAACACAACAGTAAAAGGTTTATAAAGTTCTAGAAAATATTCAGTAAAGACCACTTTATGGAATTAAACTTATATTTTACACAATAAATCTAGTCAACAAGTTTATTTATTTATTCTATGTATTCACAAAATATTATTGCCAGTTATTCTCTTTTTCTAAAATTAGAAGATAAAAAAGCATGCGAGCAAACTGCTTCTTCTGTGTTTTGTTGCAGGGTTTTTAATTAAAAGGGTTTTATATCAAAAGGTCCTAACTTGCTCTGCAACTATGTTGATGTGAGTTATTTTTAGATTTAACATTCGCCATTATTCAGTAATGCTAGGCTTGTCATTCAGCCTTTTATATCATTTAACTTATCTCTGTAGCCAATGGCATGGTTACTGATAAACTGGAGACTGGTGTAAATAGTTACATTATCATTCATAATGTGGGGACTGGTGTAAATAGTTACATTATCATTCATAATGTGGGGACTGGTGTAAATAGTTACATTATCATTCATAATGTGGGGACTGGTGTTAATAGTTACATTATCATTCATAATGTGGGGACTGGTGTAAATAGTTACATTATCATTCATGATGTGGGAACCGGTGTAAATAGTTACATTATCATTCATAATGTGGGGACTGGTGTAAATAGTCACATTATCATTCATAATGTGGGGACTGATGTAAACAGTTACATTTTCATACATAATGTGGGGAAAACGCGTGGAAATCTAGTTTATAGGATTTATAGAGAATGAAAATATATTTTAACTTTCAGCTAAAAGGTAAATTAGAAACTATTGTTTTGATTTTACTCAAAATGAAAGTTTTTTTATCCTCTTCAGATTACATTAGAAAATAGTTTCAGAATGTTGAAAACTGGGTCTTGTTATACTAGGCTTACAGTTCCATGTATCATTTCATTTCGCATGACTATCTAACACCAAATTTGAATGAAGGTCATGGCATTGTATTTTATCTTTCTTTGTCGAGACGAGAATAGTAAAGCACAAGTACGTACATATCGCTAATAATTTTTAAACAGACCTCTACATTCATCTGTCATTTCCAAGCTATTATTGGTCATCATAAACAAGAGATATGGGGGTGGGCATGTACTTATGTTGATGAGCCCCATCGAGGTGAAGTATTGTCAATTTTGCAGCTTATAAATTGTTAATATGATAGGTATATGATAAGATATGATAATATGATAGGCCGAAAATCACTTACCCATTAATCAGCAACGCAATTACCCAAACGGTTTGACAAAATGTTTATGTTTAATCGAATATTTTCAACGATGTAAACAAAAACACCTGAGCATATTGTTTTAAAATTTCAATGCATACATACATACATACATACATACATACATACATACATACATACATACATACATACATACATACATACATACATACATACATACATACATACATACATACATACATACATACATACATACATACATACATACATACATACATGCATACATACATACATACATACATACATACATACATACACAAACACACATACACATACATACATACATACATACATACATACATACATACATACATACATACATACATACATACATACATACATACATACATACATACATACATACATACATACATACATACATACATACATACATACATACATACATACATACATACATACATACATACATACATTATTGTTTTAGTCTTTTATGTATTTATTCATACAAAAACATCCTTACTAATTTTGGAGAAGCTAACTATTTCCTTTGTAATATTAGCAATTAATATTGTTCATGCCAATATTTGCATGCCAATTATTTGACCTACAAATGACTTTAATCATTTGACTTTAATCCCCGAATTACAATGACATAGAGTATACAGTTGAAATTCTGAGACACTTTAGACGGAACGATTTTTACAGGATAAAACACCTAATTTAGGTTTAAAGAGTATTATTAAATCAAATACGTATGTTTCATAACTGAAGAGATACTCGATGATCTCTTGGTTTCTTTTTCTAGTCAAGAAGTGAGCTACGAATAGCAGATATGCCGTTATACATGTGTATTCATTCCACATTTAATCCTTTGTATGTTTTTATTAATCTACGATTAAAGTTTCGTGTAGTAACTGCTGTAGGGCTTTCTCTCTCCCATAGTGCACTACAAGAACGTAAGCTGCTTCTGCAGGGCGGGTCATCATTATTATGTTTAGCCCTTTCTACATATGACTGGTTCTTGCTTTGTAGACTGGTTCCGCCTACCGGTTATCTTTTCTTGCCACCATCCAATCATGAGGGGTTGTGTCTTAAGCATGGCGCGATTAAAGAAACAAAGTGTCAAGCACATATGATACACGACGATTCCGTTTTAATGGAAGCGAAAGCGTGTTTATGATATTCTTGTTGTCTTGTATTTTATACAAAACTCCTTTAAGGATTTCTGTTCGTGTGTTTTCAGAAAAATTCGAATTAGTATAATGTCGTCTGCATCATACAAAATTCACTGAGAGTCCAATATTGGTGAACAATAGTCGTGCAGTGTGGACCAGTGATAGAACATTGTTTCTGCATTGGAATTATACTGTTTCCTAAAATCCTAGTTCATATGTGGAGCAGTGAAAATTGGACCTTGTGGGCAGGACAGGTGAATTCTGTAACTGTAAGTGGATATGTCATATCCGCAACTGTCAGCCTATCAGCTTACAACCGGAACGACTAATATACCTGCCACCCAGGTAAATAGCGCAACATCTAACCTATATATCAATATGGTTCATCTTAAAACTTTTGGCTTGCATGTCTGAATTCTGTATACATTCTATATTTATATTTAGAATTGTAAACCTACTATTTGTATTCATGCTATTTGCTTTTGCAGATTTCGTTAGAGGACACTATTTTATTACATAATCGCAAATAAGTATATTTGTTTTTAAAAAATCAAATACATGATTGGCATATTCAAGAAAATAACTTATTCCCAAATAGATGGAAATCGAGACCGCTAAATAAATTTACAAAAACTGTAAGATCTTATTTTACAATGAAAGGATATTGCTCTCTTTCGTTTAAAAATTGCCACACTTTTTGCTCATGATTCTGTGTTTTAATAAATTTTAATCTATGTGAACATGATAAAATGCATGTCTGAAACCTCACAGCAATATAATATTGAGGATTTTTAATAATGTAGTTATTATTCTTTAATTACGTAAAGTAAGTATTGGTTTATGGATAACTAATCACTATCATATTTATTCTCTAATTTCGAATTAATTTTGACGCTAATCAAAAATGTACCACGTCTCCTTGGCTATTTTTGAAAAAATTGTAGTTACCAATTCTTGACACTATATATGCAAATCTGGAACGACTTACTTAAATTTGCAATAATTTTTACGATAAAATACAACACAAATACAAAGCCAATAGTAGAACCAACGGAGAAAAGAAACGATACCACTTCGTAATGTCTTTAGCGCTTGATTTTCTTGGTGATCAAATGCAGCTTTGTTCGTTTTGTTCCTAATAGGTCTTGATATCACGTATTGGTATTTGCAAGCAGACTTATTGTTATTCATTGATACTTATTAGTCCTCCACAACTTCACCAGGTGTACTAATATAAATTTTTCAACCTGTTTTTCAAGTGATTGTTTCATCAAACGAATGAGTAAATCAACTGATTACACTCTGTAGCCACACATGTTAAAGTTAATTTTAAGTTAAATCGATCATCAAACAATTATGTTCTTGTATAGTTATTGTTGACAGGTGATACTAAAGATATATAGAGACGCCCTCTTGTATCATCATCGTGATCAGTCAAAAACAAGGTTATATATGTTATCAATTAAACACAATTAAACTATATTTATTAACCATTTTAACTATTCATCTGTATGTACGCACATACAAACACACGATTATTATGGTATAAAACTAATTTATCATTATCATTACCAAATATGCGGTGACAAATCAGTGTTACGGGAGACGCTTTCCTAGAAAAGAAACGGCTTTTATTGCTGTAATTGACAATAATAACAATCTCTTCTTCATCAATCTTCTATTGTTTGCTGCAGGTATCTTTGCACATGAGTTGTTTTTGTCCACCTAAGAAATAAGATGCATAAGCCTTTAAAACGGTACCTCAAACTCAAAGGACATAAATATTGTAAGGTTATCAGTATGAC